>OY743224.1:104173765-104532008 GCA_963555765.1 Orthonevra nobilis | reverse complement strand
AGCCCATGATTTCAAAATGCACTTTTTTCGCAAAATTGCAAATGACCTTTTCTGATATATTAATAGTAAAGGAAATCTCAAATTGAACACATATTCCAAAATTTAGCTTTGAGGTCTTTTTAGTAACAAAAATATTGAGATGTGAAATCCGAGGTATTTTGGCGAAATTCTGCTGGACTATAGCCCATGATTTCAAAATGCACTTTTTTCGCAAAATTGCAAATGACCTTTTCTGATATATTAATAGTAAAGGAAATCTCAAATTGAAAACATATTCCAAAATTTAGCTTTGAGGTCCTTTTAGTAACAAAAATATTGAGATGTGAAATCCGAGGTATTTTGGCGGAATTCTGCTGGACTATAGCCCATGATTTCAAAATGCACTTTTTTCGCAAAATTGCAAATGACCTTTTCTGATATATTATTAGTAAAGGAAATCTCAAATTGAACACACATTCCAAAATTTAGCTTTGAGGTCCTTTTAGTAACAAAAATATTGAGATTTGTATTCCGAGGTATTTTGGCGAAATTCTGCTGGACTATAGCCCATGATTTCAAAATGCACTTTTTTCGCAAAATTGCAAATGACCTTTTCTGATATATTCATAGTAAAGGAAATCTCAAATTGAACTCATATTCCAAAATTTAGCTTTGAGGTCCTTTTAGTAACAAAAATATTGAGATGTGAAATCCGAGGTATTTTGGCGAAATTCTGCTGGACTATAGCCCATGATTTCAAAATGCACTTTTTTCGCAAAATTGCAAATGACCTTTTCAGATATATTCATAGTAAAGGAAATCTCAAATTGAACACATATTCCAAAATTTAGCTTTGAGGTCCTTTTAGTAACAAAAATATTGAGATGTGAAATCCGAGGTATTTTGGCGAAATTCTGCTGGACTATAGCCCATGATTTCAAAATGCACTTTTTTCGCAAAATTGCAAATGACCTTTTCTGATATATTCATAGTAAGGAAATCTCAAATTGAACACATATTCCAAAATTTAGCTTTGAGGTCCTTTTAGTAACAAATATATTGAGATGTGAAATCCGAGGTATTTTGGCGAAATTCTGCTGGACTATAGCCCATGATTTCAAAATGCACTTTTTTCGCAAAATTGCAAATGACCTTTTCTGATATATTAATAGTAAAGGAAATCTCAAATTGAACACATATTCCAAAATTTAGCTTTGAGGTCCTTTTAGTAACAAAAATATTGAGATGTGAAATCCGAGGTATTTTGGCGAAATTCTGCTGGACTATAGCCCATGATTTCAAAATGCACTTTTTTCGCAAAATTGCAAATGACCTTTTCTGATATATTAATAGTAAAGGAAATCTCAAGTTGAACACATATTCCAAAATTTAGCTTTGAGGTCCTTTTAGTAACAAAAATATTGAGATGTGAAGTCCGAGGTATTTTGGCGAAATTCTGCTGGACTATAGCCCATGATTTCAAAATGCACTTTTTTCGCAAAATTGCAAATGACCTTTTCTGATATATTAATAGTAAAGGAAATCTCAAATTGAACACATATTCCAAAATTTAGCTTTGAGGTCCTTTTAGTAACAAAAATATTGAGATGTGAAATCCGAGGTATTTTGGCGAAATTCTGCTGGACTATAGCCCATGATTTCAAAATGCACTTTTTTCGCAAAATTGCAAATGACCTTTTCTGATATATTAATAGTAAAGGAAATCTCAAATTGAACACATATTCCAAAATTTAGCTTTGAGGTCCTTTTAGTAACAAAAATATTGAGATGTGAAATCCGAGGTATTTTGGCGAAATTCTGCTGGACTATAGCCCATGATTTCAAAATGCACTTTTTTCGCAAAATTGCAAATGACCTTTTCAGATATATTCATAGTAAAGGAAATCTCAAATTGAACACATATTCCAAAATTTAGCTTTGAGGTCCTTTTAGTAACAAAAATATTGAGATGTGAAATCCGAGGTATTTTGGCGAAATTCTGCTGGACTATAGCCCATGATTTCAAAATGCACTTTTTTCGCAAAATTCCAAATGACCTTTTCTGATATATTATTAGTAAAGGAAATCTCAAATTGAACACATATTCCAAAATTTAGCTTTGAGGTCCTTTTAGTAACAAAAATATTGAGATGTGAAATCCGAGGTATTTTGGCGAAATTCTGCTGGACTATAGCCCATGATTTCAAAATGCACTTTTTTCGCAAAATTGCAAATGACCTTTTCAGATATATTCATAGTAAAGGAAATCTCAAATTGAACACACATTCCAAAATTTAGCTTTGAGGTCCTTTTAGTAACAAAAATATTGAGATTTGTATTCCGAGGTATTTTGGCGAAATTCTGCTGGACTATAGCCCATGATTTCAAAATTCACTTTTTTCGCAAAATTGCAAATGACCTTTTCTGATATATTCATAGTAAAGGAAATCTCAAATTGAACTCATATTCCAAAATTTAGCTTTGAGGTCCTTTTAGTAACAAAAATATTGAGATGTGAAATCCGAGGTATTTTGGCGAAATTCTGCTGGACTATAGCCCATGATTTCAAAATGCACTTTTTTCGCAAAATTGCAAATGACCTTTTCAGATATATTCATAGTAAAGGAAATCTCAAATTGAACACATATTCCAAAATTTAGCTTTGAGGTCCTTTTAGTAACAAAAATATTGAGATGTGAAATCCGAGGTATTTTGGCGAAATTCTGCTGGACTATAGCCCATGATTTCAAAATGCACTTTTTTCGCAAAATTGCAAATGACCTTTTCTGATATATTCATAGTAAAGGAAATCTCAAATTGAACACATATTCCAAAATTTAGCTTTGAGGTCCTTTTAGTAACAAATATATTGAGATGTGAAATCCGAGGTATTTTGGCGAAATTCTGCTGGACTATAGCCCATGATTTCAAAATGCACTTTTTTCGCAAAATTGCAAATGACCTTTTCTGATATATTAATAGTAAAGGAAATCTCAAGTTGAACACATATTCCAAAATTTAGCTTTGAGGTCCTTTTAGTAACAAAAATATTGAGATGTGAAATCCGAGGTATTTTGGCGAAATTCCTGGACTATAGGCCCATGATTTCAAAATGCACTTTTTTTCGCAAAATTGCAAATGACCTTTTCTGATATATTCATAGTAAAGGAAATCTCAAATTGAACACATATTCCAAAATTTAGCTTTGAGGTCCTTTTAGTAACAAATATATTGAGATGTGAAATCCGAGGTATTTTGGCGAAATTCTGCTGGACTATAGCCCATGATTTCAAAATGCACTTTTTTCGCAAAATTGCAAATGACCTTTTCTGATATATTAATAGTAAAGGAAATCTCAAATTGAACACATATTCCAAAATTTAGCTTTGAGGTCCTTTTAGTAACAAAAATATTGAGATGTGAAATCCGAGGTATTTTGGCGAAATTCTGCTGGACTATAGCCCATGATTTCAAAATGCACTTTTTTCGCAAAATTGCAAATGACCTTTTCTGATATATTAATAGTAAAGGAAATCTCAAATTGAACACATATTCCAAAATTTAGCTTTGAGGTCCTTTTAGTAACAAAAATATTGAGATGTGAAATCCGAGGTATTTTGGCGAAATTCTGCTGGACTATAGCCCATGATTTCAAAATGCACTTTTTTCGCAAAATTGCAAATGACCTTTTCAGATATATTCATAGTAAAGGAAATCTCAAATTGAACACATATTCCAAAATTTAGCTTTGAGGTCCTTTTAGTAACAAAAATATTGAGATGTGAAATCCGAGGTATTTTGGCGAAATTCTGCTGGACTATAGCCCATGATTTCAAAATGCACTTTTTTCGCAAAATTCCAAATGACCTTTTCTGATATATTATTAGTAAAGGAAATCTCAAATTGAACACATATTCCAAAATTTAGCTTTGAGGTCCTTTTAGTAACAAAAATATTGAGATTTGTATTCCGAGGTATTTTGGCGAAATTCTGCTGGACTTAGCCCATGATTTCAAAATGCACTTTTTACGCAAAATTGCAAATGACCTTTTCTGATATATTAATAGTAAAGGAAATCTCAAATTGAACACATATTCCAAAATTTAGCTTTGAGGTCCTTTTAGTAACAAAAATATTGAGATATGAAATCCGAGGTATTTTGGCGAAATTCTGCTGGACTATAGCCCATGATTTCAAAATGCACTTTTTTCGCAAAATTGCAAATGACCTTTTCTGATATATTAATAGTAAAGGAAATCTCAAGTTGAACACATATTCCAAAATTTAGCTTTGAGGTCCTTTTAGTAACAAAAATATTGAGATGTGAAATCCGAGGTATTTTGGCGAAATTCTGCTGGACTATAGCCCATGATTTCAAAATGCACTTTTTTCGCAAAATTGCAAATGACCTTTTCTGATATATTAATAGTAAAGGAAATCTCAAATTGAACACATATTCCAAAATTTAGCTTTGAGGTCCTTTTAGTAACAAAAATATTGAGATGTGAAATCCGAGGTATTTTGGCGAAATTCTGCTGGACTATAGCCCATGATTTCAAAATGCACTTTTTTCGCAAAATTGCAAATGACCTTTTCTGATATATTCATAGTAAAGGAAATCTCAAATTGAACACATATTCCAAAATTTAGCTTTGAGGTCCTTTTAGTAACAAAAATATTGAGATTTGTATTCCGAGGTATTTTGGCGAAATTCTGCTGGACTATAGCCCATGATTTCAAAATGCACTTTTTTCGCAAAATTGCAAATGACCTTTTCTGATATATTAATAGTAAAGGAAATCTCAAATTGAACACATATTCCAAAATTTAGCTTTGAGGTCCTTTTAGTAACAAAAATATTGAGATTTGTATTCCGAGGTATTTTGGCGAAATTCTGCTGGACTATAGCCCATGATTTCAAAATGCACTTTTTTCGCAAAATTGCAAATGACCTTTTCTGATATATTAATAGTAAAGGAAATCTCAAATTGAACACATATTCCAAAATTTAGCTTTGAGGTCCTTTTAGTAACAAAAATATTGAGATTTGTATTCCGAGGTATTTTGGCGAAATTCTGCTGGACTATACCCCATGATTTCAAAATGCACTTTTTTCGCAAAATTGCAAATGACCTTTTCTGAAATATTGATAGTAAAGGAAATCTCAAATTGAACACATATTCCAAAATTTAGCTTTGAGGTCCTTTTAGTAACAAAAATATTGAGATGTGAAATCCGAGGTATTTTGGCGAAATTCTGCTGGACTATAGCCCATGATTTCAAAATGCACTTTTTTCGCAAAATTGCAAATGACCTCTTTTCTGATATATTGATTGTAAAGGAAATCTCAAATTGAACGAATATTCCAAAATTTAGCTCTAAGGTCCTTTTAGTAACAAAAATATTGAGATGTGAAATCCGAGGTATTTTGGCGAAATTCTGCTGGACTATAGCCCATGATTTCAAAATGCACTTTTTTCGCAAAATTGCAAATGACCTTTTCTGATATATTATTAGTAAAGGAAATCTCAAATTGAACACATATTCCAAAATTTAGCTCTGAGGTCCTTTTAGTAACAAAAATATTGAGATGTGAAATCCGAGGTATTTTGGCGAAATTCTGCTGCACTTTTTTCGCAAAATTGCAAAGGACCTTTTCTGATATATTAATAGTAAAGGAAATCTCAAATTGAACACATATTTCAAAATTTAGCTCTGAGGTCCTTTTAGTAACAAAAATATTGAGATGTGAAATCCGAGGTATTTTGGCGAAATTCTGCTGGACTATAGCCCATGATTTCAAAATGCACTTTTTTCGCAAAATTGCAAATGACCTTTTCTGATATATTATTAGTAAAGGAAATCTCAAATTGAACACATATTCCAAAATTTAGCTTTGAAGTCCTTTTAGTAACAAAAATATTGAGATTTGTATTCCGAGGTATTTTGGCGAAATTCTGCTGGACTATAGCCCATGATTTCAAAATGCACTTTTTTCGCAAAACTGCAAATGACCTTTTCTGATATATTAATAGTAAAGGAAATCTCAAATTGAACACATA
This sequence comes from Orthonevra nobilis, assembly GCA_963555765.1. Lineage (NCBI taxonomy): Eukaryota > Metazoa > Arthropoda > Insecta > Diptera > Syrphidae > Orthonevra > Orthonevra nobilis. Next base: position 104,525,967 of record OY743224.1, on the reverse strand, counting down.
TTCCAAAATTTAGCTTTGAGGTCCTTTTAGTAACAAAAATATTGAGATGTGAAATCCGAGGTATTTTGGCGAAATTCTGCTGGACTATAGCCCATGATTTCAAAATGCACTTTTTTCGCAAAATTGCAAATGACCTTTTCTGATATATTAATAGTAAAGGAAATCTCAAATTGAACACATATTCCAAAATTTAGCTTTGAGGTCCTTTTAGTAACAAAAATATTGAGATTTGTATTCCGAGGTATTTTGGCGAAATTCTGCTGGACTATAGCCCATGATTTCAAAATGCACTTTTTTCGCAAAATTGCAAATGACCTTTTCTGATATATTAATAGTAAAGGAAATCTCAAATTGAACACATATTCCAAAATTTAGCTTTGAGGTCCTTTTAGTAACAAAAATATTGAGATTTGTATTCCGAGGTATTTTGGCGAAATTCTGCTGGACTATAGCCCATGATTTCAAAATGCACTTTTTTCGCAAAATTGCAAATGACCTTTTCTGATATATTAATAGTAAAGGAAATCTCAAATTGAACACATATTCCAAAATTTAGCTTTGAGGTCCTTTTAGTAACAAAAATATTGAGATGAGTATTCCGAGGTATTTTGGCGAAATTCTGCTGGACTATAGCCCATGATTTCAAAATGCACTTTTTTCGCAAAATTGCAAATGACCTTTTCTGATATATTATTAGTAAAGAAAATCTCAAATTGAACACATATTCCAAAATTTAGCTTTGAGGTCCTTTTAGTAACAAAAATATTGAGATGAGTATTCCGAGGTATTTTGGCGAAATTCTGCTGCACTTTTTTCGCAAAATTGCAAAGGACCTTTTCTGATATATTAATAGTAAAGGAAATCTCAAATTGAACACATATTTCAAAATTTAGCTCTGAGGTCCTTTTAGTAACAAAAATATTGAGATGTGAAATCCGAGGTATTTTGGCGAAATTCTGCTGGACTATAGCCCATGATTTGAAAATGCACTTTTTTCGCAAAATTGCAAATGACCTTTTCTGATATATTATTAGTAAAGAAAATCTCAAATTGAACACATATTCCAAAATTTAGCTTTGAGGTCCTTTTAGTAACAAAAATATTGAGATGAGTATTCCGAGGTATTTTGGCGAAATTCTGCTGGACTATAGCCCATGATTTCAAAATGCACTTTTTTCGCAAAATTGCAAATGACCTTTTCTGATATATTATTAGTAAAGGAAATCTCAAATTGAACACATATTCCAAAATTTAGCTTTGAGGTCCTTTTAGTAAAAAAAATATTGAGATGAGTATTCCGAGGTATTTTGGCGAAATTCTGCTGGACTATAGCCCATGATTTCAAAATGCACTTTTTTCGCAAAATTGCAAATGACCTTTTCTGATATATTAATAGTAAAGGAAATCTCAAATTGAACACATATTCCAAAATTTAGCTTTGAGGTCCTTTTAGTAACAAAAATATTGAGATGTGAAATCCGAGGTATTTTGGCGAAATTCTGCTGGACTATAGCCCATGATTTCAAAATGCACTTTTTTCGCAAAATTGCAAATGACCTTTTCTGATATATTAATAGTAAAGGAAATCTCAAATTGAACACATATTCCAAAATTTAGCTTTGAGGTCCTTTTAGTAACAAAAATATTGAGATTTGTATTCCGAGGTATTTTGGCGAAATTCTGCTGGACTATAGCCCATGATTTCAAAATGCACTTTTTTCGCAAAATCGCAAATGACCTTTTCTGATATATTAATAGTAAAGGAAATCTCAAATTGAACACATATTCCAAAATTTAGCTTTGAGGTCCTTTTAGTAACAAAAATATTGAGATTTGTATTCCGAGGTATTTTGGCGAAATTCTGCTGGACTATAGCCCATGATTTCAAAATGCACTTTTTTCGCAAAATTGCAAATGACCTTTTCTGATATATTAATAGTAAAGGAAATCTCAAATTGAACACATATTCCAAAATTTAGCTTTGAGGTCCTTTTAGTAACAAAAATATTGAGATGAGTATTCCGAGGTATTTTGGCGAAATTCTGCTGGACTATAGCCCATGATTTCAAAATGCACTTTTTTCGCAAAATTGCAAATGACCTTTTCTGATATATTATTAGTAAAGGAAATCTCAAATTGAACACATATTCCAAAATTTAGCTTTGAGGTCCTTTTAGTAAAAAAAATATTGAGATGAGTATTCCGAGGTATTTTGGCGAAATTCTGCTGGACTATAGCCCATGATTTCAAAATGCACTTTTTTCGCAAAATTGCAAATGACCTTTTCTGATATATTGATTGTAAAGGAAATCTCAAATTGAACGAATATTCCAAAATTTAGCTCTAAGGTCCTTTTAGTAACAAAAATATTGAGATGTGAAATCCGAGGTATTTTGGCGAAATTCTGCTGGACTATAGCCCATGATTTCAAAATGCACTTTTTTCGCAAAATTGCAAATGACCTTTTCTGATATATTATTAGTAAAGGAAATCTCAAATTGAACACATATTCCAAAATTTAGCTCTGAGGTCCTTTTAGTAACAAAAATATTGAGATGTGAAATCCGAGGTATTTTGGCGAAATTCTGCTGCACTTTTTTCGCAAAATTGCAAAGGACCTTTTCTGATATATTAATAGTAAAGGAAATCTCAAATTGAACACATATTTCAAAATTTAGCTCTGAGGTCCTTTTAGTAACAAAAATATTGAGATGTGAAATCCGAGGTATTTTGGCGAAATTCTGCTGGACTATAGCCCATGATTTCAAAATGCACTTTTTTCGCAAAATTGCAAATGACCTTTTCTGATATATTATTAGTAAAGAAAATCTCAAATTGAACACATATTCCAAAATTTAGCTTTGAGGTCCTTTTAGTAACAAAAATATTGAGATGAGTATTCCGAGGTATTTTGGCGAAATTCTGCTGGACTATAGCCCATGATTTCAAAATGCACTTTTTTCGCAAAATTGCAAATGACCTTTTCTGATATATTATTAGTAAAGGAAATCTCAAATTGAACACATATTCCAAAATTTAGCTTTGAGGTCCTTTTAGTAACAAAAATATTGAGATGAGTATTCCGAGGTATTTTGGCGAAATTCTGCTGGACTATAGCCCATGATTTCAAAATGCACTTTTTTCGCAAAATTGCAAATGACCTTTTCTGATATATTATTAGTAAAGAAAATCTCAAATTGAACACATATTCCAAAATTTAGCTTTGAGGTCCTTTTAGTAACAAAAATATTGAGATGAGTATTCCGAGGTATTTTGGCGAAATTCTGCTGGACTATAGCCCATGATTTCAAAATGCACTTTTTTCGCAAAATTGCAAATGACCTTTTCTGATATATTATTAGTAAAGGAAATCTCAAATTGAACACATATTCCAAAATTTAGCTTTGAGGTCCTTTTAGTAAAAAAAATATTGAGATGAGTATTCCGAGGTATTTTGGCGAAATTCTGCTGGACTATAGCCCATGATTTCAAAATGCACTTTTTTCGCAAAATTGCAAATGACCTTTTCTGATATATTGATTGTAAAGGAAATCTCAAATTGAACGCATATTCCAAAATTTAGCACTGAGGTCCTTTTAGTAACAAAAATATTGAGATGTGAAATTCGAGGTATTTTGGCGAAATTCTGCTGGACTATAGCCCATGCTTTCAAAATGCACTTTTTTCGCAAAATTGCACATGACCTTTTCTGATATATTATTAGTAAAGGAAATCTCAAATTGAACACATATTCCAAAATTTAGCTCTGAGGTCCTTTTAGTAACAAAAATATTGAGATGTGAAATCCGAGGTATTTTGGCGAAATTCTGCTGGACTATAGCCCATGATTTCAAAATGCACTTTTTTCGCAAAAATGCAAATGACCTTTTCTGATATATTGATAGTTAAGGAAATCTCAAGCTGAACACATATTCCAAAATTTTGCTCTGACGTCCTTTTAGTAAAAAAAATATTGAGATGTGAAATCCGAGGTATTTTGGCGAAATTCTGCTGGACCATAGCCCATGATTTCAAAATGCACTTTTTTCGCAAAATTGCAAATGACCTTTTCTGATATATTATTAGTAAAGGAAATCTCAAATTGAACACATATTCCAAAATTTAGCTTTGAGGTCCTTTTAGTAAAAAAAATATTGAGATGAGTATTCCGAGGTATTTTGGCGAAATTCTGTTGGACTATAGCCCATGATTTCAAAATGCACTTTTTTCGCAAAATTGCAAATGACCTTTTCTGATATATTATTAGTAAAGGAAATCTCAAATTGAACACATATTCCAAAATTTAGCTTTGAGGTCCTTTTAGTAAAAAAAATATTGAGATGAGTATTCCGAGGTATTTTGGCGAAATTCTGCTGGACTATAGCCCATGATTTCAAAATGCACTTTTTTCGCAAAATTGCAAATGACCTTTTCTGATATATTATTAGTAAAGGAAATCTCAAATTGAACACATATTCCAAAATTTAGCTTTGAGGTCCTTTTAGTAACAAAAATATTGAGATGAGTATTCCGAGGTATTTTGGCGAAATTCTGCTGGACTATAGCCCATGATTTCAAAATGCACTTTTTTCGCAAAATTGCAAATGACCTTTTCTGATATATTGATTGTAAAGGAAATCTCAAATTGAACGCATATTCCAAAATTTAGCACTGAGGTCCTTTTAGTAACAAAAATATTGAGATGTGAAATTCGAGGTATTTTGGCGAAATTCTGCTGGACTATAGCCCATGCTTTCAAAATGCACTTTTTTCGCAAAATTGCACATGACCTTTTCTGATATATTATTAGTAAAGGAAATCTCAAATTGAACACATATTCCAAAATTTAGCTCTGACGTCCTTTTAGTAAAAAAAATATTGAGATGTGAAATCCGAGGTATTTTGGCGAAATTCTGCTGGACCATAGCCCATGATTTCAAAATGCACTTTTTTCGCAAAATTGCAAATGACCTTTTCTGATATATTATTAGTAAAGGAAATCTCAAATTGAACACATATTCCAAAATTTAGCTTTGAGGTCCTTTTAGTAAAAAAAATATTGAGATGAGTATTCCGAGGTATTTTGGCGAAATTCTGTTGGACTATAGCCCATGATTTCAAAATGCACTTTTTTCGCAAAATTGCAAATGACCTTTTCTGATATATTATTAGTAAAGGAAATCTCAAATTGAACACATATTCCAAAATTTAGCTTTGAGGTCCTTTTAGTAAAAAAAATATTGAGATGAGTATTCCGAGGTATTTTGGCGAAATTCTGCTAGACTATAGCCCATGATTTCAAAATGCACTTTTTTCGCAAAATTGCAAATGACCTTTTCTGATATATTATTAGTTAAGGAAATCTCAAATTGAACACATATTCCAAAATTTAGCTTTGAGGTCCTTTTAGTAACAAAAATATTGAGATGAGTATTCCGAGGTATTTTGGCGAAATTCTGCTGGACTATAGCCCATGATTTCAAAATGCACTTTTTTCGCAAAATTGCAAATGACCTTTTCTGATATATCATTAGTAAAGGAAATCTCAAATTGAACACATATTCTAAAATTTAGCTTTGAGGTCCTTTTAGTAACAAAAATATTGAGATGAGTATTCCGAGGTATTTTGGCGAAATTCTGCTGGACTATAGCCCATGATTTCAAAATGCACTTTTTTCGCAAAATTGCAAATGACCTTTTCTGATAGATTGATAGTTAAGGAAATCTCAAGCTGAACACATATTCCAAAATTTAGCTCTGAGGTCCTTTTAGTAACAAAGATATTGAGATGTGAAATCCGAGGTATTTTGGCGAAATTCTGCTGGACTATAGCCCATGATTTCAAAATGCACTTTTTTCGCAAAATTGCAAAGGACCTTTTCTGATATATTGATAGTAAAGGAAATCATAAATTGAACACATGTTCCAAAATTTAGCTTTGAGGTCCTTTTAGTAACAAAAATATTGAGATGTGAAATCCGAGATATTTTGGCGAAATTCTGCTGGACTTTAGCCCATGATTAAAAATGCACTTTTTTCGCAAAATTGCAAATGACCTTTTCTGATATGTTATTAGTAAAGGAAATCTCAAATTGAACACATATTCCAAAATTTAGCTTTGAGGTCCTTTTAGTAAGAAAAATATTGAGATGAGTATTCCGAGGTATTTTGGCGAAATTCTGCTGGACTATAGCCCATGATTTCAAAATGCACTTTTTTCGCAAAATTGCAAATGACCTTTTCTGATATATTATTAGTAAAGGAAATCTCAAATTGAACACGTATTCCAAAATTTAGCTCTGAGGTCCTTTTAGTAACAAAAATATTGAGATGTGAAATCCGAGGTATTTTGGCGAAATTCTGCTGGACTATAGCCCATGATTTCAAAATGCACTTTTTTCGCAAAATTGCAAAGGACCTTTTCTGATATATTAATAGTAAAGGAAATCTCAAATTGAACACATTTTCCAAAATTTAGCTCTGAGGTCCTTTTAGTAACAAAAATATTGAGATGTGAAATCCGAGGTATTTTGGCGAAATTCTGCTGGACTATAGCCCATGATTTCAAAATGCACTTTTTTCGCAAAATTGCAAATGACCTTTTCTGATATATTATTAGTAAAGGAAATCTCAAATTGAACACATATTCCAAAATTTAGCTTTGAGGTCCTTTTAGTAACAAAAATATTGAGATGAGTATTCCGAGGTATTTTGGCGAAATTCTGCTGGACTATAGCCCATGATTTCAAAATGCACTTTTTTCGCAAAATTGCAAAGGACCTTTTCTGATATATTGATAGTAAAGGAAATCATAAATTGAACACATGTTCCAAAATTTAGCTTTGAGGTCCTTTTAGTAACAAAAATATTGAGATGTGAAATCCGAGATATTTTGGCGAAATTCTGCTGGACTTTAGCCCATGATTAAAAATGCACTTTTCTTCGCAAAATTGCAAATGACCTTTTCTGATATGTTATTAGTAAAGGAAATCTCAAATTGAACACATATTCCAAAATTTAGCTTTGAGGTCCTTTTAGTAAGAAAAATATTGAGATGAGTATTCCGAGGTATTTTGGCGAAATTCTGCTGGACTATAGCCCATGATTTCAAAATGCACTTTTTTCGCAAAATTGCAAATGACCTTTTCTGATATATTATTAGTAAAGGAAATCTCAAATTGAACACGTATTCCAAAATTTAGCTCTGAGGTCCTTTTAGTAACAAAAATATTGAGATGTGAAATCCGAGGTATTTTGGCGAAATTCTGCTGGACTATAGCCCATGATTTCAAAATGCACTTTTTTCGCAAAATTGCAAAGGACCTTTTCTGATATATTAATAGTAAAGGAAATCTCAAATTGAACACATATTCCAAAATTTAGCTCTGAGGTCCTTTTAGTAACAAAAATATTGAGATGTGAAATCCGAGGTATTTTGGCGAAATTCTGCTGGACTATAGCCCATGATTTCAAAATGCACTTTTTTCGCAAAATTGCAAAGGACCTTTTCTGATATATTGATAGTAAAGGAAATCATAAATTGAACACATGTTCCAAAATTTAGCTCTGAGGTCCTTTTAGTAACAAAAATATTGAGATGTGAAATCCGAGATATTTTGGCGAAATTCTGCTGGACTTTAGCCCATGATTAAAAATGCACTTTTTTCGCAAAATTGCAAATGACCTTTTCTGATATGTTATTAGTAAAGGAAATCTCAAATTGAACACATATTCCAAAATTTAGCTTTGAGGTCCTTTTAGTAAGAAAAATATTGAGATGAGTATTCCGAGGTATTTTGGCGAAATTCTGCTGGACTATAGCCCATGATTTCAAAATGCACTTTTTTCGCAAAATTGCAAATGACCTTTTCTGATATATTATTAGTAAAGGAAATCTCAAATTGAACACGTATTCCAAAATTTAGCTCTGAGGTCCTTTTAGTAACAAAAATATTGAGATGTGAAATCCGAGGTATTTTGGCGAAATTCTGCTGGACTATAGCCCATGATTTCAAAATGCACTTTTTTCGCAAAATTGCAAAGGACCTTTTCTGATATATTAATAGTAAAGGAAATCTCAAATTGAACACATATTCCAAAATTTAGCTCTGAGGTCCTTTTAGTAACAAAAATATTGAGATGTGAAATCCGAGGTATTTTGGCGAAATTCTGCTGGACTATAGCCCATGATTTCAAAATGCACTTTTTTCGCAAAATTGCAAATGACCTTTTCTGATATATTATTAGTAAAGGAAATCTCAAATTGAACACATATTCCAAAATTTAGCTTTGAGGTCCTTTTAGTAACAAAAATATTGAGATGAGTATTCCGAGGTATTTTGGCGAAATTCTGCTGGACTATAGCCCATGATTTCAAAATGCACTTTTTTCGCAAAATTGCAAATGATCTTTTCTGATATATTATTAGTAAAGGAAATCTCAAATTGAACACATATTCCAAAATTTAGCTCTGAGGTCCTTTTAGTAACAAAAATATTGAGATGTGAAATCCGAGGTATTTTGGCGAAATTCTGCTGGACTATAGCCCATGATTTCAAAATGCACTTTTTTCGCAAAATTGCAAAGGACCTTTTCTGATATATTGATAGTAAAGGAAATCATAAATTGAACACATGTTCCAAAATTTAGCTTTGAGGTCCTTTTAGTAACAAAAATATTGAGATGTGAAATCCGAGATATTTTGGCGAAATTCTGCTGGACTTTAGCCCATGATTAAAAATGCACTTTTTTCGCAAAATTGCAAATGACCTTTTCTGATATGTTATTAGTAAAGGAAATCTCAAATTGAACACATATTCCAAAATTTAGCTTTGAGGTCCTTTTAGTAAGAAAAATATTGAGATGAGTATTCCGAGGTATTTTGGCGAAATTCTGCTGGACTATAGCCCATGATTTCAAAATGCACTTTTTTCGCAAAATTGCAAATGACCTTTTCTGATATATTATTAGTAAAGGAAATCTCAAATTGAACACGTATTCCAAAATTTAGCTCTGAGGTCCTTTTAGTAACAAAAATATTGAGATGTGAAATCCGAGGTATTTTGGCGAAATTCTGCTGAACTATAGCCCATGATTTCAAAATGCACTTTTTTCGCAAAATTGCAAAGGACCTTTTCTGATATATTAATAGTAAAGGAAATCTCAAATTGAACACATATTCCAAAATTTAGCTCTGAGGTCCTTTTAGTAACAAAAATATTGAGATGTGAAATCCGAGGTATTTTGGCGAAATTCTGCTGGACTATAGCCCATGATTTCAAAATGCACTTTTTTCGCAAAATTGCAAATGACCTTTTCTGATATATTATTAGTAAAGGAAATCTCAAATTGAACACATATTCCAAAATTTAGCTTTGAGGTCCTTTTAGTAACAAAAATATTGAGATGAGTATTCCGAGGTATTTTGGCGAAATTCTGCTGGACTATAGCCCATGATTTCAAAATGCACTTTTTTCGCAAAATTGCAAATGACCTTTTCTGATATATTATTAGTAAAGGAAATCTCAAATTGAACACATATTCCAAAATTTAGCTCTGAGGTCCTTTTAGTAACAAAAATATTGAGATGTGAAATCCGAGGTATTTTGGCGAAATTCTGCTGGACTATAGCCCATGATTTCAAAATGCACTTTTTTCGCAAAATTGCAAAGGACCTTTTCTGATATATTGATAGTAAAGGAAATCATAAATTGAACACATGTTCCAAAATTTAGCTTTGAGGTCCTTTTAGTAACAAAAATATTGAGATGTGAAATCCGAGATATTTTGGCGAAATTCTGCTGGACTTTAGCCCATGATTAAAAATGCACTTTTTTCGCAAAATTGCAAATGACCTTTTCTGATATATTATTAGTAAAGGAAATCTCAAATTGAACACATATTCCAAAATTTAGCTCTGAGGTCCTTTTAGTAACAAAAATATTGAGATGTGAAATCCGAGGTATTTTGGCGAAATTCTGCTGGACTATAGCCCATGATTTCAAAATGCACTTTTTTCGCAAAAATGCAAATGACCTTTTCTGATATATTGATAGTTAAGGAAATCTCAAGCTGAACACATATTCCAAAATTTTGCTCTGACGTCCTTTTTGTAAAAAAAATATTGAGATGTGAAATCCGAGGTATTTTGGCGAAATTCTGCTGGACCATAGCCCATGATTTCAAAATGCACTTTTTTCGCAAAATTGCAAATGACCTTTTCTGATATATTATTAGTAAAGGAAATCTCAAATTGAACACATATTCCAAAATTTAGCTTTGAGGTCCTTTTAGTAACAAAAATATTGAGATGAGTATTCCGAGGTATTTTGGCGAAATTCTGCTGGACTATAGCCCATGATTTCAAAATGCACTTTTTTCGCAAAATTGCAAATGACCTTTTCTGATATATTATTAGTAAAGGAAATCTCAAATTTAACACATATTCCAAAATTTAGCTTTGAGGTCCTTTTAGTAACAAAAATATTGAGATGAGTATTCCGAGGTATTTTGGCGAAATTCTGCTGGACTATAGCCCATGATTTCAAAATGCACTTTTTTCGCAAAATTGCAAATGACCTTTTCTGATATATTATAAGTAAAGGAAATCTCAAATTGAACACATATTCCAAAATTTAGCTTTGAGGTCCTTTTAGTAACAAAAATATTGAGATGAGTATTCCGAGGTATTTTGGCGAAATTCTGCTGGACTATAGCCCATGATTTCAAAATGCACTTTTTTCGCAAAATTGCAAATGACCTTTTCTGATATATTATTAGTAAAGGAGATCTCAAATTGAACACATATTCCAAAATTTAGCTTTGAGGTCCTTTGAGTAACAAAAATATTGAGATGAGTATTCCGAGGTATTTTGGCGAAATTCTGCTGGACTATAGCCCATGATTTCAAAATGCACTTTTTTCGCAAAATTGCAAATGACCTTTTCTGATATATTATTAGTAAAGGAAATCTCAAATTGAACACATATTCCAAAATTTAGCTTTGAGGTCCTTTTAGTAACAAAAATATTGAGATGAGTATTCCGAGGTATTTTGGCGAAATTCTGCTGGACTATAGCCCATGATTTCAAAATGCACTTTTTTCGCAAAATTGCAAATGACCTTTTCTGATATATTATTAGTAAAGGAAATCTCAAATTGAACACATATTCCAAAATTTAGCTTTGAGGTCCTTTTAGTAACAAAAATATTGAGATGAGTATTCCGAGGTATTCCGAGGTATTTTGGCGAAATTCTGCTGGACTATAGCCCATGATTTCAAAATGCACTTTTTTCGCAAAATTGCAAATGACCTTTTCTGATATATTGATAGTTAAGGAAATCTCAAGCTGAACACATATTTCAAAATTTTGCACTGACGTCCTTTTAGTAAAAAAAATATTGAGATGTGAAATCCGAGGTATTTTGGCGAAATTCTGCTGGACCATAGCCCATGATTTCAAAATGCACTTTTTTCGCAAAATTGCAAATGACCTTTTCTGATATGTTATTAGTAAAGGAAATCTCAAATTGAACACATATTCCAAAATTTAGCTTTGAGGTCCTTTTAGTAACAAAAATATTGAGATGAGTATTCCGAGGTATTTTGGCGAAATTCTGCTGGACTATAGCATATGATTTCAAAATGCACTTTTTTCTCAAAATTGCAAATGACCTTTTCTGATATATTATTAGTAAAGGAAATCTCAAATTGAACACATATTCCAAAATTTAGCTTTGAGGTCCTTTTAGTAACAAAAATATTGAGATGAGTATTCCGAGGTATTTTGGCGAAATTCTGCTGGACTATAGCCCATGATTTCAAAATGCACTTTTTTCGCAAAATTGCAAATGACCTTTTCTGATATATTATTAGTAAAGGAAATCTCAAATTGAACACATATTCCAAAATTTAGCTTTGAGGTCCTTTTAGTAACAAAAATATTGAGATGAGTATTCCGAGGTATTTTGGCGAAATTCTGCTGGACTATAGCCCATGATTTCAAAATGCACTTTTTTCGCAAAATTGCAAATGACCTTTTCTGATATATTATTAGTAAAGGAAATCTCAAATTGAACACATATTCCAAAATTTAGCTTTGAGGTCCTTTTAGTAACAAAAATATTGAGATGAGTATTCCGAGGTATTCCGAGGTATTTTGGCGAAATTCTGCTGGACTATAGCCCATGATTTCAAAATGCACTTTTTTCGCAAAATTGCAAATGACCTTTTCTGATATATTATTAGTAAAGGAAATCTCAAATTGAACACATATTCCAAAATTTAGCTTTGAGGTCCTTTTAGTAACAAAAATATTGAGATGAGTATTCCGAGGTATTTTGGCGAAATTCTGCTGGACTATAGCCCATGATTTCAAAATGCACTTTTTTCGCAAAATTGCAAATGACCTTTTCTGATATATTATTAGTAAAGGAAATCTCAAATTGAACACATATTCCAAAATTTAGCTTTGAGGTCCTTTTAGTAACAAAAATATTGAGATGAGTATTCCGAGGTATTTTGGCGAAATTCTGCTGGACTATAGCCCATGATTTCAAAATGCACTTTTTTCGCAAAATTGCAAATGACCTTTTCTGATATATTATTAGTAAAGGAAATCTCAAATTGAACACATATTCCAAAATTTAGCTCTGAGGTCCTTTTAGTAACAAAAATATTGAGATGTGAAATCCGAGGCATTTTGGCGAAATTCTGCTGGATATAGCCCATGATTTCAAAATGCACTTTTTTCGCAAAATTGCAAATGACCTTTTCTGATATATTGATAGTTAAGGAAATCTCAAGCTGAACACATATTTCAAAATTTTGCACTGACGTCCTTTTAGTAAAAAAAATATTGAGATGTGAAATCCGAGGTATTTTGGCGAAATTCTGCTGGACATGATTTCAAAATGCACTTTTTTCGCAAAATTGCATATGACCTTTTCTGATATATTATTAGTAAAGGAAATCTCAAATTGAACACATATTCCAAAATTTAGCTTTGAGGTCCTTTTAGTAACAAAAATATTGAGATGTGAAATCCGAGGTATTTTGGCGAAATTCTGCTGGACTATAGCCCATGATTTCAAAATGCACTTTTTTCGCAAAATTGCAAATGACCTTTTCTGATATATTGATAGTAAAGGAAATCTCAAATTGAACACATATTCCAAAATTTAGCTTTGAGGTCCTTTTAGTAACAAAAATATTGAGATGTGAAATCCGAGGTATTTTGGCGAAATTCTGCTGGACCATAGCCCATGATTTCAAAATGCACTTTTTTCGCAAAATTGCAAATGACCTTTTCTGATATATTAATAGTAAAGGAAATCTCAAATTGAACACATATTCCAAAATTTAGCTTTGAGGTCCTTTTAGTAACAAAAATATTGAGATGAGTATTCCGAGGTATTTTGGCGAAATTCTGCTGGACTATAGCCCATGATTTCAAAATGCACTTTTTTCGCAAAATTGCAAATGACCTTTTCTGATATATTAATAGTAAAGGAAATCTCAAATTGAACACAAATTCCAAAATTTAGCTTTGAGGTCCTTTTAGTAACAAAAATATTGAGATGTGAAATCCGAGGTATTTTGGCGAAATTCTGCTGGACCATAGCCCATGATTTCAAAATGCACTTTTTTCGCAAAATTGCAAATGACCTTTTCTGATATATTATTAGTAAAGGAAATCTCAAATTCAACACATATTCCAAAATTTAGCTTTGAGGTCCTTTTAGTAACAAAAATATTGAGATGAGTATTCCGAGGTATTTTGGCGAAATTCTGCTGGACTATAGCCCATGATTTCAAAATGCACTTTTTTCGCAAAATTGCAAATGACCTTTTCTGATATATTATTAGTAAAGGAAATCTCAAATTGAACACATATTCCAAAATTTAGCTTTGAGGTCCTTTTAGTAACAAAAATATTGAGATGAGTATTCCGAGGTATTTTGGCGAAATTCTGCTGGACTATAGCCCATGATTTCAAAATGCACTTTTTTCGCAAAATTGCAAATGACCTTTTCTGATATATTATTAGTAAAGGAAATCTCAAATTGAACACATATTCCAAAATTTAGCTTTGAGGTCCTTTTAGTAACAAAAATATTGAGATGAGTATTCCGAGGTATTTTGGCGAAATTCTGCTGGACTATAGCCCATGATTTCAAAATGCACTTTTTTCGCAAAATTGCAAATGACCTTTTCTGATATATTATTAGCAAAGGAAATCTCAAATTGAACACATATTCCAAAATTTAGCTTTGAGGTCCTTTTAGTAACAAAAATATTGAGATGAGTATTCCGAGGTATTTTGGCGAAATTCTGCTGGACTATAGCCCATGATTTCAAAATGCACTTTTTTCGCAAAATTGCAAATGACCTTTTCTGATATATTATTAGTAAAGGAAATCTCAAATTGAACACATATTCCAAAATTTAGCTTTGAGGTCCTTTTAGTAACAAAAATATTGAGATGAGTATTCCGAGGTATTTTGGCGAAATTCTGCTGGACTATAGCCCATGATTTCAAAATGCACTTTTTTCGCAAAATTGCAAATGACCTTTTCTGATATACTATTAGTAAAGGAAATCTCAAATTGAACACATATTCCAAAATTTAGCTTTGAGGTCCTTTTAGTAACAAAAATATTGAGATGAGTATTCCCAGGTATTTTGGCGAAATTCTGCTGGACTATAGCCCATGATTTCAAAATGCACTTTTTTCGCAAAATTGCAAATGACCTTTTCTGATATACTATTAGTAAAGGAAATCTCAAATTGAACACATATTCCAAAATTTAGCTTTGAGGTCCTTTTAGTAACAAAAATATTGAGATGAGTATTCCGAGGTATTTTGGCGAAATTCTGCTGGACTATAGCCCATGATTTCAAAATGCACTTTTTTCGCAAAATTGCAAATGACCTTTTCTGATATATTAATAGTAAAGGAAATCTCAAATTGAACACGTATTCCAAAATTTAGCTTTGAGGTCCTTTTAGTAACAAAAATATTGAGATGTGAAATCCGAGGTATTTTGGCGAAATTCTGCTGGACTATAGCCCATGATTTCAAAATGCACTTTTTTCGCAAAATTGCAAATGACCTTTTCTGATATATTAATAGTAAAGGAAATCTCAAATTGAACACATATTCCAAAATTTAGCTTTGAGATCCTTTTAGTAACAAAAATATTGAGATGTGAAATCCGAGGTATTTTGGCGAAATTCTGCTGGACTATAGCCCATGATTTCAAAATGCACTTTTTTCGCAAAATTGCAAATGACCTTTTCTGATATATTAATAGTAAAGGAAATCTCAAATTGAACACATATTCCAAAATTTAACTTTGAGGTCCTTTTAGTAACAAAAATATTGAGATGTGAAATCCGAGGTATTTTGGCGAAATTATGCTGGACTATAGCCCATGATTTCAAAATGCACTTTTTTCACAAAATTGCAAATGACCTTTTCTGATATATTATTAGTAAAGGAAATCTCAAATTGAACACATATTCCAAAATTAAGCTTTGAGGTCCTTTTAGTAACAAAAATATTGAGATGAGTATTCCGAGGTATTTTGGCGAAATTCTGCTGGACTATAGCCCATGATTTCAAAATGCACTTTTTTCGCAAAATTGCAAATGACCTTTTCTGATATATTAATAGTAAAGGAAATCTCAAATTGAACACATATTCCAAAATTTAGCTTTGAGATCCTTTTAGTAACAAAAATATTGAGATGTGAAATCCGAGGTATTTTGGCGAAATTCTGCTGGACTATAGCCCATGATTTCAAAATGCACTTTTTTCGCAAAATTGCAAATGACCTTTTCTGATATATTAATAGTAAAGGAAATCTCAAATTGAACACATATTCCAAAATTTAACTTTGAGGTCCTTTTAGTAACAAAAATATTGAGATGTGAAATCCGAGGTATTTTGGCGAAATTATGCTGGACTATAGCCCATGATTTCAAAATGCACTTTTTTCGCAAAATTGCAAATGACCTTTTCTGATATATTATTAGTAAAGGAAATCTCAAATTGAACACATATTCCAAAATTAAGCTTTGAGGTCCTTTTAGTAACAAAAATATTGAGATGAGTATTCCGAGGTATTTTGGCGAAATTCTGCTGGACTATAGCCCATGATTTCAAAATGCACTTTTTTCGCAAAATTGCAAATGACCTTTTCTGATATATTTTTAGTAAAGGAAATCTCAAATTGAACACATATTCCAAAATTTAGCTTTGAGGTCCTTTTAGTAACAAAAATATTGAGATGAGTATTCCGAGGTATTTTGGCGAAATTCTGTTGGACTATAGCCCATGATTTCAAAATGCACTTTTTTCGCAAAATTGCAAATGACCTTTTCTGATATATTAATAGTAAAGGAAATCTCAAATTGAACACATATTCCAAAATTTAGCTTTGAGGTCCTTTTAGTAACAAAAATATTGAGATGTGAAATCCGAGGTATTTTGGCGAAATTCTGCTGGACTATAGCCCATGATTTCAAAATGCACTTTTTTGCAAAATTGCAAATGACCTTTTCTGATATATAAATAGTAAAGGAAATCTCAAATTGAACACATATTCCAAAATTTAGCTTTGAGGTCCTTTTAGTAACAAAAAATTGAGATGTGAAATCCGAGGTATTTTGGCGAAATTCTGCTGGACTATAGCCCATGATTTCAAAATGCACTTTTTTCGCAAAATTGCAAATGACATTTTCTGATATATTATTAGTAAAGGAAATCTCAAATTGAACACATATTCCAAAATTTAACTTTGAGGTCCTTTTAGTAACAAAAATATTGAGATGTGAAATCCGAGGTATTTTGGCGAAATTCTGCTGGACTATAGCCCATGATTTCAAAATGCACTTTTTTCGCAAAATTGCAAATGACCTTTTCTGATATATTAATAGTAAAGGAAATCTTTAATTGAACACATATTCCAAAATTTAGCTTTGAGGTCCTTTTATTAACAAAAATATTGAGATGTGAAATCCGAGGTATTTTGGCGAAATTCTGTTGGACTATAGCCCATGATTTCAAAATGCACTTTTTTGCAAAATTGCAAATGACCTTTTCTGATATATTAATAGTAAAGGAAATCTCAAATTGAACACATATTCCAAAATTTACCTTTGAGGTCCTTTTAGTAACAAAAAATTGAGATGTGAAATCCGAGGTATTTTGGCGAAATTCTGCTGGACTATAGCCCATGATTTCAAAATGCACTTTTTTCGCAAAATTGCAAATGACATTTTCTGATATATTATTAGTAAAGGAAATCTCAAATTGAACACATATTCCAAAATTTAACTTTGAGGTCCTTTTAGTAACAAAAATATTGAGATGTGAAATCCGAGGTATTTTGGCGAAAATATGCTGGACTATAGCCCATGATTTCAAAATGCACTTTTTTCGCAAAATTGCAAATGACCTTTTCTGATATATTATTAGTAAAGGAAATCTCAAATTGAACACATATTCCAAAATTAAGCTTTGAGGTCCTTTTAGTAACAAAAATATTGAGATGAGTATTCCGAAGTATTTTGGCGAAATTCTGCTGGACTATAGCCCATGATTTCAAAATGCACTTTTTTCGCAAAATTGCAAATGACCTTTTCTGTTATATTATTAGTAAAGGAAATCTCAAATTGAACACATATTCCAAAATTTAGCTTTGAGGTCCTTTTAGGAACAAAAATATTGAGATGAGTATTCCGAGGTATTTTGGCGAAATTCTGTTGGACTATAGCCCATGATTTCAAAATGCACTTTTTTCGCAAAATTGCAAATGACATTTTCTGATATATTATTAGTAAAGGAAATCTCAAATTGAACACATATTCCAAAATTTAGCTTTGAGGTCCTTTTATTAACAAAAATATTGAGATGTGAAATCCGAGGTATTTTGGCGAAATTCTGCTGGACTATAGCCCATGATTTCAAAATGCACTTTTTTGCAAAATTGCAAATGACCTTTTCTGATATATTAATAGTAAAGGAAATCTCAAATTGAACACATATTCCAAAATTTAGCTTTGAGGTCCTTTTAGTAACAAAAAATTGAGATGTGAAATCCGAGGTATTTTGGCGAAATTCTGCTGGACTATAGCCCATGATTTCAAAATGCACTTTTTTCGCAAAATTGCAAATGACATTTTCTGATATATTATTAGTAAAGGAAATCTCAAATTGAACACATATTCCAAAATTTAACTTTGAGGTCCTTTTAGTAACAAAAATATTGAGATGTGAAATCCGAGGTATTTTGGCGAAATTATGCTGGACTATAGCCCATGATTTCAAAATGCACTTTTTTCGCAAAATTGCAAATGACCTTTTCTGATATATTATTAGTAAAGGAAATCTCAAATTGAACACATATTCCAAAATTAAGCTTTGAGGTCCTTTTAGTAACAAAAATATTGAGATGAGTATTCCGAGGTATTTTGGCGAAATTCTGTTGGACTATAGCCCATGATTTCAAAATGCACTTTTTTCGCAAAATTGCAAATGACCTTTTCTGATATATTAATAGTAAAGGAAATCTCAAATTGAACACATATTCCAAAATTTAGCTTTGAGGTCCTTTTAGTAACAAAAATATTGAGATGTGAAATCCGAGGTATTTTGGCGAAATTCTGCTGGACTATAGCCCATGATTTCAAAATGCACTTTTTTCGCAAAATTGCAAATGACCTTTTCTGATATATTAATAGTAAAGGAAATCTCAAATTGAACACATATTCCAAAATTTAGCTTTGAGGTCCTTTTAGTAACAAAAATATTGAGATGTGAAATCCGAGGTATTTTGTCGAAATTCTGCTGGACTATAGCCCATGATTTCAAAATGCACTTTTTTCGCAAAATTGCAAATGACCTTTTCTGATATATTAATAGTAAAGGAAATCTCAAATTGAACACATATTCCAAAATTTAGCTTTGAGGTCCTTTTATTAACAAAAATATTGAGATGTGAAATCCGAGGTATTTTGGCGAAATTCTGCTGGACTATAGCCCATGATTTCAAAATGCACTTTTTTGCAAAATTGCAAATGACCTTTTCTGATATATTAATAGTAAAGGAAATCTCAAATTGAACACATATTCCAAAATTTAGCTTTGAGGTCCTTTTAGTAACAAAAAATTGAGATGTGAAATCCGAGGTATTTTGGCGAAATTCTGCTGGACTATAGCCCATGATTTCAAAATGCACTTTTTTCGCAAAATTGCAAATGACATTTTCTGATATATTATTAGTAAAGGAAATCTCAAATTGAACACATATTCCAAAATTTAACTTTGAGGTCCTTTTAGTAACAAAAATATTGAGATGTGAAATCCGAGGTATTTTGGCGAAATTATGCTGGACTATAGCCCATGATTTCAAAATGCACTTTTTTCGCAAAATTGCAAATGACCTTTTCTGATATATTATTAGTAAAGGAAATCTCAAATTGAACACATATTCCAAAATTAAGCTTTGAGGTCCTTTTAGTAACAAAAATATTGAGATGAGCATTCCGAGGTATTTTGGCGAAATTATGCTGGACTATAGCCCATGATTTCAAAATGCAATTTTTCCCAAAATTGCAAATGACCTTTTCTGATATATTAATAGTAAAGGAAATCTCAAATTGAACACATATTCCAAAATTTAGCTTTGAGGTCCTTTTATTATCAAAAATATTGAGATGTGAAATCCGAGGTATTTTGGCGAAATTCTGCTGGACTATAGCCCATGATTTCAAATGCACTTTTTCGCAAAATTGCAAATGACATTTTCTGATATATTATTAGTAAAGGAAATCTCAAATTGAACACATATTCCAAAATTTAAATTTGAGGTCCTTTTAGTAACAAAAATATTGAGATGTGAAATCCGAGGTATTTTGGCGAAATTATGCTGGACTATAGCCCATGATTTCAAAATGCACTTTTTTCGCAAAATTGCAAATGACCTTTTCTGATATATTATTAGTAAAGGAAATCTCAAATTGAACACATATTCCAAAATTAAGCTTTGAGGTCCTTTTAGTAACAAAAATATTTAGATGAGTATTCGAGGTATTTTGGCGAAATTCTGCTGGACTATAGCCCATGATTTCAAAATGCACTTTTTTCGCGAAATTGCAAATGACCTTTTCTGATATATTATTAGTAAAGGAAATCTCAAATTGAACACATATTCCAAAATTTAGCTTTGAGGTCCTTTTAGTAACAAAAATATTGAGATGAGTATTCCGAGGTATTTTGGCGAAATTCTGTTGGACTATAGCTCATGATTTCAAAATGCACTTTTTTCGCAAAATTGCAAATGACCTTTTCTGATATATTAATAGTAAAGGAAATCTCAAATTGAACACATATTCCAAAATTTAGCTTTGAGGTCCTTTTAGTAACAAAAATATTGAGATGTGAAATCCGAGGTATTTTGGCGAAATTCTGCTGGACTATAGCCCATGATTTCAAAATGCACTTTTTTCGCAAAATTGCAAATGACCTTTTCTGATATATTAATAGTAAAGGAAATCTCAAATTGAACACATATTCCAAAATTTAGCTTTGAGGTCCTTTTAGTAACAAAAAATTGAGATGTGAAATCCGAGGTATTTTGGCGAAATTCTGCTGGACTATAGCCCATGATTTCAAAATGCACTTTTTTCGCAAAATTGCAAATGACATTTTCTGATATATTATTAGTAAAAGAAATCTCAAATTGAACACATATTCCAAAATTTAACTTTGAGGTCCTTTTAGTAACAAAAATATTGAGATGTGAAATCCGAGGTATTTTGGCGAAATTATGCTGGACTATAGCCCATGATTCAAAATGCACTTTTTTCGCAAAATTGCAAATGACCTTTTCTGATATATAATTAGTAAAGGAAATCTCAAATTGAACACATATTCCAAAATTTAGCTTTGAGGTCCTTTTAGTAACAAAAATATTGAGATGAGTATTCCGAGGTATTTTGGCGAAATTCTGTTGGACTATAGCCCATGATTTCAAAATGCACTTTTTCGCAAAATTGCAAATGACCTTTTCTGATATATTAATAGTAAAGGAAATCTCAAATTGAACACATATTCCAAAATTTAGCTTTGAGGTCCTTTTAGTAACAAAAATATTGAGATGTGAAATCCGAGGTATTTTGGCGAAATTCTGCTGGACTATAGCCATGATTTCAAAATGCACTTTTTTCGCAAAATTGCAAATGACCTTTTCTGAAATATTATTAGTAAAGGAAATCTCAAATTGAACACATATTCCAAAATTTAGCTTTGAGGTCCTTTTAGTAACAAAAATATTGAGATGAGTATTCCGAGGTATTTTGGCGAAATTCTGTTGGACTATAGCCCATGATTTTAAAATGCACTTTTTTCGCAAAATTGCAAATGACCTTTTCTGATATATTAATAGTAAAGGAAATCTCAAATTGAACACATATTCCAAAATTTAGCTTTGAGGTCCTTTTAGTAACAAAAATATTGAGATGTGAAATCCGAGGTATTTTGGCGAAATTATGCTGGACTATAGCCCATGATTTCAAAATGCACTTTTTTCGCAAAATTGCAAATGACCTTTTCTGATATATTATTAAAAGGAAATCTCAAATTGAACACATATTCCAAAATTTAGCTTTGAGGTCCTTTTAGTAACAAAAATATTGAGATGAGTATTCCGAGGTATTTTGGCGAAATTCTGTTGGACTATAGCCCATGATTTCAAAATGCACTTTTTTCGCAAAATTGCAAATGACCTTTTCTGATATATTATTAGTAAAGGAAATCTCAAATTGAACACATATTCCAAAATTTAGCTTTGAGGTCCTTTTAGTAACAAAAATATTGAGATGTGAAATCCGAGGTATTTTGGCGAAATTCTGCTGGACTATAGCCCATGATTTCAAAATGCACTTTTTTCGCAAAATTGCAAATGACCTTTTCTGAAATATTATTAGTAAAGGAAATCTCAAATTGAACACATATTCCAAAATTTAGCTTTGAGGTCCTTTTAGTAACAAAAATATTGAGATGAGTATTCCGAGGTATTTTGGCGAAATTCTGTTGGACTATAGCCCATGATTTTAAAATGCACTTTTTTCGCAAAATTGCAAATGACCTTTTCTGATATATTAATAGTAAAGGAAATCTCAAATTGAACACATATTCCAAAATTTAGCTTTGAGGTCCTTTTAGTAACAAAAATATTGAGATGTGAAATCCGAGGTATTTTGGCGAAATTATGCTGGACTATAGCCCATGATTTCAAAATGCACTTTTTTCGCAAAATTGCAAATGACCTTTTCTGATATATTATTAGTAAAGGAAATCTCAAATTGAACACATATTCCAAAATTTAGCTTTGAGGTCCTTTTAGTAACAAAAATATTGAGATGTGAAATCCGAGGTATTTTGGCGAAATTCTGCTGGACTATAGCCCATGATTTCAAAATGCACTTTTTTCGCAAATTGCAAATGACCTTTTCTGATATATTATTAGTAAAGGAAATCTCAAATTGAACACATATTCCAAAATTTAGCTTTGAGGTCCTTTTAGTAACAAAAATATTGAGATGAGTATTCCGAGGTATTTTGGCGAAATTCTGTTGGACTATAGCCCATGATTTCAAAATGCACTTTTTTCGCAAAATTGCAAATGACCTTTTCTGATATATTAATAGTAAAGGAAATCTCAAATTGAACACATATTCCAAAATTTAGCTTTGAGGTCCTTTTAGTAACAAAAATATTGAGATGTGAAATCCGAGGTATTTTGGCGAAATTCTGCTGGACTATAGCCCATGATTTCAAAATGCACTTTTTTCGCAAAATTGCAAATGACCTTTTCTGATATATTATTAGTAAAGGAAATCTCAAATTGAACACATATTCCAAAATTTAGCTTTGAGGTCCTTTTAGTAACAAAAATATTGAGATGAGTATTCCGAGGTATTTTGGCGAAATTCTGTTGGACTATAGCCCATGATTTCAAAATGCACTTTTTTCGCAAAATTGCAAATGACCTTTTCTGATATATTAATAGTAAAGGAAATCTCAAATTGAACACATATTCCAAAATTTAGCTTTGAGGTCCTTTTAGTAACAAAAATATTGAGATGTGAAATCCGAGGTATTTTGGCGAAATTATGCTGGACTATAGCCCATGATTTCAAAATGCACTTTTTTCGCAAAATTGCAAATGACCTTTTCTGATATATTATTAGTAAAGGAAATCTCAAATTGAACACATATTCCAAAATTAAGCTTTGAGGTCCTTTTAGTAACAAAAATATTGAGATGAGTATTCCGAGGTATTTTGGCGAAATTATGTTGGACTATAGCCCATGATTTCAAAATGCACTTTTTTCGCAAAATTGCAAATGACCTTTTCTGATATATCGATAGTAAAGGAAATCTCAAATTGAACACATATTCCAAAATTTAGCTTTGAGGTCCTTTTAGTAACAAAAATATTAAGATGTGAAATCCGAGGTATTTTGGCGAAATTCTGCTGGACTATAGCCCATGATTTCAAAATGCACTTTTTTCGCAAAATTGCAAATGACCTTTTCTGAAATATTGATAGTAAAGGAAATGTCAAATTGAACACATACTCCAAAATTTAGCTTTGAGATCCTTTTAGTAACAAAAATATTGAGATGTGAAATCCGAGGTATTTTGGCGAAATTCTGCTGGACTATAGCCCATGATTTCAAAATGCACTTTTTTCGCAAAATTGCAAATGACCTTTTCTGATATATTGATAGTAAAAGAAATCTTAAACTGAACCAATATTTCAAATTTTAGCTCTGAGGTCCTTTTAGTAACAAAAATATTGAGATGAGTATTCCGAGGTATTTTGGCGAAATTCTGTTGGACTATAGCCCATGATTTCAAAATGCACTTTTTTCGCAAAATTGCAAATGACCTTTTCTGATATATTAATAGTAAAGGAAATCTCAAATTGAACACATTTTCCAAAATTTAGCTTTGAGGTCCTTTTAGTAACAAAAATATTGAGATGTGAAATCCGAGGTATTTTGGCGAAATTCTGCTGGACTATAGCCCATGATTTCAAAATGCACTTTTTTCGCAAAATTGCAAATGACCTTTTCTGATATATTATTAGTAAAGGAAATCTCAAATTGAACACATATTCCAAAATTTAGCTTTGAGGTCCTTTTAGTAACAAAAATATTGAGATTAGTATTCCGAGGTATTTTGGCGAAATTCTGTTGGACTATAGCCCATGATTTCAAAATGCACTTTTTTCGCAAAATTGCAAATGACCTTTTCTGATATATTAATAGTAAAGGAAATCTCAAATTGAACACATATTCCAAAATTTAGCTTTGAGGTCCTTTTAGTAACAAAAATATTGAGATGTGAAATCCGAGGTATTTTGGCGAAATTATGCTGGACTATAGCCCATGATTTCAAAATGCACTTTTTTCGCAAAATTGCAAATGACCTTTTCTGATATATTATTAGTAAAGGAAATCTCAAATTGAACACATATTCCAAAATTTAGCTTTGAGGTCCTTTTAGTAACAAAAATATTGAGATGAGTATTCCGAGGTATTTTGGCGAAATTCTGTTGGACTATAGCCCATGATTTCAAAATGCACTTTTTTCGCAAAATTGCAAATGACCTTTTCTGATATATCGATAGTAAAGGAAATCTCAAATTGAACACATATTCCAAAATTTAGCTTTGAGGTCCTTTTAGTAACAAAAATATTGAGATGTGAAATCCGAGGTATTTTGGCGAAATTCTGCTGGACTATAGCCCATGATTTCAAAATGCACTTTTTTCGCAAAATTGCAAATGACCTTTTCTGATATATTGATAGTAAAGAAATCTTAAACTGAACCAATATTTCAAATTTTAGCTCTGAGGTCCTTTTAGTAACAAAAATATTGAGATGAGTATTCCGAGGTATTTTGGCGAAATTCTGTTGGACTATAGCCCATGATTTCAAAATGCACTTTTTTCGCAAAATTGCAAATGACCTTTTCTGATATATTAATAGTAAAGGAAATCTCAAATTGAACACATATTCCAAAATTTAGCTTTGAGGTCCTTTTAGTAACAAAAATATTGAGATGTGAAATCCGAGGTATTTTGGCGAAATTCTGCTGGACTATAGCCCATGATTTCAAAATGCACTTTTTTCGCAAAATTGCAAATGACCTTTTCTGATATATTATTAGTAAAGGAAATCTCAAATTGAACACATATTCCAAAATTTAGCTTTGAGGTCCTTTTAGTAACAAAAATATTGAGATTAGTATTCCGAGGTATTTTGGCGAAATTCTGTTGGACTATAGCCCATGATTTCAAATTGCACTTTTTTCGCAAATTGCAAATGACCTTTTCTGATATATTAATAGTAAAGGAAATCTCAAATTGAACACATATTCCAAAATTTAGCTTTGAGGTCCTTTTAGTAACAAAAATATTGAGATGTGAAATCCGAGGTATTTTGGCGAAATTATGCTGGACTATAGCCCATGATTTCAAAATGCACTTTTTTCGCAAAATTGCAAATGACCTTTTCTGATATATTATTAGTAAAGGAAATCTCAAATTGAACACATATTCCAAAATTTAGCTTTGAGGTCCTTTTAGTAACAAAAATATTGAGATGAGTATTCCGAGGTATTTTGGCGAAATTCTGTTGGACTATAGCCCATGATTTCAAAATGCACTTTTTTCGCAAAATTGCAAATGACCTTTTCTGATATATTATTAGTAAAGGAAATCTCAAATTGAACACATATTCCAAAATTTAGCTTTGAGGTCCTTTTAGTAACAAAAATATTGAGATGTGAAATCCGAGGTATTTTGGCGAAATTCTGCTGGACTATAGCCCATGATTTCAAAATGCACTTTTTTCGCAAAATTGCAAATGACCTTTTCTGATATATTGATAATAAAGAAAATCTTAAACTGAACCAATATTTCAAATTTTAGCTCTGAGGTCCTTCTAGTAACAAAAATATTGAGATGTGAATTCCGAGGTATTTTGGCGAAATTCTGCTGGACTATAGCCCATGATTTCAAAATGCACTTTTTTCGCAAAATTGCAAATGACCTTTTCTGATATATCGATAGTAAAGGAAATCTCAAATTGAACACATATTCCAAAATTTAGCTTTGAGGTCCTTTTAGTAACAAAAATATTAAGATGTGAAATCCGAGGTATTTTGGCGAAATTCTGCTGGACTATAGCCCATGATTTCAAAATGCACTTTTTTCGCAAAATTGCAAATGACCTTTTCTGAAATATTGATAGTAAAGGAAATGTCAAATTGAACACATACTCCAAAATTTAGCTTTGAGATCCTTTTAGTAACAAAAATATTGAGATGTGAAATCCGAGGTATTTTGGCGAAATTCTGCTGGACTATAGCCCATGATTTCAAAATGCACTTTTTTCGCAAAATTGCAAATGACCTTTTCTGATATATTGATAGTAAAGGAAATCTCAAATTGAACACATATTCCAAAAATTTAGCTTTGAGGTCCTTTTAGTAACAAAAATATTGAGATGTGAAATCCGAGGTATTTTGGCGAAATTCTGCTGGACTATAGCCCATGATTTCAAAATGCACTTTTTTCGCAAAATTGCAAATGACCTTTTCTGATATATTGATAGTAAAGGAAATCTCAAATTGAACACATATTCCAAAATTTAGCTTTGAGGTCCTTTTAGTAACAAAAATATTGAGATGTGAAATCCGAGGTATTTTGGCGAAATTCTGCTGGACTATAGCCCATGATTTCAAAATGCACTTTTTTCGCAAAATTGCAAATGACCTTTTCTGATATATTGATAGTAAAGGAAATCTCAAATTGAACACATATTCCAAAAATTTAGCTTTGAGGTCCTTTTAGTAACAAAAATATTGAGATGTGAAATCCGAGGTATTTTGGCGAAATTCTGCTGGACTATAGCCCATGATTTCAAAATGCACTTTTTTCGCAAAATTGCAAATGACCTTTTCTGATATATTGATAGTAAAGGAAATCTCAAATTGAACACATATTCCAAAATTTAGCTTTGAGGTCCTTTTAGTAACAAAAATATTGAGATGTGAAATCCGAGGTATTTTGGCGAAATTCTGCTGGACTATAGCCCATGATTTCAAAATGCACTTTTTTCGCAAAATTGCAAATGACCTTTTCTGATATATTGATAGTAAAGGAAATCTCAAATTGAACACATATTCCAAAATTTAGCTTTGAGGTCCTTTTAGTAACAAAAATATTGACTTGTGAAATCCGAGGTATTTTGGCGAAATTCTGCTGGACTATAGCCCATGATTTCAAAATGCACTTTTTTCGCAAAATTGCAAATGACCTCTTCTGATATATTGATAGTAAAGGAAATCTCAAATTGAACACATATTCCAAAATTTAGCTTTGAGGTCCTTTTAGTAACAAAAATATTGAGATGTGAAATCCGAGGTGTTTTTGGCGAAATTCTGCTGGACTATAGCCCATGATTTCAAATTGCACTTTTTTCGCAAAATTGCAAATGACCTTTTCTGATATATTGATAGTAAAGGAAATCCCAAATTGAACACATATTCCAAAATTTAGCTTTGAGGTCCTTTTAGTAACAAAAATATTGAGATGTGAAATCCGAGGTATTTTGGCGAAATTCTGCTGGACTATAGCCCATGATTTCAAAATGCACTTTTTTCGCAAAATTGCAAATGACCTTTTCTGATATATTGATAGTAAAGGAAATCTCAAATTGAACACATATTCCAAAATTTAGCTCTGAGGTCCTTTTAGTGACAAAAATATTGAGATGTGAAATCCGAGGTATTTTGGCGAAATTCTGCTGGACTATAGCCCATGATTTCAAAATGCACTTTTTTCGCAAAATTGCAAATGACCTTTTCTGAAATATTGATAGTAAAGGAAATCTCAAATTGAACACATATTCCAAAATTTAGCTTTGAGGTCCTTTTAGTTCCTTTTAGTAACAAAAATATTGAGTTGTGAAATCCGAGGTATTTTGGCGAAATTCTGCTGGACTATAGCCCATGATTTCAAAATGCACTTTTTTCGCAAAATTGCAAATGACCTTTTCTGATATATTGATAGTAAAGGAAATCTCAAATTGAACACATATTCAAAAATTTAGCTTTGAGGTCCTTTTAGTAACAAAAATATTGAGATGTGAAATCCGAGGTATTTTGGCGAAATTCTGCTGGACTATAGCCCATGATTTCAAAATGCACTTTTTTCGCAAAATTGCAAATGACCTTTTCTGATATATTGATAGTAAAGGAAATCTCAAATTGAACACATATTCCAAAATTTAGCTTTGAGGTCCTTTTAGTAACAAAAATATTGAGTCGGTAAATCCGAGGTATTTTGGCGAAATTCTGCTGGACTATAGCCCATGATTTCAAAATGCACTTTTTTCGCAAAATTGCAAATGACCTTTTCTGATATATTGATAGTAAAGGAAATCTCAAATTGAACACATATTCCAAAATTTAGCTTTGAGGTCCTTTTAGTAACAAAAATATTGAGATGTGAAATCCGAGGTATTTTGGCGAAATTCTGCTGGACTATAGCCCATGATTTCAAATTGCACTTTTTTCGCCAAATTGCAAATGACCTTTTCTGATATATTGATAGTAAAGGAAATCTCAAATTGAACACATATTCCAAAATTTAGCTTTGAGGTCCTTTTAGTTCCTTTAGTAACAAAAATATTGAGATGTGAAATCCGAGGTATTTTGGCGAAATTCTGCTGGACTATAGCCCATGATTTCAAAATGCACTTTTTTCGCAAAATTGCAAATGACCTTTTCTGATATATTGATAGTAAAGGAAATCTCAAATTGAACACATATTCCAAAATTTAGCTTTGAGGTCCTTTTAGTAACAAAAATATTGAGATGTGAAATCCGAGGTATTTTGGCGAAATTCTGCTGGACTATAGCCCATGATTTCAAATGCACTTTTTTCGCAAAATTGCAAATGACCTTTTCTGATATATTGATAGTAAAGGAAATCTCAAATTGAACACATATTCCAAAATTTAGCTTTGAGGTCCTTTTAGTAACAAAAATATTGACTTGTGAAATCCGAGGTATTTTGGCGAAATTCTGCTGGACTATAGCCCATGATTTCAAAATGCACTTTTTTCGCAAAATTGCAAATGACCTTTTCTGATATATTGATAGTAAAGGAAATCTCAAATTGAACACATATTCCAAAATTTAGCTTTGAGGTCCTTTTAGTAACAAAAATATTGAGATGTGAAATCCGAGGTGTTTTTGGCGAAATTCTGCTGGACTATAGCCCATGATTTCAAAATGCACTTTTTTCGCAAAATTGCAAATGACCTTTTCTGAAATATTGATAGTAAAGGAAATCTCAAATTGAACACATATTCCAAAATTTAGCTTTGAGGTCCTTTTAGTTCCTTTTAGTAACAAAAATATTGAGTTGTGAAATCCGAGGTATTTTGGCGAAATTCTGCTGGACTATAGCCCATGATTTCAAAATGCACTTTTTTCGCAAAATTGCAAATGACCTTTTCTGATATATTGATAGTAAAGGAAATCTCAAATTGAACACATATTCAAAAATTTAGCTTTGAGGTCCTTTTAGTAACAAAAATATTGAGATGTGAAATCCGAGGTATTTTGGCGAAATTCTGCTGGACTATAGCCCATGATTTCAAAATGCACTTTTTTCGCAAAATTGCAAATGACCTTTTCTGATATATTGATAGTAAAGGAAATCTCAAATTGAACACATATTCCAAAATTTAGCTTTGAGGTCCTTTTGGTAACAAAAATATTGAGTCGGTAAATCCGAGGTATTTTGGCGAAATTCTGCTGGACTATAGCCCATGATTTCAAAATGCACTTTTTTCGCAAAATTGCAAATGACCTTTTCTGATATATTGATAGTAAAGGAAATCTCAAATTGAACACATATTCCAAAATTTAGCTTTGAGGTCCTTTTAGTAACAAAAATATTGAGATGTGAAATCCGAGGTATTTTGGCGAAATTCTGCTGGACTATAGCCCATGATTTCAAATTGCACTTTTTTCGCTAAATTGCAAATGACCTTTTCTGATATATTGATAGTAAAGGAAATCTCAAATTGAACACATATTCCAAAATTTAGCTTTGAGGTCCTTTTAGTTCCTTTTAGTAACAAAAATATTGAGATGTGAAATCCGAGGTATTTTGGCGAAATTCTGCTGGACTATAGCCCATGATTTCAAAATGCACTTTTTTCGCAAAATTGCAAATGACCTTTTCTGAAATATTGATAGTAAAGGAAATCTCAAATTGAACACATATTCAAAAATTTAGCTTTGAGGTCCTTTTAGTAACAAAAATATTGAGATGTGAAATCCGAGGTATTTTGGCGAAATTCTGCTGGACTATAGCCCATGATTTCAAATTTTTTTCTTTCTGATATATTGATAGTAAAGGAAATCTCAAATTGAACGCATATTCCAAAATTTAGCTTTGAGGTCCTTTTAGTAACAAAAATATTGAGTCGTGAAATCCGAGGTATTTTGGCGAAATTCTGCTGGACTATACCCCATGATTTCAAAATGCACTTTTTTCGCAAAATTGCAAATGACCTTTTCTGAAATATTGATAGTAAAGGAAATCTCAAATTGAACACATATTCCAAAATTTAGCTTTGAGGTCCTTTTAGTAACAAAAATATTGAGATGTGAAATCCGAGGTATTTTGGCGAAATTCTGCTGGACTATAGCCCATGATTTCAAATTTTTTCTTTCTGATATATTGATAGTAAAGGAAATCTCAAATTGAACGCATATTCCAAAATTTAGCTTTGAGGTCCTTTTAGTAACAAAAATATTGAGTCGTGAAATCCGAGGTATTTTGGCGAAATTCTGCTGGACTATACCCCATGATTTCAAAATGCACTTTTTTCGCAAAATTGCAAATGACCTTTTCTGATATATTGATAGTAAAGGAAATCTCAAATTGAACACATATTCCAAAATTTAGCTTTGAGGTCCTTTTAGTAACAAAAATATTGAGATGTGAAATCCGAGGTATTTTGGCGAAATTCTGCTGGACTATAGCAAATGATTTCAAATTGCACTTTTTTCGCAAAATTGCAAATGACCTTTTCTGATATATTGATAGTAAAGGAAATCTCAAATTGAACACATATTTCAAAATTTAGCTTTGAGGTCCTTTTAGTAACAAAAATATTGAGATGTGAAATCCGAGGTATTTTGGCGAAATTCTGCTGGACTATAGCCCATGATTTCAAAATGCACTTTTTTCGCTAAATTGCAAATGACCTTTTCTGATATATTGATAGTAAAGGAAATCTCAAATTGAACACATATTCCAAAATTTAGCTTTGAGGTCCTTTTAGTAACAAAAATATTGAGATGTGAAATCCGAGGTATTTTGGCGAAATTCTGCTGGACTATAGCCCATGATTTCAAATTGCACTTTTTTCGCAAAATTGCAAATGACCTTTTCTGATATATTGATAGTAAAGGAAATCTCAAATTGAACACATATTCCAAAATTTAGCTTTGAGGTCCTTTTAGTAACAAAAATATTGAGTCGTGAAATCCGAGGTATTTTGGCGAAATTCTGCTGGACTATACCCCATGATTTCAAAATGCACTTTTTTCGCAAAATTGCAAATGACCTTTTCTGATATATTGATAGTAAAGGAAATCTCAAATTGAACACATATTCCAAAATTTAGCTTTGAGGTCCTTTTAGTAACAAAAATATTGAGATGTGAAATCCGAGGTATTTTGGCGAAATTCTGCTGAACTATAGCCCATGATTTCAAAATGCACTTTTTTCGCAAAATTGCAAATGACCTTTTCTGATATATTGATAGTAAAGGAAATCTCAAATTGAACACATATTCCAAAATTTAGCTTTGAGGTCCTTTTAGTAACAAAAATATTGAGATGTGAAATCCGAGGTATTTTGGCGAAATTCTGCTGGACTATAGCCCATGATTTCAAATTGCACTTTTTTCGCAAAATTGCAAATGACCTTTTCTGATATATTGATAGTAAAGGAAATCTCAAATTGAACACATATTTCAAAATTTAGCTTTGAGGTCCTTTTAGTAACAAAAATATTGAGATGTGAAATCCGAGGTATTTTGGCGAAATTCTGCTGAACTATAGCCCATGATTTCAAAATGCACTCTTTTCGCAAAATTGCAAATGACCTTTTCTGATATATTGATAGTAAAGGAAATCTCAAATTGAACACATATTCCAAAATTTAGCTTTGAGGTCCTTTTAGTAACAAAAATCTTGAGTCGTGAAATCCGAGGTATTTTGGCGAAATTCTGCTGGACTATACCCCATGATTTCAAAATGCACTTTTTTCGCAAAATTGCAAATAACCTTTTCTGAAATATTGATAGTAAAGGAAATCTCAAATTGAACACATATTCCAAAATTTAGCTTTGAGGTCCTTTTAGTAACAAAAATATTGAGATGTGAAATCCGAGGTATTTTGGCGAAATTCTGCTGGACTATAGCCCATGATTTCAAAATGCACTTTTTTCGCTAAATTGCAAATGACCTTTTCTGATATATTGATAGTAAAGGAAATCTCAAATTGAACACATATTCCAAAATTTAGCTTTGAGGTCCTTTTAGTAACAAAAATATTGAGATGTGAAATCCGAGGTATTTTGGCGAAATTCTGCTGGACTATAGCCCATGATTTCAAATTGCACTTTTTTCGCAAAATTGCAAATGACCTTTTCTGATATATTGATAGTAAAGGAAATCTCAAATTGAACACATATTCCAAAATTTAGCTTTGAGGTCCTTTTAGTAACAAAAATATTGAGATGTGAAATCCGAGGTATTTTGGCGAAATTCTGCTGAACTATAGCCCATGATTTCAAAATGCACTTTTTTCGCAAAATTGCAAATGACCTTTTCTGATATATTGATAGTAAAGGAAATCTCAAATTGAACACATATTCCAAAATTTAGCTTTGAGGTCCTTTTAGTAACAAAAATATTGAGATGTGAAATCCGAGGTATTTTGGCGAAATTCTGCTGGACTATAGCCCATGATTTCAAATTGCACTTTTTTTCGCAAAATTGCAAATGACCTTTTCTGATATATTGATAGTAAAGGAAATCTCAAATTGAACACATATTCCAAAATTTAGCTTTGAGGTCCTTTTAGTAACAAAAATATTGAGATGTGAAATCCGAGGTATTTTGGCGAAATTCTGCTGGACTATAGCCCATGATTTCAAATTGCACTTTTTTCGCAAAATTGCAAATGACCTTTTCTGATATATTGATAGTAAAGGAAATCTCAAATTGAACACATATTCCAAAATTTAGCTTTGAGGTCCTTTTAGTAACAAAAATATTGAGATGTGAAATCCGAGGTATTTTGGCGAAATTCTGCTGGACTATAGCCCATGATTTCAAAATGCACTTTTTTCGCAAAATTGCAAATGACCTTTTCTGATATATTGATAGTAAAGGAAATCTCAAATTGAACACATATTCCAAAATTTAGCTTTGAGGTCCTTTTAGTAACAAAAATATTGAGTCGTGAAATCCGAGGTATTTTGGCGAAATTCTGCTGGACTATACCCCATGATTTCAAAATGCACTTTTTTCGCAAAATTGCAAATGACCTTTTCTGAAATATTGATAGTAAAGGAAATCTCAAATTGAACACATATTCCAAAATTTAGCTTTGAGATCCTTTTAGTAACAAAAATATTGAGATGTGAAATCCGAGGTATTTTGGCGAAATTCTGCTGGACTATAGCCCATGATTTCAAAATGCACTTTTTTCGCTAAATTGCAAATGACCTTTTCTGATATATTGATAGTAAAGGAAATCTCAAATTGAACACATATTCCAAAATTTAGCTTTGAGGTCCTTTTAGTAACAAAAATATTGAGATGTGAAATCCGAGGTATTTTGGCGAAATTCTGCTGGACTATAGCCCATGATTTCAAATTGCACTTTTTTCGCAAAATTGCAAATGACCTTTTCTGATATATTGATAGTAAAGGAAATCTCAAATTGAACACATATTCCAAAATTTAGCTTTGAGGTCCTTTTAGTAACAAAAATATTGAGATGTGAAATCCGATGTATTTTGGCGAAATTCTGCTGAACTATAGCCCATGATTTCAAAATGCACTTTTTTCGCAAAATTGCAAATGACCTTTTCTGATATATTGATAGTAAAGGAAATCTCAAATTGAACACATATTCCAAAATTTAGCTTTGAGGTCCTTTTAGTAACAAAAATATTGAGATGTGAAATCCGAGGTATTTTGGCGAAATTCTGCTGGACTATAGCCCATGATTTCAAATTGCACTTTTTTCGCAAAATTGCAAATGACCTTTTCTGATATATTGATAGTAAAGGAAATCTCAAATTGAACACATATTCCAAAATTTAGCTTTGAGGTCCTTTTAGTAACAAAAATATTGAGATGTGAAATCCGAGGTATTTTGGCGAAATTCTGCTGGACTATAGCCCATGATTTCAAAATGCACTTTTTTCGCAAAATTGCAAATGACCTTTTCTGATATATTGATAGTAAAGGAAATCTCAAATTGAACACATATTCCAAAATTTAGCTTTGAGGTCCTTTTAGTAACAAAAATATTGAGTCGTGAAATCCGAGGTATTTTGGCGAAATTCTGCTGGACTATACCCCATGATTTCAAAATGCACTTTTTTCGCAAAATTGCAAATGACCTTTTCTGAAATATTGATAGTAAAGGAAATCTCAAATTGAACACATATTCCAAAATTTAGCTTTGAGGTCCTTTTAGTAACTAAAATATTGAGATGTGAAATCCGAGGTATTTTGGCGAAATTCTGCTGGACTATAGCCCATGATTTCAAATTGCACTTTTTTCGCAAAATTGCAAATGACCTTTTCTGATATATTGATAGTAAAGGAAATCTCAAATTGAACACATATTCCAAAATTTAGCTTTGAGGTCCTTTTAGTAACAAAAATATTGAGATGTGAAATCCGAGGTATTTTGGCGAAATTCTGCTGAACTATAGCCCATGATATCAAAATGCACTTTTTTCGCAAAATTGCAAATGACCTTTTCTGATATATTGATAGTAAAGGAAATCTCAAATTGAACACATATTCCAAAATTTAGCTTTGAGGTCCTTTTAGTAACAAAAATATTGAGATGTGAAATCCGAGGTATTTTGGCGAAATTCTGCTGGACTATAGCCCATGATTTCAAATTGCACTTTTTCGCAAAATTGCAAATGACCTTTTCTGATATATTGATAGTAAAGGAAATCTCAAATTGAACACATATTCCAAAATTTAGCTTTGAGGTCCTTTTAGTAACAAAAATATTGAGATGTGAAATCCGAGGTATTTTGGCGAAATTCTGCTGGACTATAGCCCATGATTTCAAAATGCACTTTTTTCGCAAAATTGCAAATGACCTTTTCTGATATATTGATAGTAAAGAAAATCTCAAATTGAACACATATTCCAAAATTTAGCTTTGAGGTCCTTTTAGTAACAAAAATATTGAGTCGTGAAATCCGAGGTATTTTGGCGAAATTCTGCTGGACTATACCCCATGATTTCAAAATGCACTTTTTTCGCAAAATTGCAAATGACCTTTTCTGAAATATTGATAGTAAAGGAAATCTCAAATTGAACACATATTCCAAAATTTAGCTTTGAGGTCCTTTTAGTAACAAAAATATTGAGATGTGAAATCCGAGGTATTTTGGCGAAATTCTGCTGGACTATAGCCCATGATTTCAAAATGCACTTTTTTCGCTAAATTGCAAATGACCTTTTCTGATATATTGATAGTAAAGGAAATCTCAAATTGAACACATATTCCAAAATTTAGCTTTGAGGTCCTTTTAGTAACAAAAATATTGAGATGTGAAATCCGAGGTATTTTGGCGAAATTCTGCTGGACTATAGCCCATGATTTCAAAATGCACTTTTTTCGCAAAATTGCAAATGACCTTTTCTGATATATTGATAGTAAAGGAAATCTCAAATTGAACACATATTCCAAAATTTAGCTTTGAGGTCCTTTTAGTAACAAAAATATTGAGTCGTGAAATCCGAGGTATTTTGGCGAAATTCTGCTGGACTATACCCCATGATTTCAAAATGCACTTTTTTCGCTAAATTGCAAATGACCTTTTCTGATATATTGATAGTAAAGGAAATCTCAAATTGAACACATATTCCAAAATTTAGCTTTGAGGTCCTTTTAGTAACAAAAATATTGTGATGTGAAATCCGAGGTATTTTGGCGAAATTCTGCTGGACTATAGCCCATGATTTCAAATTGCACTTTTTTCGCAAAATTGCAAATGACCTTTTCTGATATATTGATAGTAAAGGAAATCTCAAATTGAACACATATTCCAAAATTTAGCTTTGAGGTCCTTTTAGTAACAAAAATATTGAGATGTGAAATCCGAGGTATTTTGGCGAAATTCTGCTGAACTATAGCCCATGATTTCAAAATGCACTTTTTTCGCAAAATTGCAAATGACCTTTTCTGATATATTGATAGTAAAGGAAATCTCAAATTGAACACATATTCCAAAATTTAGCTTTGAGGTCCTTTTAGTAACAAAAATATTGAGATGTGAAATCCGAGGTATTTTGGCGAAATTCTGCTGGACTATAGCCCAAGATTTCAAATTGCACTTTTTTCGCAAAATTGCAAATGACCTTTTCTGATATATTGATAGTAAAGGAAATCTCAAATTGAACACATATTCCAAAATTTAGCTTTGAGGTCCTTTTAGTAACAAAAATATTGAGATGTGAAATCCGAGGTATTTTGGCGAAATTCTGCTGGACTATAGCCCATGATTTCAAAATGCACTTTTTTCGCAAAATTGCAAATGACCTTTTCTGATATATTGATAGTAAAGGAAATCTCAAATTGAACACATATTCCAAAATTTAGCTTTGAGGTCCTTTTAGTAACAAAAATATTGAGTCGTGAAATCCGAGGTATTTTGGCGAAATACTGCTGGACTATAGCCCATGATTTCAAATTGCACTTTTTTCGCAAAATTGCAAATGACCTTTTCTGATATATTGATAGTAAAGGAAATCTCAAATTGAACACATATTCCAAAATTTAGCTTTGAGGTCCTTTTAGTAACAAAAATATTGAGATGTGAAATCCGAGGTATTTTGGCGAAATTCTGCTGAACTATAGCCCATGATTTCAAAATGCACTTTTTTCGCTAAATTGCAAATGACCTTTTCTGATATATTGATAGTAAAGGAAATCTCAAATTGAACACATATTCCAAAATTTAGCTTTGAGGTCCTTTTAGTAACAAAAATATTGAGATGTGAAATCCGAGGTATTTTGGCGAAATTCTGCTGGACTATAGCCCATGATTTCAAATTGCACTTTTTTCGCAAAATTGCAAATGACCTTTTCTGATATATTGATAGTAAAGGAAATCTCAAATTGAACACATATTCCAAAATTTAGCTTTGAGGTCCTTTTAGTAACAAAAATATTGAGATGTGAAATCCGAGGTATTTTGGCGAAATTCTGCTGAACTATAGCCCATGATTTCAAAATGCACTTTTTTCGCAAAATTGCAAATGACCTTTTCTGATATATTGATAGTAAAGGAAATCTCAAATTGAACACATATTCCAAAATTTAGCTTTGAGGTCCTTTTAGTAACAAAAATATTGAGATGTGAAATCCGAGGTATTTTGGCGAAATTCTGCTGGACTATAGCCCATGATTTCAAAATGCACTTTTTTCGCAAAATTGCAAATGACCTTTTCTGATATATTGATAGTAAAGGAAATCTCAAATTGAACACATATTCCAAAATTTAGCTTTGAGGTCCTTTTAGTAACAAAAATATTGAGTCGTGAAATCCGAGGTATTTTGGCGAAATTCTGCTGGACTATACCCCATGATTTCAAAATGCACTTTTTTCGCAAAATTGCAAATGACCTTTTCTGAAATATTGATAGTAAAGGAAATCTCAAATTGAACACATATTCCAAAATTTAGCTTTGAGGTCCTTTTAGTAACAAAAATATTGAGATGTGAAATCCGAGGTATTTTGGCGAAATTCTGCTGGACTATAGCCCATGATTTCAAAATGCACTTTTTTCGCTAAATTGCAAATGACCTTTTCTGATATATTGATAGTAAAGGAAATCTCAAATTGAACACATATTCCAAAATTTAGCTTTGAGGTCCTTTTAGTAACAAAAATATTGAGATGTGAAATCCGAGGTATTTTGGCGAAATTCTGCTGGACTATAGCCCATGATTTCAAATTGCACTTTTTTCGCAAAATTGCAAATGACCTTTTCTGATATATTGATAGTAAAGGAAATCTCAAATTGAACACATATTCCAAAATTTAGCTTTGAGGTCCTTTTAGTAACAAAAATATTGAGATGTGAAATCCGAGGTATTTTGGCGAAATTCTGCTGAACTATAGCCCATGATTTCAAAATGCACTTTTTTCGCAAAATTGCAAATGACCTTTTCTGATATATTGATAGTAAAGGAAATCTCAAATTGAACACATATTCCAAAATTTAGCTTTGAGGTCCTTTTAGTAACAAAAATATTGAGTCGTGAAATCCGAGGTATTTTGGCGAAATTCTGCTGGACTATACCCCATGATTTCAAAATGCACTTTTTTCGCAAAATTGCAAATGACCTTTTCTGAAATATTGATAGTAAAGGAAATCTCAAATTGAACACATATTCCAAAATTTAGCTTTGAGGTCCTTTTAGTAACAAAAATATTGAGATGTGAAATCCGAGGTATTTTGGCGAAATTCTGCTGAACTATAGCCCATGATTTCAAAATGCACTTTTTTCGCAAAATTGCAAATGACCTTTTCTGATATATTGATAGTAAAGGAAATCTCAAATTGAACACATATTCCAAAATTTAGCTTTGAGGTCCTTTTAGTAACAAAAATATTGAGATGTGAAATCCGAGGTATTTTGGCGAAATTCTGCTGGACTATAGCCCATGATTTCAAATTGCACTTTTTTCGCAAAATTGCAAATGACCTTTTCTGATATATTGATAGTAAAGGAAATCTCAAATTGAACACATATTCCAAAATTTAGCTTTGAGGTCCTTTTAGTAACAAAAATATTGAGATGTGAAATCCGAGGTATTTTGGCGAAATTCTGCTGGACTATAGCCCATGATTTCAAAATGCACTTTTTTCGCAAAATTGCAAATGACCTTTTCTGATATATTGATAGTAAAGGAAATCTCAAATTGAACACATATTCCAAAATTTAGCTTTGAGGTCCTTTTAGTAACAAAAATATTGAGTCGTGAAATCCGAGGTATTTTGGCGAAATTCTGCTGGACTATACCCCATGATTTCAAAATGCACTTTTTTCGCAAAATTGCAAATGACCTTTTCTGATATATTGATAGTAAAGGAAATCTCAAATTGAACACATATTCCAAAATTTAGCTTTGAGGTCCTTTTAGTAACAAAAATATTGAGATGTGAAATCCGAGGTATTTTGGCGAAATTCTGCTGGACTATAGCCCATGATTTCAAATTGCACTTTTTTCGCAAAATTGCAAATGACCTTTTCTGATATATTGATAGTAAAGGAAATCTCAAATTGAACACATATTCCAAAATTTAGCTTTGAGGTCCTTTTAGTAACAAAAATATTGAGATGTGAAATCCGAGGTATTTTGGCGAAATTCTGCTGGACTATAGCCCATGATTTCAAATTGCACTTTTTTCGCAAAATTGCAAATGACCTTTTCTGATATATTGATAGTAAAGGAAATCTCAAATTGAACACATATTCCAAAATTTAGCTTTGAGGTCCTTTTAGTAACAAAAATATTGAGATGTGAAATCCGAGGTATTTTGGCGAAATTCTGCTGGACTATAGCCCATGATTTCAAAATGCACTTTTTTCGCAAAATTGCAAATGACCTTTTCTGATATATTGATAGTAAAGGAAATCTCAAATTGAACACATATTCCAAAATTTAGCTTTGAGGCCCTTTTAGTAACAAAAATATTGAGATGTGAAATCCGAGGTATTTTGGCGAAATTCTGCTGGACTATAGCCCATGATTTCAAAATGCACTTTTTTCGCAAAATTGCAAATGACCTTTTCTGATATATTGATAGTAAAGGAAATCTCAAATTGAACACATATTCCAAAATTTAGCTTTGAGGTCCTTTTAGTAACAAAAATATTGAGATGTGAAATCCGAGGTATTTTGGCGAAATTCTGCTGGACTATAGCCCATGATTTCAAAATGCACTTTTTTCGCTAAATTGCAAATGACCTTTTCTGATATATTGATAGTAAAGGAAATCTCAAATTGAACACATATTCCAAAATTTAGCTTTGAGGTCCTTTTAGTAACAAAAATATTGAGATGTGAAATCCGAGGTATTTTGGCGAAATTCTGCTGGACTATAGCCCATGATTTCAAATTGCACTTTTTTCGCAAAATTGCAAATGACCTTTTCTGATATATTGATAGTAAAGGAAATCTCAAATTGAACACATATTCCAAAATTTAGCTTTGAGGTCCTTTTAGTAACAAAAATATTGAGATGTGAAATCCGAGGTATTTTGGCGAAATTCTGCTGAACTATAGCCCATGATTTCAAAATGCACTTTTTTCGCAAAATTGCAAATGACCTTTTCTGATATATTGATAGTAAAGGAAATCTCAAATTGAACACATATTCCAAAATTTAGCTTTGAGGTCCTTTTAGTAACAAAAATATTGAGATGTGAAATCCGAGGTATTTTGGCGAAATTCTGCTGGACTATAGCCCATGATTTCAAATTGCACTTTTTTCGCAAAATTGCAAATGACCTTTTCTGATATATTGATAGTAAAGGAAATCTCAAATTGAACACATATTCCAAAATTTAGATTTGAGGTCCTTTTAGTAACAAAAATATTGAGATGTGAAATCCGAGGTATTTTGGCGAAATTCTGCTGAACTATAGCCCATGATTTCAAAATGCATTTTTTTCGCAAAATTGCAAATGACCTTTTCTGATATATTGATAGTAAAGGAAATCTCAAATTGAACACATATTCCAAAACTTAGCTTTGAGGTCCTTTTAGTAACAAAAATATTGAGATGTGAAATCCGAGGTATTTTGGCGAAATTCTGCTGGACTATAGCCCATGATTTCAAATTGCACTTTTTTCGCAAAATTGCAAATGACCTTTTCTGATATATTGATAGTAAAGGAAATCTCAAATTGAACACATATTCCAAAATTTAGCTTTGAGGTCCTTTTAGTAACAAAAATATTGAGATGTGAAATCCGAGGTATTTTGGCGAAATTCTGCTGGACTATAGCCCATGATTTCAAATTGCACTTTTTTCGCAAAATTGCAAATGACCTTTTCTGATACATTGATAGTAAAGGAAATCTCAAATTGAACACATATTCCAAAATTTAGCTTTGAGGTCCTTTTAGTAACAAAAATATTGAGATGTGAAATCCGAGGTATTTTGGCGAAATTCTGCTGGACTATACCCCATGATTTCAAAATGCACTTTTTTCGCAAAATTGCAAATGACCTTTTCTGAAATATTGATAGTAAAGGAAATCTCAAATTGAACACATATTCCAAAATTTAGCTTTGAGGTCCTTTTAGTAACAAAAATATTGAGTCGTGAAATCCGAGGTATTTTGGCGAAATTCTGCTGGACTATAGCCCATGATTTCAAAATGCACTTTTTTCGCTAAATTGCAAATGACCTTTTCTGATATATTGATAGTAAAGGAAATCTCAAATTGAACACATATTCCAAAATTTAGCTTTGAGGTCCTTTTAGTAACAAAAATATTGAGATGTGAAATCCGAGGTATTTTGGCGAAATTCTGCTGGACTATAGCCCATGATTTCAAATTGCACTTTTTTCGCAAAATTGCAAATGACCTTTTCTGATATATTGATAGTAAAGGAAATCTCAAATTGAACACATATTCCAAAATTTAGCTTTGAGGTCCTTTTAGTAACAAAAATATTGAGATGTGAAATCCGAGGTATTTTGGCGAAATTCTGCTGAACTATAGCCCATGATTTCAAAATGCACTTTTTTCGCAAAATTGCAAATGACCTTTTCTGATATATTGATAGTAAAGGAAATCTCAAATTGAACACATATTCCAAAATTTAGCTTTGAGGTCCTTTTAGTAACAAAAATATTGAGTCGTGAAATCCGAGGTATTTTGGCGAAATTCTGCTGGACTATACCCCATGATTTCAAAATGCACTTTTTTCGCAAAATTGCAAATGACCTTTTCTGAAATATTGATAGTAAAGGAAATCTCAAATTGAACACATATTCCAAAATTTAGCTTTGAGGTCCTTTTAGTAACAAAAATATTGAGATGTGAAATCCGAGGTATTTTGGCGAAATTCTGCTGGACTATAGCCCATGATTTCAAAATGCACTTTTTTCGCTAAATTGCAAATGACCTTTTCTGATATATTGATAGTAAAGGAAATCTCAAATTGAACACATATTCCAAAATTTAGCTTTGAGGTCCTTTTAGTAACAAAAATATTGAGATGTGAAATCCGAGGTATTTTGGCGAAATTCTGCTGAACTATAGCCCATGATTTCAAAATGCACTTTTTTCGCAAAATTGCAATTGACCTTTTCTGATATATTGATAGTAAAGGAAATCTCAAATTGAACACATATTCCAAAATTTAGCTTTGAGGTCCTTTTAGTAACAAAAATATTGAGATGTGAAATCCGAGGTATTTTGGCGAAATTCTGCTGGACTATAGCCCATGATTTCAAATTGCACTTTTTTCGCAAAATTGCAAATGACCTTTTCTGATATATTGATAGTAAAGGAAATCTCAAATTGAACACATATTCCAAAATTTAGCTTTGAGGTCCTTTTAGTAACAAAAATATTGAGATGTGAAATCCGAGGTATTTTGGCGAAATTCTGCTGGACTATAGCCCATGATTTCAAAATGCACTTTTTTCGCAAAATTGCAAATGACCTTTTCTGATATATTGATAGTAAAGGAAATCTCAAATTGAACACATATTCCAAAATTTAGCTTTGAGGTCCTTTTAGTAACAAAAATATTGAGTCGTGAAATCCGAGGTATTTTGGCGAAATTCTGCTGGACTATAGCCCATGATTTCAAATTGCACTTTTTTCGCAAAATTGCAAATGACCTTTTCTGATATATTGATAGTAAAGGAAATCTCAAATTGAACACATATTCCAAAATTTAGCTTTGAGGTCCTTTTAGTAACAAAAATATTGAGATGTGAAATCCGAGGTATTTTGGCGAAATTCTGCTGAACTATAGCCCATGATTTCAAAATGCACTTTTTTCGCTAAATTGCAAATGACCTTTTCTGATATATTGATAGTAAAGGAAATCTCAAATTGAACACATATTCCAAAATTTAGCTTTGAGGTCCTTTTAGTAACAAAAATATTGAGATGTGAAATCCGAGGTATTTTGGCGAAATTCTGCTGGACTATACCCCATAATTTCAAAATGCACTTTTTTCGCAAAATTGCAAATGACCTTTTCTGAAATATTGATAGTAAAGGAAATCTCAAATTGAACACATATTCCAAAATTTAGCTTTGAGGTCCTTTTAGTAACAAAAATATTGAGATGTGAAATCCGAGGTATTTTGGCGAAATTCTGCTGGACTATAGCCCATGATTTCAAAATGCACTTTTTTCGCTAAATTGCAAATGACCTTTTCTGATATATTGATAGTAAAGGAAATCTCAAATTGAACACATATTCCAAAATTTAGCTTTGAGGTCCTTTTAGTAACAAAAATATTGAGATGTGAAATCCGAGGTATTTTGGCGAAATTCTGCTGGACTATAGCCCATGATTTCAAATTGCACTTTTTTCGCAAAATTGCAAATGA
The DNA here is from genome assembly GCA_963555765.1 of Orthonevra nobilis. Lineage (NCBI taxonomy): Eukaryota > Metazoa > Arthropoda > Insecta > Diptera > Syrphidae > Orthonevra > Orthonevra nobilis. The sequence goes on along the minus strand of OY743224.1, from coordinate 104,481,922 downwards.
CCTTTTCTGATATATTGATAGTAAAGGAAATCTCAAATTGAACACATATTCCAAAATTTAGCTTTGAGGTCCTTTTAGTAACAAAAATATTGAGATGTGAAATCCGAGGTATTTTGGCGCAATTCTGCTGAACTATAGCCCATGATTTCAAAATGCACTTTTTTCGCTAAATTGCAAATGACCTTTTCTGATATATTGATAGTAAAGGAAATCTCAAATTGAACACATATTCCAAAATTTAGCTTTGAGGTCCTTTTAGTAACAAAAATATTGAGATGTGAAATCCGAGGTATTTTGGCGAAATTCTGCTGGACTATAGCCCATGATTTCAAATTGCACTTTTTTCGCAAAATTGCAAATGACCTTTTCTGATATATTGATAGTAAAGGAAATCTCAAATTGAACACATATTCCAAAATTTAGCTTTGAGGTCCTCTTAGTAACAAAAATATTGAGATGTGAAATCCGAGGTATTTTGGCGAAATTCTGCTGGACTATACCCCATGATTTCAAAATGCACTTTTTTCGCAAAATTGCAAATGACCTTTTCTGAAATATTGATAGTAAAGGAAATCTCAAATTGAACACATATTCCAAAATTTAGCTTTGAGGTCCTTTTAGTAACAAAAATATTGAGATGTGAAATCCGAGGTATTTTGGCGAAATTCTGCTGGACTATAGCCCATGATTTCAAAATGCACTTTTTTCGCTAAATTGCAAATGACCTTTTCTGATATATTGATAGTAAAGGAAATCTCAAATTGAACACATATTCCAAAATTTAGCTTTGAGGTCCTTTTAGTAACAAAAATATTGAGATGTGAAATCCGAGGTATTTTGGCGAAATTCTGCTGGACTATAGCCCATGATTTCAAAATGCACTTTTTTCGCTAAATTGCAAATGACCTTTTCTGATATATTGATAGTAAAGGAAATCTCAAATTGAACACATATTCCAAAATTTAGCTTTGAGGTCCTTTTAGTAACAAAAATATTGAGATGTGAAATCCGAGGTATTTTGGCGAAATTCTGCTGGACTATAGCCCATGATTTCAAAATGCACTTTTTTCGCTAAATTGCAAATGACCTTTTCTGATATATTGATAGTAAAGGAAATCTCAAATTGAACACATATTCCAAAATTTAGCTTTGAGGTCCTTTTAGTAACAAAAATATTGAGATGTGAAATCCGAGGTATTTTGGCGAAATTCTGCTGAACTATAGCCCATGATTTCAAAATGCACTTTTTTCGCAAAATTGCAAATGACCTTTTCTGATATATTGATAGTAAAGGAAATCTCAAATTGAACACATATTCCAAAATTTAGCTTTGAGGTCCTTTTAGTAACAAAAATATTGAGTCGTGAAATCCGAGGTATTTTGGCGAAATTCTGCTGGACTATACCCCATGATTTCAAAATGCACTTTTTTCGCAAAATTGCAAATGACCTTTTCTGAAATATTGATAGTAAAGGAAATCTCAAATTGAACACATATTCCAAAATTTAGCTTTGAGGTCCTTTTAGTAACAAAAATATTGAGATGTGAAATCCGAGGTATTTTGGCGAAATTCTGCTGGACTATAGCCCATGATTTCAAAATGCACTTTTTTCGCTAAATTGCAAATGACCTTTTCTGATATATTGATAGTAAAGGAAATCTCAAATTGAACACATATTCCAAAATTTAGCTTTGAGGTCCTTTTAGTAACAAAAATATTGAGATGTGAAATCCGAGGTATTTTGGCGAAATTCTGCTGGACTATAGCCCATGATTTCAAAATGCACTTTTTTCGCTAAATTGCAAATGACCTTTTCTGATATATTGATAGTAAAGGAAATCTCAAATTGAACACATATTCCAAAATTTAGCTTTGAGGTCCTTTTAGTAACAAAAATATTGAGATGTGAAATCCGAGGTATTTTGGCGAAATTCTGCTGAACTATAGCCCATGATTTCAAAATGCACTTTTTTCGCAAAATTGCAAATGACCTTTTCTGATATATTGATAGTAAAGGAAATCTCAAATTGAACACATATTCCAAAATTTAGCTTTGAGGTCCTTTTAGTAACAAAAATATTGAGTCGTGAAATCCGAGGTATTTTGACGAAATTCTGCTGGACTATACCCCATGATTTCAAAATGCACTTTTTTCGCAAAATTGCAAATGACCTTTTCTGAAATATTGATAGTAAAGGAAATCTCAAATTGAACACATATTCCAAAATTTAGCTTTGAGGTCCTTTTAGTAACAAAAATATTGAGATGTGAAATCCGAGGTATTTTGGCGAAATTCTGCTGGACTATAGCCCATGATTTCAAAATGCACTTTTTTCGCAAAATTGCAAATGACCTTTTCTGATATATTGATAGTAAAGGAAATCTCAAATTGAACACATATTCCAAAATTTAGCTTTGAGGTCCTTTTAGTAACAAAAATATTGAGTCGTGAAATCCGAGGTATTTTGGCGAAATTCTGCTGGACTATACCCCATGATTTCAAAATGCACTTTTTTCGCAAAATTGCAAATGACCTTTTCTGAAATATTGATAGTAAAGGAAATCTCAAATTGAACACATATTCCAAAATTTAGCTTTGAGGTCCTTTTAGTAACAAAAATATTGAGATGTGAAATCCGAGGTATTTTGGCGAAATTCTGCTGGACTATAGCCCATGATTTCAAAATGCACTTTTTTCGCAAAATTGCAAATGACCTTTTCTGATATATTGATAGTAAAGGAAATCTCAAATTGAACACATATTCCAAAATTTAGCTTTGAGGTCCTTTTAGTAACAAAAATATTGAGTCGTGAAATCCGAGGTATTTTGGCGAAATTCTGCTGGACTATACCCCATGATTTCAAAATGCACTTTTTTCGCAAAATTGCAAATGACCTTTTCTGAAATATTGATAGTAAAGGAAATCTCAAATTGAACACATATTCCAAAATTTAGCTTTGAGGTCCTTTTAGTAACAAAAATATTGAGATGTGAAATCCGAGGTATTTTGGCGAAATTCTGCTGGACTATAGCCCATGATTTCAAATTGCACTTTTTTCGCTAAATTGCAAATGACCTTTTCTGATATATTGATAGTAAAGGAAATCTCAAATTGAACACATATTCCAAAATTTAGCTTTGAGGTCCTTTTAGTAACAAAAATATTGAGTCGTGAAATCCGAGGTATTTTGGCGAAATTCTGCTGGACTATACCCCATGATTTCAAATTGCACTTTTTTCGCTAAATTGCAAATGACCTTTTCTGATATATTGATAGTAAAGGAAATCTCAAATTGAACACATATTCCAAAATTTAGCTTTGAGGTCCTTTTAGTAACAAAAATATTGAGATGTGAAATCCGAGGTATTTTGGCGAAATTCTGCTGGACTATAGCCCATGATTTCAAATTGCACTTTTTTCGCAAAATTGCAAATGACCTTTTCTGATATATTGATAGTAAAGGAAATCTCAAATTGAACACATATTCCAAAATTTAGCTTTGAGGTCCTTTTAGTAACAAAAATATTGAGTCGTGAAATCCGAGGTATTTTGGCGAAATTCTGCTGGACTATACCCCATGATTTCAAAATGCACTTTTTTCGCAAAATTGCAAATGACCTTTTCTGAAATATTGATAGTAAAGGAAATCTCAAATTGAACACATATTCCAAAATTTAGCTTTGAGGTCCTTTTAGTAACAAAAATATTGAGATGTGAAATCCGAGGTATTTTGGCGTAATTCTGCTGGACTATAGCCCATGATTTCAAATTGCACTTTTTTCGCAAAATTGCAAATGACCTTTTCTGATATATTGATAGTAAAGGAAATCTCAAATTGAACACATATTCCAAAATTTAGCTTTGAGGTCCTTTTAGTAACAAAAATATTGAGATGTGAAATCCGAGGTATTTTGGCGAAATTCTGCTGGACTATAGCCCATGATTTCAAAATGCACTTTTTTCGCAAAATTGCAAATGACCTTTTCTGATATATTGATAGTAAAGGAAATCTCAAATTGAACACATATTCCAAAATTTAGCTTTGAGGTCCTTTTAGTAACAAAAATATTGAGTCGTGAAATCCGAGGTATTTTGGCGAAATTCTGCTGGACTATACCCCATGATTTCAAAATGCACTTTTTTCGCAAAATTGCAAATGACCTTTTCTGAAATATTGATAGTAAAGGAAATCTCAAATTGAACACATATTCCAAAATTTAGCTTTGAGGTCCTTTTAGTAACAAAAATATTGAGATGTGAAATCCGAGGTATTTTGGCGAAATTCTGCTGGACTATAGCCCATGATTTCAAATTGCACTTTTTTCGCAAAATTGCAAATGACCTTTTCTGATATATTGATAGTAAAGGAAATCTCAAATTGAACACATATTCCAAAATTTAGCTTTGAGGTCCTTTTAGTAACAAAAATATTGAGATGTGAAATCCGAGGTATTTTGGCGAAATTCTGCTGGACTATAGCCCATGATTTCAAAATGCACTTTTTTCGCTAAATTGCAAATGACCTTTTCTGATATATTGATAGTAAAGGAAATCTCAAATTGAACACATATTCCAAAATTTAGCTTTGAGGTCCTTTTAGTAACAAAAATATTGAGTCGTGAAATCCGAGGTATTTTGGCGAAATTCTGCTGGACTATACCCCATGATTTCAAAATGCACTTTTTTCGCAAAATTGCAAATGACCTTTTCTGAAATATTGATAGTAAAGGAAATCTCAAATTGAACACATATTCCAAAATTTAGCTTTGAGGTCCTTTTAGTAACAAAAATATTGAGATGTGAAATCCGAGGTATTTTGGCGAAATTCTGCTGGACTATAGCCCATGATTTCAAATTGCACTTTTTTCGCAAAATTGCAAATGACCTTTTCTGATATATTGATAGTAAAGGAAATCTCAAATTGAACACATATTCCAAAATTTAGCTTTGAGGTCCTTTTAGTAACAAAAATATTGAGATGTGAAATCCGAGGTATTTTGGCGAAATTCTGCTGGACTATAGCCCATGATTTCAAAATGCACTTTTTTCGCAAAATTGCAAATGACCTTTTCTGATATATTGATAGTAAAGGAAATCTCAAATTGAACACATATTCCAAAATTTAGCTTTGAGGTCCTTTTAGTAACAAAAATATTGAGATGTGAAATCCGAGGTATTTTGGCGAAATTCTGCTGGACTATAGCCCATGATTTCAAATTGCACTTTTTTCGCAAAATTGCAAATGACCTTTTCTGATATATTGATAGTAAAGGAAATCTCAAATTGAACACATATTCCAAAATTTAGCTTTGAGGTCCTTTTAGTAACAAAAATATTGAGATGTGAAATCCGAGGTATTTTGGCGAAATTCTGCTGGACTATAGCCCATGATTTCAAAATGCACTTTTTTCGCTAAATTGCAAATGACCTTTTCTGATATATTGATAGTAAAGGAAATCTCAAATTGAACACATATTCCAAAATTTAGCTTTGAGGTCCTTTTAGTAACAAAAATATTGAGTCGTGAAATCCGAGGTATTTTGGCGAAATTCTGCTGGACTATACCCCATGATTTCAAAATGCACTTTTTTCGCAAAATTGCAAATGACCTTTTCTGAAATATTGATAGTAAAGGAAATCTCAAATTGAACACATATTCCAAAATTTAGCTTTGAGGTCCTTTTAGTAACAAAAATATTGAGATGTGAAATCCGAGGTATTTTGGCGAAATTCTGCTGGACTATAGCCCATGATTTCAAATTGCACTTTTTTCGCAAAATTGCAAATGACCTTTTCTGATATATTGATAGTAAAGGAAATCTCAAATTGAACACATATTCCAAAATTTAGCTTTGAGGTCCTTTTAGTAACAAAAATATTGAGATGTGAAATCCGAGGTATTTTGGCGAAATTCTGCTGGACTATAGCCCATGATTTCAAAATGCACTTTTTTCGCAAAATTGCAAATGACCTTTTCTGATATATTGATAGTAAAGGAAATCTCAAATTGAACACATATTCCAAAATTTAGCTTTGAGGTCCTTTTAGTAACAAAAATATTGAGATGTGAAATCCGAGGTATTTTGGCGAAATTCTGCTGGACTATAGCCCATGATTTCAAAATGCACTTTTTTCGCAAAATTGCAAATGACCTTTTCTGAAATATTGATAGTAAAGGAAATCTCAAATTGAACACATATTCCAAAATTTAGCTTTGAGGTCCTTTTAGTAACAAAAATATTGAGTCGTGAAATCCGAGGTATTTTGGCGAAATTCTGCTGGACTATACCCCATGATTTCAAAATGCACTTTTTTCGCAAAATTGCAAATGACCTTTTCTGAAATATTGATAGTAAAGGAAATCTCAAATTGAACACATATTCCAAAATTTAGCTTTGAGGTCCTTTTAGTAACAAAAATATTGAGTCGTGAAATCCGAGGTATTTTGGCGAAATTCTGCTGGACTATACCCCATGATTTCAAAATGCACTTTTTTCGCAAAATTGCAAATGACCTTTTCTGAAATATTGATAGTAAAGGAAATCTCAAATTGAACACATATTCCAAAATTTAGCTTTGAGGTCCTTTTAGTAACAAAAATATTGAGATGTGAAATCCGAGGTATTTTGGCGAAATTCTGCTGGACTATAGCCCATGATTTCAAAATGCACTTTTTTCGCTAAATTGCAAATGACCTTTTCTGATATATTGATAGTAAAGGAAATCTCAAATTGAACACATATTCCAAAATTTAGCTTTGAGGTCCTTTTAGTTCCTTTTAGTAACAAAAATATTGAGATGTGAAATCCGAGGTATTTTGGCGAAATTCTGCTGGACTATAGCCCATGATTTCAAAATGCACTTTTTTCGCAAAATTGCAAATGACCTTTTCTGATATATTGATAGTAAAGGAAATCTCAAATTGAACACATATTCCAAAATTTAGCTTTGAGGTCCTTTTAGTAACAAAAATATTGAGATGTGAAATCCGAGGTATTTTGGCGAAATTCTGCTGGACTATAGCCCATGATTTCAAAATGCACTTTTTTCGCAAAATTGCAAATGACCTTTTCTGATATATTGATAGTAAAGGAAATCTTAAACTGAACCAATATTTCAAATTTTAGCTCTGAGGTCCTTTTAGTAACAAAAATATTGAGATGTGAAATCCGAGGTATTTTGGCGAAATTCTGCTGGACTATAGCCCATGATTTCAAAATGCACTTTTTTCGCAAAATTGCAAATGACCTTTTCTGATATATTGATAGTAGAGGAAATCTCAAATTGAACACATATTCCAAAATTTAGCTTTGAGGTCCTTTTAGTAAAAAAAATATTGAGTTGTGAAATCCGAGGTATTTTGGCGAAATTCTGTTGGACTATAGCCCATGATTTCAAAATGCACTTTTTTCGCAAAATTGCAAATGACCTTTTCTGATATATTGATAGTAAAGGAAATCTCAAATTGAACACATATTCCAAAATTTAGCTTTGAGGCCCTTTTAGTAACAAAAATATTGAGATGTGAAATCCGAGGTATTTTGGCGAAATTCTGCTGAACTATAGCCCATGATTTCAAAATGCACTTTTTTCGCAAAATTGCAAATGACCTTTTCTGATATATTGATAGTAAAGGAAATCTCAAATTGAACACATATTCCAAAATTTAGCTTTGAGGTCCTTTTAGTAACAAAAATATTGAAATGTGAAATCCGAGGTATTTTTGCGAAATTCTGCTGGACTATAGCCCATGATTTCAAATTGCACTTTTTTCGCTAAATTGCAAATGACCTTTTCTGATATATTGATAGTAAAGGAAATCTCAAATTGAACACATATTCCAAAATTTAGCTTTGAGGTCCTTTTAGTAACAAAAATATTGAGATGTGAAATCCGAGGTATTTTTGCGAAATTCTGCTGGACTATAGCCCATGATTTCAAAATGCACTTTTTTCGCAAAATTGCAAATGACCTTTTCTGATATATTGATAGTAAAGGAAATCTCAAATTGAACACATATTCCAAAATTTAGCTTTGAGGTCCTTTTAGTAACAAAAATATTGAGATGTGAAATCCGAGGTATTTTGGCGAAATTCTGCTGGACTATAGCCCATGATTTCAAATTGCACTTTTTTCGCAAAATTGCAAATGACCTTTTCTGATACATTGATAGTAAAGGAAATCTCAAATTGAACACATATTCCAAAATTTAGCTTTGAGGTCCTTTTAGTAACAAAAATATTGAGATGTGAAATCCGAGGTATTTTGGCGAAATTCTGCTGGACTATAGCCCATGATTTCAAAATGCACTTTTTTCGCAAAATTGCAAATGACCTTTTCTGATATATTGATAGTAAAGGAAATCTCAAATTGAACACATATTCCAAAATTTAGCTTTGAGGTCCTTTCAGTAACAAAAATATTGAGATGTGAAATCCGAGGTATTTTGGCGAAATTCTGCTGGACTATAGCCCATGATTTCAAAATGCACTTTTTTCGCAAAATTGCAAATGACCTTTTCTGATATATTGATAGTAGAGGAAATCTCAAATTGAACACATATTCCAAAATTTAGCTTTGAGGTCCTTTTAGTAACAAAATATTGAGTTGTGAAATCCGAGGTATTTTGGCGAAATTCTGCTGGACTATAGCCCATGATTTCAAAATGCACTTTTTTCGCAAAATTGCAAATGACCTTTTCTGATATATTGATAGTAGAGGAAATCTCAAATTGAACACATATTCCAAAATTTAGCTTTGAGGTCCTTTCAGTAACAAAAATATTGAGATGTGAAATCCGAGGTATTTTGGCGAAATTCTGCTGGACTATAGCCCATGATTTCAAAATGCACTTTTTTCGCAAAATTGCAAATGACCTTTTCTGATATATTGATAGTAGAGGAAATCTCAAATTGAACACATATTCCAAAATTTAGCTTTGAGGTCCTTTTAGTAACAAAAATATTGAGTTGTGAAATCCGAGGTATTTTGGCGAAATTCTGCTGGACTATAGCCCATGATTTCAAAATGCACTTTTTTCGCAAAATTGCAAATGACCTTTTCTGATATATTGATAGTAAAGGAAATCTCAAATTGAACACATATTCAAAAATTTAGCTTTGAGGTCCTTTTAGTAACAAAAATATTGAGATGTGAAATCCGAGGTATTTTGGCGAAATTCTGCTGGACTATAGCCCATGATTTCAAAATGCACTTTTTTCGCAAAATTGCAAATGACCTTTTCTGATATATTGATAGTAAAGGAAATCTCAAATTGAACACATATTCCAAAATTTAGCTTTGAGGTCCTTTTAGTAACAAAAATATTGAGATGTGAAATCCGAGGTATTTTGGCGAAATTCTGCTGGACTATAGCCCATGATTTCAAAATGCACTTTTTTCGCAAAATTGCAAATGACCTTTTCTGATATATTGATAGTAAAGGAAATCTTAAACTGAACCAATATTTCAAATTTTAGCTCTGAGGTCCTTTAGTAACAAAAATATTGAGATGTGAAATCCGAGGTATTTTGGCGAAATTCTGCTGGACTATAGCCCATGATTTCAAATTGCACTTTTTTCGCTAAATTGCAAATGACCTTTTCTGATATATTGATAGTAAAGGAAATCTCAAATTGAACACATATTCCAAAATTTAGCTTTGAGGTCCTTTTAGTAACAAAAATATTGAGATGTGAAATCCGAGGTATTTTTGCGAAATTCTGCTGGACTATAGCCCATGATTTCAAAATGCACTTTTTTCGCAAAATTGCAAATGACCTTTTCTGATATATTGATAGTAAAGGAAATCTCAAATTGAACACATATTCCAAAATTTAGCTTTGAGGTCCTTTCAGTAACAAAAATATTGAGATGTGAAATCCGAGGTATTTTGGCGAAATTCTGCTGGACTATAGCCCATGATTTCAAAATGCACTTTTTTCGCAAAATTGCAAATGACCTTTTCTGATATATTGATAGTAGAGGAAATCTCAAATTGAACACATATTCCAAAATTTAGCTTTGAGGTCCTTTTAGTAACAAAAATATTGAGTTGTGAAATCCAAGGTATTTTGGCGAAATTCTGTTGGACTATAGCCCATGATTTCAAAATGCACTTTTTTCGCAAAATTGCAAATGACCTTTTCTGATATATTGATAGTAAAGGAAATCTCAAATTGAACACATATTCAAAAATTTAGCTTTGAGGTCCTTTTAGTAACAAAAATATTGAGATGTGAAATCCGAGGTATTTTGGCGAAATTCTGCTGGACTATAGCCCATGATTTCAAAATGCACTTTTTTCGCAAAATTGCAAATGACCTTTTCTGATATATTGATAGTAAAGGAAATCTCAAATTGAACACATATTCCAAAATTTAGCTTTGAGGCCCTTTTAGTAACAAAAATATTGAGATGTGAAATCCGAGGTATTTTGGCGAAATTCTGCTGAACTATAGCCCATGATTTCAAAATGCACTTTTTTCGCAAAATTGCAAATGAGCTTTTCTGATATATTGATAGTAAAGGAAATCTCAAATTGAACACATATTCAAAAATTTAGCTTTGAGGTCCTTTTAGTAACAAAAATATTGAGATGTGAAATCCGAGGTATTTTGGCGAAATTCTGCTGGACTATAGCCCATGATTTCAAAATGCACTTTTTTCGCAAAATCGCAAATGACCTTTTCTGATATATTGATAGTAGAGGAAATCTCAAATTGAACACATATTCCAAAATTTAGCTTTGAGGTCCTTTCAGTAACAAAAATATTGAGATGTGAAATCCGAGGTATTTTGGCGAAATTCTGCTGGACTATAGCCCATGATTTCAAAATGCACTTTTTTCGCAAAATTGCAAATGACCATTTCTGATATATTGATAGTAGAGGAAATCTAAAATTGAACACATATTCCAAAATTTAGCTTTGAGGTCCTTTTAGTAACAAAAATATTGAGTTGTGAAATCCGAGGTATTTTGGCGAAATTCTGCTGGACTATAGCCCATGATTTCAAAATGCACTTGTTTCGCAAAATTGCAAATGACCTTTTCTGATATATTGATAGTAAAGGAAATCTCAAATTGAACACATATTCAAAAATTTAGCTTTGAGGTCCTTTTAGTAACAAAAATATTGAGATGTGAAATCCGAGGTATTTTGGCGAAATTCTGCTGGACTATAGCCCATGATTTCAAAATGCACTTTTTTCGCAAAATTGCAAATGACCTTTTCTGATATATTGATAGTAAAGGAAATCTCAAATTGAACACATATTCCAAAATTTAGCTTTGAGGCCCTTTTAGTAACAAAAATATTGAGATGTGAAATCCGAGGTATTTTGGCGAAATTCTGCTGAACTATAGCCCATGATTTCAAAATGCACTTTTTTCGCAAAATTGCAAATGACCTTTTCTGATATATTGATAGTAAAGGAAATCTCAAATTGAACACATATTCAAAAATTTAGCTCTGTGGTCCATTTAGTAACAAAAATATTGAGATGTGAAATCCGAGGTATTTTGGCGAAATTCTGCTGGACTATAGCCCATGATTTCAAAATGCACTTTTTTCGCAAAATTGCAAATGACCTTTTCTGATATATTGATAGTAAAGGAAATCTCAAATTGAACACATATTCCAAAATTTAGCTTTGAGGCCCTTTTAGTAACAAAAATATTGAGATGTGAAATCCGAGGTATTTTGGCGAAATTCTGCTGGACTATAGCCCATGATTTCAAAATGCACTTTTTTCGCAAAATTGCAAATGACCTTTTCTGATATATTGATAGTAAAGGAAATCTCAAATTGAACACATATTCCAAAATTTAGCTTTGAGGCCCTTTTAGTAACAAAAATATTGAGATGTGAAATCCGAGGTATTTTGGCGAAATTCTGCTGAACTATAGCCCATGATTTCAAAATGCACTTTTTTCGCAAAATTGCAAATGACCTTTTCTGATATACTGATAGTAAAGGAAATCTCAAATTGAACACATATTCCAAAATTTAGCTCTGTGGTCCATTTAGTAACAAAAATATTGAGATGTGAAATCCGAGGTATTTTGGCGAAATTCTGCTGGACTATAGCCCATGATTTCAAAATGCACTTTTTTCGCAAAATTGCAAATGACCTTTTCTGATATATTGATAGTAAAGGAAATCTCAAATTGAACACATATTCCAAAATTTAGCTTTGAGGTCCTTTTAGTAACAAAAATATTGAGATGTGAAATCCGAGGTATTTTGGCGAAATTCTGCTGGACTATAGCCCATGATTTCAAAATGCACTTTTTTCGCAAAATTGCAAATGACCTTTTCTGATATATTGATAGTAGAGGAAATCTCAAATTGAACACATATTCCAAAATTTAGCTCTGTGGTCCATTTAGTAACAAAAATATTGAGATGTGAAATCCGAGGTATTTTGGCGAAATTCTGCTGGACTATAGCCCATGATTTCAAAATGCACTTTTTTCGCAAAATTGCAAATGACCTTTTCTGATATATTGATAGTAAAGGAAATCTAAAATTGAACACATATTCCAAAATTTAGCTTTGAGGTCCTTTCAGTAACAAAAATATTGAGATGTGAAATCCGAGGTATTTTGGCGAAATTCTGCTGGACTATAGCCCATGATTTCAAAATGCACTTTTTTCGCAAAATTGCAAATGACCTTTTCTGATATATTGATAGTAGAGGAAATCTCAAATTGAACACATATTCCAAAATTTAGCTTTGAGGTCCTTTTAGTAACAAAAATATTGAGTTGTGAAATCCGAGGTATTTTGGCGAAATTCTGCTGGACTATAGCCCATGATTTCAAAATGCACTTTTTTCGCAAAATTGCAAATGACCTTTTCTGATATATTGATAGTAAAGGAAATCTCAAATTTAACACATATTCAAAAATTTAGCTTTGAGGTCCTTTTAGTAACAAAAATATTGAGATGTGAAATCCGAGGTATTTTGGCGAAATTCTGCTGAACTATAGCCCATGATTTCAAAATGCACTTTTTTCGCAAAATTGCAAATGACCTTTTCTGATATATTGATAGTAAAGGAAATCTCAAATTGAACACATATTCAAAAATTTAGCTTTGAGGTCCTTTTAGTAACAAAAATATTGAGATGTGAAATCCGAGGTATTTTGGCGAAATTCTGCTGGACTATAGCCCATGATTTCAAAATGCACTTTTTTCGCAAAATTGCAAATGACCTTTTCTGATATATTGATAGTAAAGGAAATCTCAAATTGAACACATATTCCAAAATTTAGCTTTGAGGCCCTTTTAGTAACAAAAATATTGAGATGTGAAATCCGAGGTATTTTGGCGAAATTCTGCTGGACTATAGCCCATGATTTCAAAATGCACTTTTTTCGCAAAATTGCAAATGACCTTTTCTGATATATTGATAGTAAAGGAAATCTCAAATTGAACACATATTCCAAAATTTAGCTTTGAGGTCCTTTTAGTAACAAAAATATTGAGTTGTGAAATCCGAGGTATTTTGGCGAAATTCTGCTGGACTATAGCCCATGATTTCAAAATGCACTTTTTTCGCAAAATTGCAAATGACCTTTTCTGATATATTGATAGTAAAGGAAATCTCAAATTGAACACATATTCCAAAATTTAGCTTTGAGGCCCTTTTAGTAACAAAAATATTGAGATGTGAAATCCGAGGTATTTTGGCGAAATTCTGCTGGACTATAGCCCATGATTTCAAAATGCACTTTTTTCGCAAAATTGCAAATGACCTTTTCTGATATATTGATAGTAGAGGAAATCTCAAATTGAACACATATTCCAAAATTTAGCTTTGAGGTCCTTTTAGTAACAAAAATATTGAGTTGTGAAATCCGAGGTATTTTGGCGAAATTCTGCTGGACTATAGCCTATGATTTCAAATTGCACTTTTTTCGCAAAATTGCAAATGACCTTTTCTGATATATTGATAGTAAAGGAAATCTAAAATTGAAAACATATTCCAAAATTTAGCTTTGAGGTCCTTTCAGTAACAAAAATATTGAGATGTGAAATCCGAGGTATTTTGGCGAAATTCTGCTGGACTATAGCCCATGATTTCAAAATGCACTTTTTTCGCAAAATTGCAAATGACCTTTTCTGATATATTGATAGTAGAGGAAATCTCAAATTGAACACATATTCCAAAATTTAGCTTTGAGGTCCTTTTAGTAACAAAAATATTGAGTTGTGAAATCCGAGGTATTTTGGCGAAATTCTGCTGGACTATAGCCCATGATTTCAAAATGCACTTTTTTCGCAAATTGCAAATGACCTTTTCTGATATATTGATAGTAAAGGAAATCTCAAATTGAACACATATTCAAAAATTTAGCTTTGAGGTCCTTTTAGTAACAAAAATATTGAGTTGTGAAATCCGAGGTATTTTGGCGAAATTCTGCTGGACTATAGCCCATGATTTCAAAATGCACTTTTTTCGCAAAATTGCAAATGACCTTTTCTGATATATTGATAGTAAAGGAAATCTCAAATTGAACACATATTCCAAAATTTAGCTTTGAGGCCCTTTTAGTAACAAAAATATTGAGATGTGAAATCCGAGGTATTTTGGCGAAATTCTGCTGGACTATAGCCCATGATTTCAAAATGCACTTTTTTCGCAAAATTGCAAATGACCTTTTCTGATATATTGATAGTAAAGGAAATCTCAAATTGAACACATATTCCAAAATTTAGCTTTGAGGTCCTTTTAGTAACAAAAATATTGAGTTGTGAAATCCGAGGTATTTTGGCGAAATTCTGCTGGACTATAGCCCATGATTTCAAAATGCACTTTTTTCGCAAAATTGCAAATGACCTTTTCTGATATATTGATAGTAAAGGAAATCTCAAATTGAACACATATTCAAAAATTTAGCTTTGAGGTCCTTTTAGTAACAAAAATATTGAGATGTGAAATCCGAGGTATTTTGGCGAAATTCTGCTGGACTATAGCCCATGATTTCAAAATGCACTTTTTTCGCAAAATTGCAAATGACCTTTTCTAATATATTGATAGTAAAGGAAATCTCAAATTGAACACATATTCCAAAATTTAGCTTTGAGGTCCTTTTAGTAACAAAACTATTGAGATGTGAAATCCGAGGTATTTTGGCGAAATTCTGCTGGACTATAGCCCCTGATTTCAAAATGCACTTTTTTCGCAAAATTGCAAATGACCTTTTCTGATATATTGATAGTAAAGGAAATCTCAAATTGAACACATATTCCAAAATTAAGCTTTGAGGTCCTTTTAGTAACAAAAATATTGAGATGTGAAATCCGAGGTATTTTGGCGAAATTCTGCTGGACTATAGCCCATGATTTCAAAATGCACGTTTTTCACAAAATTGCAAATGACCTTTTCTGATATATTGATAGTAAAGGAAATCTCAAATTGAACACATATTCCAAAATTTAGCTTTGAGGTCCTTTTAGTAACAAAAATATTGAGATGTGAAATCCGAGGTATTTTGGCAAAATTCTGCTGGACTATAGCCCGCCCATGAATTCAAAATGCACTTCTTTCGCAAAATTGCAAATGACCTTTTCTGATATATTGATAGTCAAGGAAATCTCAAATTGAACACATATTCCAAAATTTAGCTTTGAGGTCCTTTTAGTAACAAAAATATTGAGATGTGAAATCCGAGGTATTTTAGCAAAATTCTGCTGGACTATAGCCCATGATTTCAAAGTGCACTTTTTTCGCAAAATTGCAAATGACCTTTTCTGATATATTGATAGTCAAGGAAATCTCAAATTGAACACATATTCCAAAATTTAGCTTTGAGGTCCTTTTAGTAACAAAAATATTGAGATGTGAAATCCGATGTATTTTGGCGAAATTCTGCTGGACTATAGCCCATGATTTCAAAATGCACTTTTTTCGCAAAATTGCAAATGACCTTTTCTGATATATTGATAGTCAAGGAAATCTCAAATTGAACACATATTCCAAAATTTAGCTTTGAAGTCCTTTTAGTAACAAAAATATTGAGATGTGAAATCCGAGGTATTTTGGCGAAATTCTGCTGGACTATAGCCCATGATTTCAAAATTCACTTTTTTCGCAAAATTGCAAATGACCTTTTCTGATACATTGATAGTAAAGGAAATCTCAAACTGAACCAATATTTCAAATTTTAGCTCTGAGGTCCTTTTAGTAACAAAAATATTGAGATGTGAAATCCGAGGTATTTTGGCGAAATTTTGCTGGACCATGATTTCAAAATGCACTTTTTTCGCAAAATTGCAAATGACCTTTTCTGAAATATTGATAGTAAAGGAAATCTCAAATTGAACACATATTCCAAAATTTAGCTTTGAAGTCCTTTTAGTAACAAAAATATTGAGATGTGAAATCCGAGGTATTTTGGCGAAATTCTGCTGGACTATAGCCCATGATTTCAAAATTCACTTTTTTCGCAAAATTGCAAATGACCTTTTCTGATATATTGATAGTCAAGGAAATCTCAAATTGAACACATATTCCAAAATTTAGCTTTGAAGTCCTTTTAGTAACAAAAATATTGAGATGTGAAATCCGAGGTATTTTGGCGAAATTCTGCTGGACTATAGCCCATGATTTCAAAATTCACTTTTTTCGCAAAATTGCAAATGACCTTTTCTGATATATTGATAGTCAAGGAAATCTCAAATTGAACACATATTCCAAAATTTAGCTTTGAAGTCCTTTTAGTAACAAAAATATTGAGATGTGAAATCCGAGGTATTTTGGCGAAATTCTGCTGGACTATAGCCCATGATTTCAAATTGCACTTTTTTCGCAAAATTGCAAATGACCTTTTCTGATACATTGATAGTAAAGGAAATCTCAAATTGAACACATATTCCAAAATTTAGCTTTGAGGTCCTTTTAGTAACAAAAATATTGAGATGTGAAATCCGAGGTATTTTGGCGAAATTCTGCTGGACTATAGCCCATGATTTCAAATTGCACTTTTTTCGCAAAATTGCAAATGACCTTTTCTGATACATTGATAGTAAAGGAAATCTCAAACTGAACCAATATTTCAAATTTTAGCTCTGAGGTCCTTTCAGTAAGAAAATATTGAGTTGTGAAATCCGAGGTATTTTGGCGAAATTCTGCTGGACTATAGCCCATGATTTCAAAATGCACTTTTTTCGCAAAATTGCAAATGACCTTTTCTGATATATTGATAGTAAAGGAAATCTCAAACTGAACCAATATTTCAAATTTTAGCTCTGAGGTCCTTTTAGTAACAAAAATATTGAGATGTGAAATCCGAGGTATTTTGGCGAAATTTTGCTGGACCATGATTTCAAAATGCACTTTTTTCGCAAAATTGCAAATGACCTTTTCTGATATATTGATAATAAAGAAAATCTTAAACTGAACCAATATTTCAAATTTTAGCTCTGAGGTCCTTTCAGTAAGAAAATATTGAGTTGTGAAATCCGAGGTATTTTGGCGAAATTCTGCTGGACTATAGCCCATGATTTCAAAATGCACTTTTTTCGCAAAATTGCAAATGACCTTTTTTGATATATTGATAGTAAAGGAAATCTCAAATTGAACACATATTCCAAAATTTAGCTTTGAGGTCCTTTTAGTAACAAAAATATTGAGATGTGAAATCCGAGGTATTTTGGCGAAATTCTACTGGACTATTTCATGATTTCAAAATGCACTTTTTTCGCAAAATTGCAAATGACCTTTTCTGATATATTGATAATAAAGAAAATCTTAAACTGAACCAATATTTCAAATTTTAGCTCTGAGGTCCTTTCAGTAAGAAAATATTGAGTTGTGAAATCCGAGGTATTTTGGCGAAATTCTGCTGGACTATAGCCCATGATTTCAAAATGCACTTTTTTCGCAAAATTGCAAATGACCTTTTTTGATATATTGATAGTAAAGGAAATCTCAAATTGAACACATATTCCAAAATTTAGCTTTGAGGTCATTTTAGTAACAAAAATATTGAGATGTGAAATCCGAGGTATTTTGGCGAAATTCTACTGGACTATTTCATGATTTCAAAATGCACTTTTTTCGCAAAATTGCAAATGACCTTTTCTGATATATTGATAATAAAGAAAATCTTAAACTGAACCAATATTTCAAATTTTAGCTCTGAGGTCCTTTCAGTAAGAAAATATTGAGTTGTGAAATCCGAGGTATTTTGGCGAAATTCTGCTGGACTATAGCCCATGATTTCAAAATGCACTTTTTTCGCAAAATTGCAAATGACCTTTTCTGATATATTGATAGTAAAGGAAATCTCAAACTGAACCAATATTTCAAATTTTAGCTCTGAGGTCCTTTTAGTAACAAAAATATTGAGATGTGAAATCCGAGGTATTTTGGCGAAATTTTGCTGGACCATGATTTCAAAATGCACTTTTTTCGCAAAATTGCAAATGACCTTTTCTGATATATTGATAATAAAGAAAATCTTAAACTGAACCAATATTTCAAATTTTAGCTCTGAGGTCCTTTCAGTAAGAAAATATTGAGTTGTGAAATCCGAGGTATTTTGGCGAAATTCTGCTGGACTATAGCCCATGATTTCAAAATGCACTTTTTTCGCAAAATTGCAAATGACCTTTTCTGATATATTGATAGTAAAGGAAATCTCAAACTGAACCAATATTTCAAATTTTAGCTCTGAGGTCCTTTTAGTAACAAAAATATTGAGATGTGAAATCCGAGGTATTTTGGCGAAATTTTGCTGGACCATGATTTCAAAATGCACTTTTTTCGCAAAATTGCAAATGACCTTTTCTGATATATTGATAGTAAAGGAAATCTCAAACTGAACCAATATTTCAAATTTTAGCTCTGAGGTCCTTTTAGTAACAAAAATATTGAGATGTGAAATCCGAGGTATTTTGGCGAAATTTTGCTGGACCATGATTTCAAAATGCACTTTTTTCGCAAAATTGCAAATGACCTTTTCTGATATATTGATAGTAAAGGAAATCTCAAACTGAACCAATATTTCAAATTTTAGCTCTGAGGTCCTTTTAGTAACAAAAATATTGAGATGTGAAATCCGAGGTATTTTGGCGAAATTTTGCTGGACCATGATTTCAAAATGCACTTTTTTCGCAAAATTGCAAATGACCTTTTCTGATATATTGATAATAAAGAAAATCTTAAACTGAACCAATATTTCAAATTTTAGCTCTGAGGTCCTTTCAGTAAGAAAATATTGAGTTGTGAAATCCGAGGTATTTTGGCGAAATTCTGCTGGACTATAGCCCATGATTTCAAAATGCACTTTTTTCGCAAAATTGCAAATGACCTTTTCTGATATATTGATAGTAAAGGAAATCTCAAACTGAACCAATATTTCAAATTTTAGCTCTGAGGTCCTTTTAGTAACAAAAATATTGAGATGTGAAATCCGAGGTATTTTGGCGAAATTTTGCTGGACCATGATTTCAAAATGCACTTTTTTCGCAAAATTGCAAATGACCTTTTCTGATATATTGATAATAAAGAAAATCTTAAACTGAACCAATATTTCAAATTTTAGCTCTGAGGTCCTTTCAGTAAGAAAATATTGAGTTGTGAAATCCGAGGTATTTTGGCGAAATTCTGCTGGACTATAGCCCATGATTTCAAAATGCACTTTTTTCGCAAAATTGCAAATGACCTTTTCTGATATATTGATAGTAAAGGAAATCTCAAACTGAACCAATATTTCAAATTTTAGCTCTGAGGTCCTTTTAGTAACAAAAATATTGAGATGTGAAATCCGAGGTATTTTGGCGAAATTTTGCTGGACCATGATTTCAAAATGCACTTTTTTCGCAAAATTGCAAATGACCTTTTCTGATATATTGATAGTAAAGGAAATCTCAAACTGAACCAATATTTCAAATTTTAGCTCTGAGGTCCTTTTAGTAACAAAAATATTGAGATGTGAAATCCGAGGTATTTTGGCGAAATTTTGCTGGACCATGATTTCAAAATGCACTTTTTTCGCAAAATTGCAAATGACCTTTTCTGATATATTGATAGTAAAGGAAATCTCAAACTGAACCAATATTTCAAATTTTAGCTCTGAGGTCCTTTTAGTAACAAAAATATTGAGATGTGAAATCCGAGGTATTTTGGCGAAATTTTGCTGGACCATGATTTCAAAATGCACTTTTTTCGCAAAATTGCAAATGACCTTTTCTGATATATTGATAATAAAGAAAATCTTAAACTGAACCAATATTTCAAATTTTAGCTCTGAGGTCCTTTCAGTAAGAAAATATTGAGTTGTGAAATCCGAGGTATTTTGGCGAAATTCTGCTGGACTATAGCCCATGATTTCAAAATGCACTTTTTTCGCAAAATTGCAAATGACCTTTTCTGATATATTGATAGTAAAGGAAATCTCAAACTGAACCAATATTTCAAATTTTAGCTCTGAGGTCCTTTTAGTAACAAAAATATTGAGATGTGAAATCCGAGGTATTTTGGCGAAATTTTGCTGGACCATGATTTCAAAATGCACTTTTTTCGCAAAATTGCAAATGACCTTTTCTGATATATTGATAGTAAAGGAAATCTCAAACTGAACCAATATTTCAAATTTTAGCTCTGAGGTCCTTTTAGTAACAAAAATATTGAGATGTGAAATCCGAGGTATTTTGGCGAAATTTTGCTGGACCATGATTTCAAAATGCACTTTTTTCGCAAAATTGCAAATGACCTTTTCTGATATATTGATAGTAAAGGAAATCTCAAACTGAACCAATATTTCAAATTTTAGCTCTGAGGTCCTTTTAGTAACAAAAATATTGAGATGTGAAATCCGAGGTATTTTGGCGAAATTCTGCTGGACTATAGCCCATGATTTCAAAATGCACTTTTTTCGCAAAATTGCAAATGACCTTTTTTGATATATTGATAGTAAAGGAAATCTCAAATTGAACACATATTCCAAAATTTAGCTCTGAGGTCTGAGTAAAGTTGTTATCAAACTTGTATATAAGATAAAAAAAACTGCAAATATTAAATTTAAGTTGTAAAAGATAGTGGCCTTTAAACTTAATGTAACCTTTTAATACATTTCAAAACCAATTATTGGGTTGGCAACTAAGTAATTGCGGATTTCACTCATAGATGGCTTCAGTTGAATTTTTAGGTTTTCTGACGTAATCGAAATGTCAAACGCATTTTGTTACATATTTTGATAGTTGGTACTTCGACTGTCAATCAGTAAAAATATTTGGCGTCTGTTGAAAAATGGAAAATCAAAACGAACATTTACGTGACATTTTGCTTTTTCTTATTTCTGGAAAGGAAAAAACGCATCGCAAGCTCACAAAAAGTTATGTGCTGTTTATGGTGACGAAGCTTTAAAAGAACGGCATTGTCAAAATTGTTTTGACAAATTTCGTTGTGGTGATTTTTCACTCAAAGATGAAAAACATTCTGGTCGTCCAGTTAAAGTTGGTGACGACCAAATGAAAGCAATAATCGATTCGGATCGTCACAGTATAACACGTTCGATTGCAAAGAAGCTTCACGTATCACATGCATGCATTGGTAATCGCTTAAAACAACATTTACTATGTACGAAAACTCGATCTATGGGTTCCTCATGAACTGAAAGAAAATCATTTAATATAACACAATGCAGTATCATCTGCGATCCATTTTTAAAACGATTGATAACTGGTGATGAAAAATTTTTTGTTTACAACAATATCAATCGGAAAAGATCGTGGAGCAAGCCAGGTGAACCAGCTTAAACAACATACAATAGCTGATATTCATCAAAAGGAAGTTATGTTATCAGTTTGTCTACTTTGAACTTTTACAACCCAACCGAACGATCAATTCAGATTGAACAATGCACTTGAAGAAAAGCGGCCCGAAGTGACAAATCAAAAAGGTGTTGTATTCCATCCTGAGCATGAAAGGATACCCAAGTCTTTGGTCACTCGGCAAAAATAATTGGAGTTTGGTTGGGATGTTTTGCCACATCCCCCATATGGTCCTGACCTTGTACCATCTGATTACTTTTTATTTCGATCTTTGCAAAAGTCCTTGAATGGTTAAAAAATTTAATAATAATGATGATGTCAAATCGTACCTGATAAAGACTAGAAGTTTTATGAACGTGGAATTATGATGATGCCTGAAAGATGGCAAAAGGTCATTGCTCAAAATGGGCACGACATTACAGAATAAAGTTATTTCGTTCCATGAAAAAATTGTCTTTTATTTTCTTAAAATATCCACAATTATTGAGTTGCCAACCTGATACTTAGTTTCCAAGGACAGATGTAATGAAAATTGGGAAATAAAACAAAAGTTGTATTATACAATGTAACAGAGTGTGTCCAATTTAATCCTGTGGAGTTCTTCTGTTGAGCCTTTGGAATTTTCTTGTTGTTATCAGTACTCTGAAGCTACCTTGTTTGGATGAATTTCTATCCTTGACTTTTAGGATTTTAACCGTTTATCAAGTTCTTCTTTAATTGAAGACACTTGTAATTTCTTGTATAATTGTACATTTGTAATAAACCATGACGCGTTGGTCATCATTCAAAGCACCTTGTTTCGAAAACGTTTTACGATTTCTTGGTTCGAATTTACCGAATGAGCCAACAGGTTAAAGTATATTTTTGTAGATGAGAGCTACTTGCGAATCTTTTCCCATTAATCAGTTAAATTTTCTCAGCTACAATCCTTTGTACGTTCGTCGTCTATCGAGATGTACGCCGATATACTTTGTACGGGTGGGCATGTATCGCGTTTTGTAGTGAACATTACGTGAATGAATTTTGATTCATTTCATTTTATCTGCCATTCTTTCAACCAGCTTGCGATTTTATTCAAACTTTTTTTTAGCCTATACGAAGCTCTCGTGGGATATTCATCGATGACTAAGACAGCCGCGTCATCTGTGAATGTTCCAACAAGCGCCGCACTTTTTGCAATTCGCAGATCCGTTTTGTCTATAAGAAACAGAACTGGCCCTAGCATACTGCGTTGTGGTATAAAGTTATGTTTCCGCTTCACCTTGTTTTAAAAAGAATGCGCCTTCTTCGAGATACGATTTTATGAATATAAAGCAGTTGATAGGGACATGTTTTCTTAACTCAAAAAAAAGGCATTCGTGCCATACTTAATCGAATGCCCTTCTTTCTACTATACGTGAAAATCTTTTAAAGAACAGGACTTCCAATACTTTTGAGACAATTGGCGGTTTGATTATACTTCCTCTGATTTTTTAACCTGGTTTTGAAATCATGCGTCGAAAACCCGGTCTACATTGAAGAACAGGAATTCATCTTTTGATCGCTCAAAACAAATGGGCAGTCATTTTTAGCTTGAGTACTTAGAAAACAACGTGTATCAGTGCCTGTCCCTTTCTGTCCGAAATAGATTTCTGATAGAGTATCAGCGTGGTTTTCGAATCAATTATTTTAATTATCTGCATCATTTCTCAACCGGCCGTATTGATGAATCTTCCTTATAAAAGTCGGTGTTTGTGAAAAGTTAAGTAGCTGGCAGTGTTTCGAAGCCGGACTACTTTGGAAGCATGTAGGAGTGATTGTAAAAAAAATAAATATGGTTGTGAACTAAGCGCAGCCTAACCAGTACAAGTAGGAGTTCGAACATGGTGCTGACCCCATTTTGATGTTAGCAATCTGAACCACAGTTAAGCACGTTTTCCATACAGAAGCCAATTCAAATTTCTGATTTATTGAGCAGTCCTGATTAGTGTCAAAATATTGCTGTTTTATCTTAGTTAAAAGAAAATATCATAAGCGTGCGACCAGGGCTCACAACGCTTCTTATTGACGACCAATCGGCATGATCGATCCACTTGGTTAACATCATTCATGGTCGGTTTGAAATATGAAAACCACCACGCAGTTATTAAAATTTCAGAATATGTAGATTGGATTCAAGCACATCGTAAAAGGAACATTTCAAACTTGACATTGTTAAACAATGGATTCATGGTAAACTGGGCGAGAGTATCGATTTTAAACTTGCGGATCCATTCAGATTAAAGTTTCACTACATGACATCTGCTTTGACTTTAAGTGGCGTTTGAAAAAATTGTGACCGTGTTCCTAAATGGTGCGAGAAAGCCTTCAAGGCGCGAACAACTTAAAGATGTAAAGCAGTAGTGTTATAAATATTAAAAAAATTGATGAAAACTGAACACAGAAACTGAAAACAAAAACAGAGGAAAATATAGAAAACTATTCATGGTCTTCGAAAAACAGTTCCTCTTGCTTTTGAAGATCTTATTCGACATGCACAATAAAAAAGCAGTGCTCTGTAAATATTTGACATTTTGGTGGTTAAGTTGGACAATTCTTTCGAAAAACAAGTGAGTTTCTGGTAATAAATATTTTAAAGCATGACTTTTAAAATAGCTTTTTTAACTTCCCATCAGGAAGTTCTTGTAATCGGTCCGATTTTCGAAATTCAAAATTTTTACATTTCTCCACGTTTGGCGGTCCCAGTAGTCGGTTTCCATTGTTTTTAGAAAGATGTCTGTGTGTGTGTGTGTAGGTACGTTTGTGCGGATTCTTTCGTACAGCCTAACTCGAGAACAAATCAAGCAATCGAATGGGTTTCATTCGAAGTGTGTGTGCATAAAGATCACCTGATCACCTTTTGGTTAAATTTCACAGTGTGGTTTGAATTTTATGACGAAAAAACTGTCAAAAAAAGGGACATTTTTACACCTTCAATTAAAACCAATTAAGTTTTCCAATAAAAAAGTTCAAAATTGATTAAATTTATAGTTTACAACTACCTTATCAGATAAAAAAATATGCATAAATATATACACTGCCGTTCATAAGTTTCCGGACTAATTTATATAACAATTTTTTTTGTTCAATTTTAATGCCAAAAGTTTCATCAATATTATGTTTATTTAGCCAATTGACTAAACTAAGTAAGTTTCTAACTATAGAGACTACCAAAATGACTAAAGCATTATTTAGTTGAGGCCATATCATAGATTGATGTGCTCCTTTCTCTATTTTCTGACATAAATTTCCACAGAAGTTCTTTGAAAATTGTTTCTGAAATGTGAATCCTGTAAGTCTTTCCCATTTTCAAGACTTAGAGTGACGTCTGCAACACTGACACATGAAAACATCTTTAGAAAATTATCGAGCCACCAGTTTTTTTGTTCAAAACCTGCTCGGTTGTAGCTTGACGCTTTTTTATCGTTATAATATATGAGCAAAAAGAAGCTCATGCCGCAATTTACATGAGGCAATTGATTTTAAAGAAAAATCATTGAGAGAAAGCTAATTGATAAAGTGAAAACACATGGCTTAAACTGCATTACTCGTATATTGCAAGCAGGATCATAACATCCGATTTAGTTTTTTTACCACTGCTTTGGTTTCTTATCATGAACGCAATCCTAGAGGTCTCTCCAGAAAATGACACATGAATAAGAAAATTCTCGAAACCGGCCTGGGAACAACCATAAAAATCTGCAAAGAAAACTGGACTGAATGTGATCCTCATAAAGCCATATATTAACCAGAAGAAAAAGATCCTATGCCGAGCAGTTCCCAGCTCGGAAGGAAGAGGAGGTCGAAATCTCGGGACTGAAATTATGTACTTTTGAACCCTTTCAAAAAGGACACGCCTTTATATTCCAAGCAATGGTTAATAGAAAGGAAAGGATAGGAAATAATTTCGAAAATACATGAAGTTGAGATAAACGGCCTTTCACAATGTTTATACCGAAACAATTTAAATTCTGCAAACAAAAAAAAGCAAAGCCTGGACACAAATTTCCCCTTGCTCGTTTCAAAAAACTTTTTAAAGTTCTTATCCCTATAATAGCATTAGTAACAGTAAAAATTTGTAAGCACAAGTTTTAATAAAAAGATTTCTGGTGAAGAGAAAGTTTGCAAATAAATTGCAGAGTTCAACCGAATCAGACAAATTTGAATTCCCAAAAAAAAAAACAGTTCCAGGCAATCGAGCCTAAAAGAGTATTCATAACCTCTTGAGAGCGAGCAAATTGTAAAAAAAATATCTTCACGTCGAATTGGATATTGGATAGTGCCTACAGAAGACTGGCTACGATTTTGGGTCGTTGGTCCTATATTTTTTTTGTTTTAAACAGGAAGAGATGCTTTCTTTGAGTCATGTAATGCAAGCCATGGACAGCCAGCCAGCTTCAACATGAAGCTCCACAAGATAGAACTCATACTTTCGCCAAAATGTTTTTCAAGCCATAGTAATTTCTTACAGCCAAGACGCAGCTCATAATACGAGGTCACAAAAGTTTTAATCTCGTGCACAACACTTTCAAGCTATGCCATGGTCGCAGCGTCTTTGATAAAGCATAAGAAGCACCCGGTTGAGGACGTTTAGAGATTAAGAAAGAGGAATAAGGTTCGAACATTCTACCACCAGAGAAAACAATTATCTCAAGCTTACAGACCCCAAACCGAAACCTGCTAAATTCGAAATGGAAACATCGTAGTAGAATTGCAATCAATGCTGAGGACATGGACATGCAATGCTATCTACCCGACCTAGACGGAGTAAAGACACCAATATTTAAGCTTAAGTCTAAGAAAGCCACTTGAGCGGACGGCTTAGCTGCAAAAGTCCCGTGTCAACACCAGAGGCACTGTCTTTTAAAGGTCTGTTCAGTAACTCGCATACGGCAAAGATATTAATATAAAAGGAGAACGCATCTTGACGTCAACAGTGCGTTTATGAAGATTCAGACAGAAATGACAAAGATGGGTTTGGCGTTATACGAGGGCACAAAGAAGCATATTTTGTCATCAAAAAAAGACACCCAAATCGTTACCATAGACAGCTATAAATTTTAGGTAGTTAGGAACTTTATCTACCTATGCTCTCCTGTAAACATAGATAATAACACTAGCGGTGAGATCAAACGAAGAATACCTCTTGTTAATCACTGTTTCTCTGGGCTAAAAGAAACAATTGTGTAAAGTCCTCTCCCGTAGAACTAAAGTGTCGCTCTATAAGACTCTCATCAGTCCCATCATGGACAGTTTCAAAAGCGGATGAAGGCGCCTTAGGTTGTTTCGAGAGAAAAGTGTGATCTGCATTGACGGTGAATGGAGGAGAAGTCTCAACAACCAACTGTACGGTACGAGTTGTACAGCAAAATCGACTTAACCAAAAGGATAAAATTCCAATGCCATGCGGACTTGCGCTACATTCCACAAGTTATTAATTAAAAACGCAAAACATAATTTAAAATTATATTAAGTCATTTTTTTAGTAATATTATTAAACTAAAAATGGAACTCATTTCTAGTAAAAATGTTACTAAATCAAAAAAAAAAGTATTTCCAAATTGTTGTCCTGATCACTCGAAATAATATATTCGAATAATCTATTAATGATAAAAAAAAAAAAAATTAAAAGAAAGATTTTCTTTTAGATGATGTTATCATAACGAAAATAGAATTTGGTGGTGGTGGGAAATGAAATTTTTTATCGAGATGGGAAGTTCATGGTATGGGCAGACCTACTCGCACCCAAACCAATTTTTTAGTGTAGGTTTCAGCGAAAATTGCACCGGAAAACAACGAATTGTTGTTGCGAGAATAATTCAAATGTAAAGAACTCTAGAATTTTTATTTTTGCTCCGTTAAAATGATAGTCAATGCTTTAAAATATTTTTAAAAGTCTGAAAACAGAGGCGGAATAAGGACAACAACACGCCTGGATGATAGATTGACCATTTCCAAGCACAGATTTTGCATAAGTCATTGCAAAATGTCTACGTTTATTTATTTATCAAAGTAGGATGAGGTCGCACAAAGCAGCATAAGTGTTCTCTTTCGCCCCCAAAAATTGACATTAAAATCGTAGAGCCATTATGCCTTAGAATCACAAGAATCATCAACCTCCTCTCACACTAAAGTGACTTGGAAATTCTCCGTTTAAAATGCCAAGGAATCAACTAATTGCACATCAAAGTACTTAAAGATTCATCATCTTACTTCAGGCAAATACAGTGTGGGTACACGTACATACATACATATATACATATCCGTATTTGCGAGTATGTTCGTTTCCAAGAAAGTGTATGTGTTTGCCTTAGAAATGAGATGATACTTTTCCCGAACGCGTTACACACGTAATCCTTTAGAGAATTTGGCAAGCATAACCTTTTTTCGAAAAGCAATATAAAAAAACAAAAGCGAGCAGGGCACATACACAACTCTTTTGGAAAACCAAACTACTGAACATCCTTTCTTTAGTCAAGCATAGTGAGGTAGTTCAGTGATGAGATGAGCTTCCAACTTCTATGAATGCTGCGCTACATCCTTCTTCCCACTCTGTGACGGTGTTTGTTTTTCTCCTCCTTGGAGAGAAATGTAAAGCGTAACCTCCCCCCCCCCCCCTCCTGCCTGTGCTCCATATAATCCTTAATCCTTATTCTACAATCTTCATCGACTACGCGCTATTTCATAACAACTTCGCTCGCCGTCGTTGTGATTGTTGTTGTTGTTGTTGCTGTTGTCGTTTGGAGTCGTTGTCGTCGGTCGACCTGTCGCCTTCAAGAATCCTTTGAATGAGGGCCAGCACCAGAGTAGCAGCAACGGCAGCGCCACTAGTACCAGCACAAGTAGCAGAGCAGCCATCGTTTCTTCTGTCTCCGTGCTTGTCGCCGCTCGATATTGTGGCTGGTTTACGTCACAGAAGTGCGTGGGCGGCAGCTGATGGCGCACCCACAGTCATCGGCTGATGCGAACCGTAAAAGCTTCATTCTTCCCGAAATCAACTACTACTCAGAAAGACATTTGTGGTTTTATTCTCTCTTCGCCAAAGGGGAACACAACACTCGGAGTTTAAGTTGGCTCACAAAGGACATGCGCCACACCATTGGTGAGCTTTCTGTTGAGGGGGTCTGGGATTGGTGTTGAGGTTGTGGTTTTCCAAAACGAGAACAAGCCGAGAGAGAGAGAATGAGAGAAAGAGTGTAAAAATGGTTTTGTACTCAAATCACCCAAGAATGTTGTCATCGTTGCAAACCCATCTACAGATACTTATGCGTTGTCTGTCGTCATTAAAGCGGCAAAATGAATCGTCGATGAACTTTTCCTCTTCTCTCATGAACAACACCCACACAATGTCCTCCAATACATTTATAAATATAAGAAAAACAAAACAACACACGCGAGCGAAAAATGAGAAAGAGAGAACGAACAGGAACGACCGGCACAAGGATAGGAGAATGAATATCCTTCTGACTGCCATCGGCGACATTGTGTTGTGCAGTCGTCGTTGCGGGTACACATAGGAGCAGCAGCAGCCAGTCGCACACAAAGACAGACCAGACCAGACCAGCGAGCAGAGTGACTAGCGGTTTTGTGTTTGAAAATAGAAGCAACAAAAAAAAAACAGAAAAAAAAGAATTCTCGCTCGTATCGAGAGAAAGCATATCCTTGCCGAAGGTGCACAACGTTAAATCATTCGCGATTCATCCCTTAGCGAACGAACAATCCAAGTTGTTCACAACACGGAATACCCATATTGCTGTATTTTTTATTTTTATTTTCCATTGATGTCCTTATTGTGTTGCTCTCGGAGTGTGTGATCTTTGGCTGTTTTTTATTTTCCCGAGAAACAACAATAGGAGCGCAAAATTGCGAAATAAATAAAAAAAAAAAAAAAATAACTAAAAACAACGAGCCATCGTCGACAAAGACGAAGACGACGACAAGCGTTGCAGACCCGCGTCATGGCCAGGCTGGCCTTCCAAATGGGTGGTTGTATTGCAACTTACCCTCCTGATCTGCGTTAAGAAGAAGAAGAAGCACAATTCAATTCCGTTTTTCTTTTATTATTTTTTTTTCTGTCGTCGTTCATCGTAGTGTTGTTGTTGTTGTTGTTGTTATTGTGTCGATGAAGTAGAAGAAAAAGAAGAAGAGAACCGATATCAAAGTACATTCACAGTTTTCCAGATACTTCATTCAGTGTTAAGATTTTCGCGAACAAAAAAGGATATTTTCTCACGAGACATAATAACAAGGATTATTTCAAAAAAAAGGATGCAGTGAAAAAGAGTACGAAAGTTAGAGGAAATACTTAAACATCAATTAAATTTAATGTTTTAATTTTTTTGAATTAAAAAAAAAAAAAGAAACCCACAATTGGCTGCGTGCGCGTATGTGTGGTGAGAAAGTGTGTCCTTTTTGAGCATAGTCCTGTGAGGATATTAATCGCACAGCAGTGTATAAATTAGCTCATTCCAAGGAAACAAGTGGTTGAGCACAAGAGTCTGAACACAATAATAACGAATTTATGAAAATTTTGAAAACTAAACTAATTCATATTCAGAATATCCTTGCCGTGTGTAGAAAGTTCCTTTTATATCATTAGTGATAAAACTTAAAAAAAAAAATCAACTCAAAGAGAGTAAGGGTCATTTCCGGTGCGACAATATTTTCAAATCTTCACAACGCGAGTGTCTTTCCTTAAACCTTTTAGCCACACATCCTGTTTTCAATTAACGAGTTCTTTTGATTTTTATTTTTTATTTTTATTTTGATTTCATCTTCTCCTCGAGCTTAAATGCTATTCAGTTAGTGAAATTTTCCTCTTTTATTCGGTTCTGTTACACAACTTCCGTTTCTTTTTTTTTTTGCTTTTTGTTTTTGTTTAAAAATCGTCCTTGAATTTCCTGCCGTAAAGGAGAAAAGAAAAGAAAATAATCCGGAAGTAAAGGATACAAATTTGGCAATTTGGCAAATCATCAGCCGCTTAGTCACCCCAGGAATACACTGAGCAGAGGAGAGCACAATCAAGTAGAAAAAAAAACAAAAAGGACTCACATCAGCATGTTAAGTTCCTTCTCCATTCGCACTGAAAAGCACCTCTGGAGTTTTTATTGAGACAAGCACACAACAATACCAACACAAAATCAGACTTTAAGAGGGACATTCCATTCGCTGACATCCTACCAGTCCAATAGCTTATCAAAAGAAAAAAAAAAAAAAAAAACTTAACCGAAAAAAAAACAAGTTATCTTCCCAAGATGTTTCGTGAAATAATCCAAACCCTGGCTTGTCTGAGTGTCCTCAATGGCAGCACACTATCCCTCCATCTGAACAATGACCGCACCGCGACTGAGCATAGTAGTAGTAGTGGCATTGGGATCGGAGGTGGCCCATCTATGGCCACTTCGGGTTCACTCCAACATCATAGCAATAATCCCTACCGGAGGATGGCGGCGGCCGCTGAATCGGAGCGAGAGCGAATGATGTTTATGAGCGGTGGCGGTGGCGGTGGCGGCGGGGGACAGAGAATCCGACCCATTATCACTGGTCGTATGCACCTTACAACGGGTGATTTGATTGACGGCGGTGCGATCGGAGTAAAAAATTATCCAGCTTCCTCATTGACTATGCTGCAGGACAATGAATTCCCCGTTCGACGCGAGCCGTTCTTCTTTGCCGGCGATGATGACGGTGATGGTGATCGTGGGGGCGGTGGTGGAGTCTTCGAGGAAATTCAAAATCCGACCCAACCCGATCATTATCACCGCTACGATGACGGCAGTTTTGAGGTTATGGATGACATTTTCAATCGTGGTGAAGGAATTTATAGGAAATTCCCACCAATACACCATCAGTCATCGTCGTCTGGTAGCCTTTTCAAGCCACAATCACCGAGGGGACTTCAGGAGTTGTTCGACCATCATGAGAGCGGCACTGCAGCTGATGAAGTATTCACCAATCATCGTGTCGGCAGTCGAGACTTTAGGTCACAGCAAAAACTGCAAAGAAAAAGGACTCAACAGAAAAAGAACCAGGAGAAAGTTCCTTCATCAGGATCAAAGCCAGTAGCAGCATCATCGTCATCTACTTCATCGGTAGCTGGAGCCATCGTTGTTGTTGCACCAGCAGCCTCGACAAACTCACAGGAACAACAGCAGCAGCAGGAGCAACGGAACACAAATCAACTGCAGCAACAGTTATTGCATTCCAACAGCAACAATAAGCGTTCAGGGATAAATAGCGGTATCGGTTCACCACCACCCGTCACCCATAGTATAGCCAGCCAGTTGATGTTGCGTACGGCGAGAGGACAGCGACAGTACGATGTGCCGCAAATTGGTAAGTCCTTCTCCATGATACAAATCTCACATAATGTTTCGTTCATCCTTTGAACATAGCCCTTAAAATATCCTTTTTATTTCCATTGCACAATGCCCAATGTCCAACTCTGTTTGCTGGCACATGCCATTAATTGAACATGAAATCGGCAAAAGAAGATTTGTAGGTTTCGTAACGTGCGCCGCCAGTGCTGTTTTATATGAAAAATTTCCCGATAAATGTCCTTATCGGTTGTTTTCTTGTTTCCTTTGTTTTTTTGTCCTGATTTCTTTTTTATTATTCCATGCTTGGCATATAAATTGAGGATAATTAAAACGATTTATTGGAACGGGAATTGTAATTGTTTGTTTGCTATTATTTCGTATATCCTACGTAAAAAAGGACAGGACACAGCTGTTGAATTTTTCGTAATCTTGGATGACAACATGGAAATGTTTGATCTAAAAATAACTACGTGCAAAAACAAAGTAATTGTTTTCAATTTAGAGTTTTCCGTAGCAAAAAAGTCTTATTTTAACTTTTGTGAAGCTACTTTACAGCTTATTAGGGGGAGTCTGTTATCCTGTGAAGAGGCTTAAATCATGCCTTTAATTGAATTGCTCTTGGCCGTGTCTAAATTTACAAAGAAAATGTAAGGTATGACTTTTGACAGCTTACTGAAAAACAGAACGCTTATTTTGGTATTCAATGTTCTCGAATCCATGCTAGTCTTTTTAACATTTTTATCATCACCGAGACTCAATTACTTGTTTGTGCCTATGTTCTTATTTCTGACACCAAAGGACGAAAGTAAACGGCTGTTTAAAGCTGCTTACTATTTGAACAAAGATTCAGATCAAAATTTAGTTCAAACTTGAAAAAAAACTACCTGTTGGATGCAGCCTGCCTGTCAATAAACACTAGTTGGAAAAATTTTTGACGTTTGTCAATCGGACCATTGCTAGCAAAAATGTTTTCATAACATGAATTTCAGGCTGTCAAAAACATTTAGATATTTGGAAAAATATGTCTCTGAAAACAGAGTGCTTTGGGTTTCTGATTTAACAACAAAAAAGAAATTTATTGAATATTCGATTCAATCGTTGGTTGTACGAGTTTTCATAGGGGGTTTTTGTGCAACTAGGTTTGGATTTATTACTTTCCATTGCACTAGAAAACAATCAAAAACATATCGTTTTCGACTGAAAACCGACGTCATTTTCATGGATTCGTAACAAACCATATTTTTTTTGGCAAATCAGTGTTATGTTAGAGATAAAAAAAAATCTATCCGACTTATTTTGGTATTCCGTTTGTCGATCAGCGTGCGGATAAATGTCTTGTCGAGGCGTAAGCAAAAGCTAAGCGACTGCCACAGAAACAATTGGTCTTCAGCTCTAAAAAGATCAATTTCTTTTCCATGCCAATTGTCCAACTCAAAATAATTTAAAATATTTGGAAATAACAAATAAAAGAAAATTTGAGATTTAAATTGCATTTAGGTTAGAAAAAAATGTTTAACAAAAAAAAATTAAATTAAAAAACAAGTGGCGGAGGATGGTCCATTTAACTTATAACCTCGGTGGAGGAAGCTGTCATGGAAATTATTCATTTAGAAGATCAAGTCAATGAAGTGCTGGTTCCTTCAAACACTAAATGATTGTTTTGTCACTCAGAAATATCGCAAGAACCTGATTTGAACATTTCAAAATTGATTTTGATTTGACTTTATTTTTATGGGAAAAACAAACTTTGCGACTGACAAATCAAAGAGATTTCACTTAGTTCGCAGCGTTTTCCTTATTAAACAAATCAGCTATAAAAAAAATTTGAATATTCAGCACTTATCTATTTTCACACAACAAAGTTTTTTTTTAAACTATTCAACAATTGGAATTGAGAGCTATCAAAATGTTACTTGATCAAATAAATAACAGAATATACGAGTAGTTAGGATAAACATGGTTGAATTGCGGAAGAAAAATATATAAGCAACTCAAAAGTTAGAGGCTATACTCTTCAACCCTGAATTTGTTTCTAAGAGTTATTTTTAAAGCTTTTCCCACTTGACGAGGATTATAATTCTCTTTTTTCTACATTCAGTTAAATTCAGAATTCAAAAAATACATTGTGTTCAGTGAGGTTGTTAGATAAATAAATAAAAATACCTACTCAGCAGTTCGAGTAGACTGGTCAGATCAGAAATAACGATGGCCAATTTGTATTGGATGAATGCTCCTTGGCAAAATTTAGAAAAAACAAATTTAAATTAAATTAAACTAAACTAATATTGTTGACCCTCATTCGGAGAGCGAATCAAGCTAAAACCTTGATTTCATACCGATTTGGTCTACCTCTGCATGTTAAGGGGGGAAATCACAGTAGCACAAAAAAAAAATAGGCATATTTTCGGGAATTAATTTTGCCTGAATAAAAGTATCAAACGAAAATCTGTAAAGTAGGTTTCATAGCAATACTCAAATTTGTAGTACAAAATGTAATTTTTTCAATAGAAAATATTTAAAAATGGCGGCTGCGCAGCATAATCCCCTAGGCGCCTATTTTTGAAAGCGTGTCGACGGCTGAAGACGTAGACTCCTTAATTTTTAACCTGGAAGAAAACACCAACATTTTTTACTTTTCATATAAAAACAGCTAGCGAGCTACGCAGAATTTTTTCGATATATTGAATTTTTACAAAATGGTGCATGTTTGAAAATTAAGTTTAATTTTAACAAAAAAAACGCCATAAAATCGCCATATCTTCGGCGAACTCGAAAAAAGTGGTTTCGAGAAAAAAGCGTTTAAAGTTTTAAGTACTGAGAAACCATATGAAAATATATGAGCATACCGGAGAGGCGTTACCGCAGAGTGAAAAATTTGGTCACTCGGACACTTTTGCCGTTTTCCATCATTTGGTATATTATTTTTAAGACACTAAGGCACCTTTTAAGCGAAAAATTTTTTTTTCGAAAAATTGAAAATTTTACTGTGATTTCCCCCCTTAAAGAGGAAATGAGTTCCAAAAAAATTGGCAACAATTTAGAGTTAGAATGAAAAAAAACCCTTATGAAAACCCTTATGAAAACCCCATCAGAGATAATGGCTGAATTTTTCAATCAGCTTCAAATTGTGACGAAATAGAACAGATTGGAGAGAGACTTCAAAAAAATAATTCACAACTTCAATTATTTATGTAAATACATTCTAACTTTTGAAACAAATCAATTGATAATTAAAACAAATACGATTGTCGTCCATTTTTATTCAGATTTTTTAAACCTTAAATACGTCGTTTCTGTAATAAATTTCAAACACCCAATTATGGAAGATAGGACACTAGTTTCAGATTTTTGCGTAAACTGATTCATATTTGTATATTTTTGTTGCTTTTTTTTGTTGCCGAATTGAGACCGTCGGGGAAACTCTAATTCACTTCTTCACTCTTACAAGTCCAAATAGCTGAAAGTTCTAAACCAATATATCAATTTCTGTGCAAAAAAGTACAACAATTCCGATGCTTTGTTGGATCGTGTATCACTGAGTTCGTTATTTTTCATGTTTCGGATAAATTTTGTACGTCATGTCATGCCAAACCTATATCGGCTCAACTTAAATATAAAAGTCGATTTGAATTTTTATCAAGAAATCAATCAATAAATGATTTCATGAAAAAGCGAATTTTAGTTCCTGTAAGAAAGCAAAAACGTCTCAAGAGTGCAGTGTTTGGTGTAGCTTCACGTTGAAGACTCATCGGCCCTTTTTGTTTTTGAAAAAAAAATTTTCAAAATATGAAAAACAAATCGAGCCTCGGAACACAATGTTCTGTGCAGAGTTTCCTAAATTAGCTCGAAAGGATGCACTTAGTGAGTCGCAGAAACGCTGCCTTGAGTTTGCACTGTTTGTGCCATTTCGAGAAGGTTTTTGACTCCAATTCATGTTTGTACTGTTAAATCAGCTGAAAATCCGACAGCTACAGCTGACCATTTGCTGAAAAACTCAGGGATCATGACTGTTGTTACAGAAAATTATTCTGAATTATGAGTCCTTTTCTATTTCTATTTGTTTGGGTGACTTTGATTTCCAGCAGGACAAATTTCACGATTTGTGATTCCTCGAACTGAAATCTTCAAATGTCCGTGATATCGTCCGTGAAAGTTTGTACCTTTAGACTTTTGCCTTTTTGGCTAAAATTGAGATGAGATGTCCAAAAAAATAATGTTATTTGTGATGGAAGAAAATATATTTTCCTTCCTTTCCTTGGATTACCTCACACAAATTTGGAAATTAAAATAAAAATCCTTAAAAGGGTAAAATACTTAAAAATATCTGCCATGTGTGTGTGTTTTTTTTTTGAAAACATTCTTGTTTTAAGAATGTTCTTCTTTTTATAGAAATGAAAACTTTTTCGAAATTTAGTTCGGGGTAGAGCCTGAAAACTAACTTTAGTTTCGTGTTTGTTTTGGAATATAGTATTAATTATATCGTGTAAGAACTAAGGCCATGCTGAATCAACCGACATGTCATAAGCAGGATTTTTCATCAACTTAACTTCAAACTGAATCGGCTAGCCATGGAATTTTTGGTTTTGACAGTTTTTCAAAAAAAAAAAAAAAAAAACAAGTGGAAGACCCTTTTCGTCCTTCTCTCATTTAATGCTCATCACTTTCATGAGGGATTAATATTGCTTCGTATCCCCCACCATTCCATTCATTTGTTGAATGTTTTGTTTGCTTCTGCTAACGAAATACAAAAAAAAAAACAATGAAACAACATCGGGTGATGGGGTTCATTTCTCCCGACACCACCTTTTGGCCTATCATTTCAAATTAGACAACTCAGGTAGAACGTCAGCAAAAAAAATTAATAAATAAATAAATATAAGGAATATACAACGAGAGGTGAGACACGTGTTTTATCCTTGAATTTTGATTATAATGGTTTTGTTTTGCCACTTTCTTTCCTCGTCTCTCTGCGACACCCGCTTGCCCACGACATCTCTTTTCTTCTTCCTTTCAATTGTATTTTTACTGTTTATTATTTATATTTGCCTGCTGTAGTATGATGGAAAATAAATTTATTTTATCTTACTTTCCCTTAAATATCCGAATTCGTCCTGATGGCGAGTGTAAAAAACACAAATATGTATGTTATGCGTGTTGAATGGCCCCAATCCTTGACCATCGATCACCGTTGGAGTTTCGAAAATGTTTATAATAGGCTTTCATACCCGCACCCATAATAAAACAATTTCAACGTATTGAAGTCCTTATGAAAAATATTGTGACACTTATTATAATAATAATAATATATATATATTAATAAAATATATATATATAATAAAAATAATAATAACGATTGTAACAAATCGAAAAAAAGCTAAAGCGGGATTTGTATTTGAACTCATGTTGACCATATTAGCGTGAATAAAATATTTTTAGACCAGGAATTTCATTTTGAATAAAATTGAAGGCAATTCTCACGAAAAAAAAATAAAAAAATTGAAATAATAAAGCTGCCTCGAGGTGAGGACAAATTTTGAAAGTCAATCAATATCCCGCTGGCAACATGAGTTAAATATTCGATTTTCTGACGCCTACACACAAGTTATTTATTTTTGAATGCCCTAAAAGATGGAATAGGAAAGCTCAAATGGCATGGGTTTTCCTATTTTTCGTTTTTCTGTGTGTATGTTTGTTTTTTTTTTTTAAGTGGAAAAAAGGCTCCAAAAATATACAAAATATTGCGCACGACAAAGTTCAAGTAAACATAAAAGTATCTAAGCAGGACAGAGACTTTATGAATTTGTAATGAATGTGCTCTTTGACTATGCATGGAACCATTCGCCATACCAGAAGTGGGCCTGTTAAATGAAAACCTGATTAAGGGCCAATTTTTTTGTTTAAAAACGCCGACGTCGGCCGCTGTGATGTGTGAAGTTGTATTATGAGCTTTAAATAAACATACATTTTTATGACTGTTTTATTATTTGTTTGAAAGCTCGCACCAAATTTCCCAAAGAAACCTACTTTAAAAACGGTGATGCTTGTACCCATAAATTGATGTAAATGAGTAGCTGGCTTGTAGACCAATTGTCATTGAATCATAGATAATTTTTTAAACAGATTCTCGAAATGTTATCATACAAATCAGGCAAAATCGGCTCGGAGGGTCACAAACTTTAAACATTCATAAAAAGGCATAAAGTCTAGATTTTCAATTCAGAAAGACATTTGTAGCTTTTCACTTAAGCAATAGGATTTTCGATAAGTCATGGACTCAATCCCTAAGTAGTTCATCCTTTACACTTAGCAATTGGTAAGCCATTTCAAACCGTCGCAACGGTTCGATTTTTAAAGAGGTTCTTAAGAAGAAGTGCTATTATACTTTTGTCACGAAAATGAATGAAAGATTCGATTGTGGTAACCTTAGACCGATTAGTTGCGGTCAGTTGCTTCTCGGAAAAGGACATTTTTGCAGCATATTTCAGGCCGAAGTAAAAAAATATCCTGCATGCTAGGGAAATGATCATTCGAGACATTATTGTCGGTCATAAAAGATGAAAGGTCATACAAAATATAAATATAAATTGATACGTGGCAACAGCAGCCATCAGTAACATGCGATGGAGTCGACTTAACTCATGCTCCAAATCTAGAACGTACGCCAACGTTCTACTAAGTATATTGATTAAAAAAAGATCAAATGATGTCATCAATCTAAGCCGCACATGTATCCGACTCTTGTCAGGCATTTTAACCGACTCGGTAGCTGCTTCCAAGGACTTAAGAACCTTTATCATAGACATCTTCTAAGATTCATGCTCATATCCAGTTGAGTTAACGATCAGCTCACAATTCTCTTCTCTTCGCTGATATCTCCGTAGTCAATCCTTAAATAAAATTAATGCAAAACAACAAACCAACTTTAGTTAAGGAAAATTAGAAGGATAAATTTATCGTTATAAGACTACGAATAGATCAACTTGATGTTTTTTAGACTATTTTGCCGACGAATAAATCAAGAATAATTTCACCTCACAGAAAAGTTTAACCAGATCTAACGATTATAAGGAGTCTAAGTTTGGGAGCGGCTTTGTCCATATTTTATTGTTAATACAAATACGAACTACAGGAGAACTAAATCTGATTACATAAAAGTCATTTATGAATATTAATCGACTTACCCGGAATAAGAATATCCTTTTACCTGCAAAAAAGAAAAAAAAACATTATAAAAAAAATATGTTTGTTTGCAATACGGTTCAATTTTGAATGAGGCATTTTTGGTGTTAAAA
This sequence comes from Orthonevra nobilis, assembly GCA_963555765.1. Lineage (NCBI taxonomy): Eukaryota > Metazoa > Arthropoda > Insecta > Diptera > Syrphidae > Orthonevra > Orthonevra nobilis. The sequence continues at coordinate 104,442,502 of OY743224.1, read as the reverse complement.
AAAGGCAACAAAATTTTTTTTATTTACTGAGGGACAACTTTGGAACCGTGTTTGAAATCGTATGATGAATCATCAGACAGAAGAATGCTTCTGTATCATTCAAACCATTGGGTCCTCATAATCAACCAAATTAGTTCACTATTTAAAATATTCACTTCGGAGTCAATCGCAATAGTTTTACATTTTTTGCAAATGGATTCCTTCCTTCATGCGCCTATTAAATCCAACTGGTACAAAAAATTTGACCAGCAAACCATGACTTGCTTCGAAATTTTTTCTTCGCTCATTATAGTCCTTCATTGGCTTCTATCAAACATTCTAGAAAAACAACTCAATGTAAAGGGTGATTTTTTTAAAAGCTATAGGAAAGTTTTTCAAAAAAAAAACACATAAAATTCAGCAAAAGTCATGAAATCTTTATTTGAATCGATAGTACGGTCCATATAATTTAATGTTTGAAGATTATTTCATGCAAATGTTGACCTTGACTGCGTCTCAAATGGTCCATCCGCTTAGTCCAATTTTGGCATACTCTTTCCAACATTTCGGCCGGTATCTCACGAATAAATGCTTCAATGTTGTCTTTCAATGCGTCAATTGAGGCGGGCTTGTCTGTATAGACATGAGCTTTAACAAAGTCCCACAGAAAATAGTCTAAAGCCGTTAAATCGCACGATCTAGGCGGCCAATTGACCGGTCCCGAACGTGAAATAAAATGTTCAACGAACTCGCCTCTCAATAAGTCCATTGTTGCGCGTGCTGTGTGGCATGTGGCACCGTCTTGTTGAAACCACATGTCATGCAAGTCAAGCTCTTGCATTTTGGACAAAAAAAAGTTGGATATCATTTCACGGTGGCGCTCACCATTCACAGTAACGTTACGATTCGCATCATCTTTGAAGAAGTACGGTCCAATGATGCCACCAGCCCATAGACCGTACCAAACTGCTCTTGCAATGCTTCTGGCTGATATTCACTCAAAAATTGACAATTCTGCTGATTTACGTACCCATTGAGCCAAAAATAAGCTTCGTCGCTGAACACAATTTTTCGGTAAAAAGCGCGCGATGAACTTTCTTAACAGAGCACGCATTTTGATAATAAAATTCAAAAATTTGTAAGTGTTGTTCGTTAGTAAGACGATTTATGGTTAAATTATAGACCAAACTGAAGATGTTTGACAGTGAAACAAAACACGAAACGTGCGTCAGCTGTTTAAACCAGTGTTTCCAAAAAGATAAAAGCTAAAAAATCACCCTTTATAACCAACGTGGCCAAGGAAGGTCTTCAGTTTCACTACGATCCTCCATCTAATGTATGAAGATTAAGAGATCTGGCTTCATCCTCAACTTTAAAAACGGCTTCCCATTTAGTGGATTATCAACATACCCCGAAAGCAATGATAAAATCGATTAAAAGCGACCAAGTGCTAGTTGGACACGCACACGAAAGATTCTGTACCACTGTACAATACACAACACAAAAAAAATTTTATTTTAAAAAAATGCCGAAAATATGTTTTTTAAAATACTTTTATATTATTTTGTTGTTGTCTTGACTCTCCAAAAATACATCTTACTCCTCAGCTGGTCTTTAAACCGGGAGAGTCGCTGTAGGCCCGATCTGGCGAATATGATGGGTGTTTTCGATCAGCTAAAACGAGATCTTTGACATTTAAGAAGCTCGTCGAAGTACCCAATTTTAACTTTTGTACAAGCGTGCAGCTGTGGAATATTGAGGAGCCAAACCTTTGAAAGACTTTTTCCATACAGAGATGCTCGATGATGACTCTGACATCGTTTTCATTTTCATATCAATGTTAGCTAATGTGTGTCTTTGAAAACGTCCCTACTCGGGGTTAATTTTCACAATTAAAATATCCCTTTTGATGTGACCAGAAAAATAAACCAATGTGCATCATCTCTGCGGAAGCTGTCTGTCCTCTTCACGTCCTCAGTGCATTCTGACGGGGCTGACAAAACAAGGCATGAACTCCTTGGATACCGAACAAAAAAAACCTTTTCCGATTATTTATTCATATAGACTCAAACGTTAACAAATCATAACAAAAAACGGATGTGTGCGCCTTGCAGTGCGTGGCTGCACTTCAACCTAACCTCACCTTAACTAGAGTAAAACTGAGAAGTGAAAAGTGAGCGTCTATTAATTAATATATTTCGAGCTTCGACTAAAATAAACATAATTTTTCGACCGAAAGATAATTCAATTGATGTCAAATAACACATTTCAAAAGGATATGTCTTGAAAAACAAACTCAAAGCAGAGAAGCAGCCGCGAAAACGCAACTCTCGCACATAATTCCACGAAATTTTTCATATTTCAATCACAAACAAAAACATTGCTGCTCATATTGAAATGATAGAAAAGAATTCGTATCACAATCCCGACACTCGAGCAATTATCACGTTGAAAACCAATTAGTCATCCCACCACACCACCCTCTCGATGTTGTTGTTATTGTTTTTTTAAACTCCATACAAGTGCATTTACGACGACACTCATTTGGCACACTACTTAATACAATTAATCTAGGGTTCAGTTAAATATTTAACACTCACAAATTGTCCTCCAGTCAGGTGCGAGCACTTGGGCTTAAATTGTTGTGCATTTCACATATACACAAAAACAAAAAAGAGGAGTGCGACGATGGCTGGGATATCCTATGACGCACTTAACGTTTGGATTTTGAAATGCGACGCAAAATATCGATGGCCGTCAGCACGGCCTCCTACACAGAGTTTGACGTCCACTGACCTCTACTCCCATCCAACGATTAGCCACGCTCAAGCACACATTTAGAAACAACACTTAATGCTTATGTATGAACGAGTACATCTCCATGCATTAAATTAATTAACAAATATGTTTATATAAGAGCTCTGCTGTTGTTGTTTCCTGGAGCGACGCTAGACCAGCCGCACTTTGATACTGTATATTTGAACATTTGATTTTGACTTTATTGAGATTTACGAGTTGACAAATAAGGTTTTGTTGGTTTCGACACCTGCGCGCCAAAAGATTTGCAATGATTTATGCCCATTTGCGAATACAATTAAGCACTTTAAGCTGTCCTCTTTAGATGGGATCTCGTCTCGATATTTATCCAGGATCGTCTTTCCAAGATGATGGATGAAAAGAGTGTCCCTTCGTTAGACTAAAACAACACGAAAAACTTTGAAGGTTTCGGAATTAAGGAGAAATATTATTTCTGCTTTGGATTCTATTTCTATGAATAAATTTAAATGCATTCCGGACAAGGATGAGTAAAAGGATTTTCGTTTTTCCATGGGATCTAGCCATACACACTCAGTCGCATGCAAATTTTGCCGGAGCTATTTCTTACCCTCTGTTTATACTTGTAAATATTTACCAACGAATGGGGTTCTTTCCATTTTGAAAGTGGAGTGAATATATTTTTTTCAAAAGTTTTTTTTCACGCAAATTTTTTCTTCTTGAAATGGAGTAAGAACATGAATGGTCCACGCTCGACAGATCAGTTGCAAAGGCATACTCAAACCGTTGTAGGACACCAAACAGGATAAAGCACTGGTTTGTTCCACCTACAATATGCGATATGCGAACATGTGCTTTGAATGTAAAACACAAAGCCGCTGTAGAGCTACTTAAAAGTTGAAAACTAATGCTCAAGCGATCCAGAAATCACACTGGAAACGACCAAGGACAAAAAGAGAAGGAAAACGGCTGAGAACGAAAGTTATCGATTTCAGGTCAAGTCCGCATCAAAAAAAGTTCTTTTCCTTCAGTTTCAAATGTGCATATGGCGACTATTTGACAGAGCAATTCTATGACCTCTTGGATAAAGCCTATCCGAAATAAAAAAAAAAAAACACATCTTCGGCAAAGAGCCAAAAATAGCAGCTCCTGAATCACAGGTTTTGCGGCAGTTAGTTCGTTGTGATAAGCACAAAATTCTCTCTTAAATAGATCCACACAGGAGCTTGGACATCCACGTTCGATCGAACTGCCTTCCAGATAGAAATAATAGTTAACACAAGACTCCTGTTAAACATTCCGGGGTTCTCATTGTCCAATGCTGCTTTAGGCTACTAAATAAAAGTGCAATACTGGACACCTCTTTATACCGGAAAAAGCCACAATCTGCACAGCACGTTTCATAGGAATTCCTTCGAATCAGTGATTTTTTCACAACAAAATGACAATCCGCAGGGATTTGTTTCAAGCAGCTCCAAGCTCCAAGAACTAGACATTCAATCCACTTAAGAACTTGGGCTGGCAATAAAATGGCTTTAAAAAGAATTCAAGATGCGGTTCAGACCCTCTTAGTTGAACATTCATTAGCAGAGATGCTCTTTTGAAAAATTCATCTGCATCCTTTGTCTCTTTAGAACTGATGCTGGTGACCAACTTGCCGTCATCGAAGATTTCAAGCCGATAAAAGAAAAGGCTAAAAGAATAGGTTTTCAATATAATCGATGCTTTTTAGAAAACTTTTTGCCACTTTTTCTTTAAGGAAACGAATGTTGGACGTTGAATAAGGCGGAAGAGCAGACTTTATGGGAATTTGAAAAATTCACTGTCGAGTTTATGTTTCTTTCGATCCAATTCAAGTCAATTTAATTTATTATAATGTTTAAATCAAGTACATGTAAGACTCAGTCTTTTAAGAGTACCAACAAAGTTCTTGTGTATAAAAATGGAATGATTAAAAAATATATAAGATTAAAAACTAGTATAAACTTAAGTTTAGGATAATGATCGAAAAAAAAATAAAAATAAATAAATATATAACATTAAGTAAATTCAAAATATCAAAGAAAAATCAAAATCTTATTAAGTAAGCAAAAAGAAAGAAAATAAACTACTGCTGTTGAGAAAAGTATTTAAAAAGTTCGCTCCTGAATCTCCCCACGGTCACCACTCGCTTTATATCTCCAGGCAAAGAATTCCATAACCTAATAGCGCAGGTTAAGAAAAGACGCGAAGAGTTTACATATTTGAACACTGGTGCCTTCAAATTAGTCAACGTGGCTGATTGTAAAAATTCGCGTTCGGGTTAGTCCATTTTCAACTGACCATTTAAAAATAGCAGCGAGATCCAAATTCACCCTTTGGATGAGATCTTCTGACAGTCCAAGTGGCCTAGAAAGGAAGCCTTGAATGTCATCTGCATAGAGGTGGAAAAAAACATTTTTGCACTCTAAAATAATATCATTTATGAAAATGCAAAATAGTATTGGTCCCAGAATTGAACCTTGCGGAACACCTTCTCTCATATATTTCGCAGATGAGAAACGCTTACCATCAAAAACTCTTTGGGAGCGATTTTTCAAATAATTTTCGATAAGTCGAACTGCTCTGTAGTGAGCTAGCTTCAAACACAAAATCTTATGATTTACCCTGTCAAAAGCCTTCGAGAAGTCTAGTAAGCAAAGTACGGTCAGATTACCACAGTCATAGTGTTACCTTATATCATCTAGGATTTTGACCACAGCCGTAGCACAGCTGTGACCCGGTCTAAAACCTGACTGATATAGAATTTCGAATAATATGATCCACTATTTGCTTAGCCAGGATTTTCTCAAAGACTTAAGACAGGACTGGTAATATACTAATAGGCCGGTAATCAGTTCGAAGCGTCGGTCGAGGCTTCTTTGCGACTGGTACTATTTTGGCAGCTTTCCAGCTTTCGGGGAAAGTAGATGATGTGATGCAAAAATTTATTATATGAGTCAATGAGCCAAGAATGAAGGGTAAAATTAGTTTAACGATTCGCAAAGGAATGCCATCGTTCATCTTCATCAACTTGGAGTCACTCAAGATACCTGGCACAGTTTTATTGCAAATTTTTATTATACACCAAGACTTTATGAAAGTTTAATTGAGCCTCAAGGATATCCTCTTCGTCGAATCATTTATTTGAGTACGAGCCCATCCGATCGAGATCTTTCTTTATTTCCGTGGGATTCGCGTCCTGCTTCAACTGATTTCAATTTAACTTCATCACAAGCTTGTAAGTTTTTCGAATCCAAACACAAATGGAACATGATATAGTTTTCGTGGTTTTTATCTACGCGAATTTGACAACATAACTTTTCCCTTACGCCAGGTTCCTTCAACTTCTTCTTTTTCGTTTTCATTTATTATAAAATAATATAACTCGTAATAAAACTTTAACTTTCAAAGATTTTCAATCGCTCCAAAATTGCCAACTATCGTTTTTATAAAGTTCACCTTAAAACTTTTGGGAATCAACCGTATCAAGTTTCGTAAGTCTGAAATCTTACAAAAGGACATCCATTTTACTTGAAAGAAGTGCTCCATATCTAACCTTTGTTAAGTACATCCTACCCTAACCCATCAGAGACCTTTCTCAATTTGTTTATATGTATATATATATACATATACTCATGTATTGCTTCACTTTTAATCCAAGTAAAATTTGTCAAGTGAGGTTAACTCATAAAAAAAAATATACTTTCAAATAGAAAATAAGAATCCTTTCTCAAATTGTATAAATGTTTGTGTATACGTCTGTGTGTGTATGTGGAGGTTCATATAAGACGTGGAATCTAATTTTAGTCAGTTGCTTGTGCAAATGGAAATTCTTAATGGGAAAAAGCTTTCTATATCTCATACATAGAAGATTGCATGAGTATGTGTATATATGATGACAGGCAAACCACCCACAAGTGGTCGACAGGACAGCAGAGAGCTACAATGTGGGATATGTTTATTCAGTAACTCAAGTGGAATGTGTAGTTGATTTAATTAATGGTGCGGTATTCACAATTGAAATACTTTAGTCATGATGTTTTAGTTTTCATTCATGTTTATTTCAAATAACTAAGTAACTGGTAAAATAAATATGTAAAGGACACTCTCTCACAGTTTGATGAAATAATATTTTGTTAAAAGTGTTGCTCTGTCCTTTGGTTAAGAAGCTTGACGATTGGGTTTTATAGCTACGAGGTTTCCAAACATTTGCAGTATATTTTATGGTAAAGTTTTCTTACGAAAGCAAGCAGCCGGGTTAATTCATTGACTCGTTCACGCCTTGGAGTGTAGACAAATGAAATGGAAGGAAAAGTTAAAAGAAAACATACCCATCCGACAATTTTACAGTAGAGCGGGTTATCTTTTCAGAAGCTTTTCTTCATGATGTTCTTATTCGATTAATACACCATAGCAAGTTCTAAGTTTTTACACAAGTCTTATTCTTAGTCCGATTTGCTAGCCTTGGGGTTGTTTTTTTATTTTTTTTTCTAGTTTTTTTTTATCATACGTTTTGCAATTTTGTTCAGAGAATATCCGTTTCGTTCAACATATCTGCAGACACCATTTTGACCTACTTTTCTTGTGCTTAAATATTTCTTCCCTAGAAAGAATATAACTTTATGTTAAATATGATCCGCAGCTGGAGTTCTAAATAAACTCAATCATAAATCATCGCCTTAGCTCAATTTCGGTGAAGTAATCCCACTGACGTTTTTCTTGCCAAATTGGTCAAGTTTGTAACTTAACTGAAATTCTAAATACATGTTTCACTGCCTTCAATTTCCCGCAAATCTCGGTGTCTATGGATTGCCATCTTGACCATGCTGTATCCAAAAACTTTATTTTTAACTGTTCCTGATTTTTCTTTCTTCGTTCTTTTAGACTGCATAATTCCCTGCTTGCGCAAGGTAAAGGACTAAAAAATACAGGACGTTTTATAAAAAAATATGGCTATCAAGGGATTATGACTACCCTTAAAATGATTTTGCATAGAGCGTAATGCTTTTGCACAGAGTTGTTTGAAACTCAAATGTATTTTGGTTTCAATTGCTTCGTGAGTGGAGGCTGGATTGTCACAGAGAAGATTTATTTGCATTCACTTGATTCACAGTAATTTATTCGAAAATTCGTTCATATACTTTAAAATTGTGGTTTAAGGAGCTCGATAAATTCACAAAATTTTGTAGAAAACTAAGTTTAAACAGCAATTCTTTTGAAAATGATTTTCTAAGCAAACTTTTATGGCTACTATACAAATGCACAAAATCAAGGGGGTGTTGCAAATAATGAGTGAATCTATGGAGCTTGATTAAAAGGGTAAGCTTGTTTTATTGCAAACAGTATTATAAGGATTTCAAAAGTAAAGACCTTAAATATTGTTCCATTTTTAGTTATGATAAATTCCAATTTAAAATTATGTATTTCAAACGACATCATGAAGGGAATAATTTTCACCCTTCATGCGCCGCTAGGCATCAATGTCAATCAACAATAAGTACTTTTGTAGCATTAAAAAGTTGACACTTAACGAAATTGTTTATTCGTGCGGTTTCGAAATAAAGTTTATTATTTTAAGTAATTTTGTTTTGGACTTTGTTTTTTTTTTTTTGCTATCCTTATTTATGACGTCCTTTTTGAGTACATGTAAATTTTATAACACTGGTCAACTTTACTTCAAGAGCATCGGCTAGGAATCACATTTGAAGACATCCGTTCTAAAACAATGATCACAGTTTTATGTACATTCATTTAAATACAAACATATACGAGTATATATATTAAAAGTTTCAATAGTTTTTGATGGCATCAGCACGAACCCATCAAAAATTGCTCCTTTACTGAGTATGTAAATAATTTAATTTCTTTTTTGTCTCCATTTTCACATAAAGAATCGTCCTCTTGTATGTGCGTTCAATATAATGGAAATAAAAACAAAAATTTAATGAAGAAACGAACTTTGACATTTCGGTAGGCTGATGAAATTTTGTTTATTGTGTTAAATAATAAGAGTGGGCTCCTTTACTGTATGGAATACAAAAATTATGTACAAAGGGTATTTGTCGACAGTGTTATTAAAAACACATTAAATCTTCCTTTATTTCGTTGTTTGGTAACTTCTTTTCAGATCTCAGGTTTTTAGGTTCGAAAATATGTTAACAATTAATTATTCGAATAAAAATGTTAAGGAAATTAAATGCTCAAAGGATAATTGCAAATTTATTACTGAATTTAAAAGGAGTTTATTTATTTATTAAAAAAATTCTTTTCTTATTTTTTCAATTGAATGGCAAGTGTTACACCACAGTTGAATTTTAACAGTAAGGATTGATTCTAACGCATTTAATTTAATGCAGCTTCATATGGAATTATGCAACAAGAAATATCATAATAAATAAGCAGAAAAACGTTTTATAATTTATTTAATAAGTGAAAACATTTTGCCCCAATAGAACAACCTACAAATATTTAATTCTGAATCGTTAGAGGAGAATTGTCGTGGATTTTGTTCTTTTCACAGCTAAAAGGAAAAAGCATATTGATGCTGAATCGTATGACATTTGAGGGCAAATGAAGTTTCCATATCAAGAAGTCAAGTGTTCAGGAAATTTATTCTGCAATTAAACATTGTTTTTTATTATAAAAAACCATGATCTTTTTCAATGTTAAAGAGCAACAAATTTACAAAGCGTTCCATCAATATTTTCACAATTTTTTGTATTCTCAGAACCTGCCCGGTCTAATCCAGACATTAATTTGAATTGAAAATATATTTTTTTTTGGAACAGTGACTAATAGTAAAGCATATTTTGTTGGCGAAATCAATTATAGCGGAAGAGTGAAAAATTATGCCATCCTTTGCAATTGTAAAATGCCTCAAAGCTTAAAGGGTTCCAGTTGCACGTCTAGCTTTCGCATACGGTTCGCTAGTTGGTTGCTTTTTCGGGTTTCCTTGTAAATTTAAAATCCTGAATAGGCATGAACATGAAGGCAAGTCATTGATATACAGAAGAACAAGCAGAACAAATTCGGTCCTTAAATTGATCCTTGAGGTATACCTTGTATAAGGAACTTAAAAGCAGAGTATATGCCATCCACAGCGACTCTGTGGAATATCTCCCCGAAGTGCCTTCATATAAGTTTTGTGGCCCTTTCACTTAAACCAAAATTACTCCGCAGTTTCCAGCATAAAATGAAAAATAAATATAAATATAAATATAAAATAAAAAATGAAAAAAGCTGAGTAGACTAATAAAATCCTTATCGAATTCCTGTCTTAAATGATCTTATTTACAAAACGTTGCGGTGGAACAACTATGGCCCGGCTTCAAGCCCGACTGACACCGATTCATCAGAAGATTCACAGACAGGTGATTTTGAATTTACCACGTTAAAACTTTCTCAAAGACCTTCGACAGACAGTGCAAGATTCTCATGCCTGTAATCATTGACAATAGGAGCATTGAGAAGCACTTGTGCAGTTTATCAGGCCAGGGGAAAAGTCGATGTCATTATACATGAAAAAATGATGTGAAATAAGCGACTTATTTTTTACAAGGTCTTCGCCGATAGTATTCGATTTGAATGCTCTGATAGCTAAAGTAACTTTACTCTCTGTTACTACCTAGATTTAAAATTTGGCAAGACTTCCGACAGCTGTAGTTGTGATCAGATTGTATTCGAACGTGTTAGTTTTATGATCATTAAAGAGGAAATAGTTTTTAAGCTCGTCTCAATGAGTAACGAAATAAAACCTTTGGAGGCAGAGATGAGTTAAGTTTAGAGCAAAAGTATTGCCGTTTGGATACACGCCTAACAAAAGTCACGGAGTTACGAGCAATTTTATAATTTTTCCAGAAAATAGGGGCCCGATTTCGCTTCCATTTATTGTTAAAGCACCTATAAGCACCGCCATTACATGCGGTTTTTCCTTACGTCGATAAGTTGATTGAATTTGATTTTCGATCGATAATAAAAGTATCTCGAAGCATTCTCGGAAGGAACGAAATAATTCTATATGAACTAAATGACTTTCCATTGCCTGGAAACGCATAACATTCTCAAGCAAGTCTTTATAATATCCAAAAGCTTGACTAACGATGTTTGAGGCAGCTCCTTTAAAATATACAAAATTTGCAAAAATTAAAGCCAGCTGAAAGGAAAGTAGGTACTTAGAGTAACGCCGGTTGAATTGAGTCTCAATCGAAAAAATGACCGGCTCAGTATGCATAGTCATAATCAAACCAAAGTACCTATCACTTTATTGGCTTCAGATGCTGTCGAATTTTGGGAAGCTGGCAATTTGAAGTAGCCATTTTGGTAGAGATAATCTCTTCAATCTTGATCTTAAAGAAATTTAAAACTCTCACACTTAACCAGAAAGTTTTTGCAATTTCCTCGAATCGTTAAGGCATCACATACATTTAATTTGTACTCTGAACTTCCCTAGCTACTTGAAATTAGAAGTTACACATTCTTCCAACCCATTGTAATATTCTGCTGAACAAGTGGATGGAAAGCCATGGACTTGTATTTCCTAAAACAAAAATAGAAGCACTCAAATGAACCGACTTTCTTGGAATTTCAAATACATATTGCTATGTTCTCTGAATTCTTTAGAATTATTCTAAAACAAAGTTCCATTCTAAAGAATCTTTAAAGATAACTTATTCGCCTTTAATCTTCTTTTCATAGTTTGAAAGGGTTTAGATATTTTTCCCCAACTACTTTTAGATTCCATATGCTCGCAGTTTCTTAAAGACTTTTATGGGTTCAACGAATTTCTTGAGATAAAAAGTTTAGGCATTGAACGTGCTTCGTTTTAGTTTTCAACAAAGTTCATAGAATTGTTTTTATATTTTTCAAACTTTGATTATTTAAAATCTGAGTCATAATGACAGGAGATGCAAAAAGGAGTCATCAAAGCCTACTACTATAATACTTTTGATCAAATCGCATGAGTATGAAATGAATACAAAACAAATATTAATTTTCATCACACCAGTTGTTTCCGGTCTCATTTTCACAAGCAAACAACATTCGCTAATTTTACTACTGGAATTTTTTTTTGTCCAATTATGCCAACAAAGTCCTTTCCAACTGGCCAACATTACTCTAACAGGCGATTTCTCTTCACGACATTTCGGTCTTCTTCAGAAAAAAAAAAAAAAAATAAAAGGAAAAACTCCATTTCCTCCTCAATATTTCCCAGACAAACTGGCGACATATTTCATTCATGTCTTCCTTCATTCTGGCACACACTGAGAAAACCTTTATTAATCACCACCATCCACGATGAACGACCATCACTGCCGCCGCACCGCTCGTTCTATTAAGTGAACCGACAGACCTCAAAGTACAAAAATAAAACCTCTCCCTTGACGCGTACATCCTTAATGATCTTCGTACATCCTGGAATTTCGTAGAAACACTTTCAATCTCATTGCGTCAGTGACAGAGTAGATGACCCATCAAAATTGGACAAAAACAAAATAGCAACTGAAATTCCACTCTCGTTCTAATTAGGTCAAATGTCCTTTCATTTTCTTACCCTCGGTTTTTCGGAGAAACAAAAAGAACAAATAAAAAAAAACTAAAAATGACATCTTCTTCATTTGTCGTAGTAGATAAATTTCATGCATCGCATCCTTTGAAGTTGATTCTTTTCAAGGATGCACAAAAAAACAAAAAAAAAACACATGGACATGCCACTGTAACAGGGGACACATGTTGCGTTGCTCTACAATGTGCTCTCTCCGCACGATTGGTGTGAATTAATTGCGAAAAGGATTCTCATAGGCAAGGTGACCCAAAATATATTTTTGATGCTTTAACGTTAAAAAACCGTCAGTTTTGTTTCAATATTTTTGAAATAAACAAACGTTGAATTGACAAACCATGAAACGCTTTACTCTTCAGTGTCGCGGAATAATCGTGAGAATTTTTTAATAGCTCCGGAAAACCTGGCCGCTGTCATGCTGTCAACATCGACGAAGCGATTGGCCGTTTCACGTTTTCGTGTCGCAGACAAAGTGTAGAGTTTCCATTAGCTACTGTCTGCAGATCATCAAACGCGAATCGCGACGATGCGAATCTTCACAACATCCTTGTAGCTCCATTACATCTACACAAAGTCACTGCGTGGTGCGCTATTTAAGACGGATGTGCTGTGGGCTCTCATTATTTTTGAGATGCCGGGGGTATACTATACTATACCAATCAAAATCCAGATTAACGAGCTTTCATTGCCTCAAATTGATGAATTGGGGCTGAAAGACATGTGCTTCAACAGGATTTTGAAATTGCTCACACACCTCGCCATGGACATTTTTTAAGATGCGTTTTCGAATCTTCTGGTATCTTGTTATCGTGCTTCCCCTGATATCTCGCACTTATAGCGGATGAATTGAAATTTCGCCCGGATTGCAACGGAGAAATTTGTTTATTTGCATTCACTTAATTCGCAGTATTTTATTCGACCTTATTTGATATACTCGAAGATTGTGTTTCTAAATGAAAATGGTATAAAAATGGTCCAAGTTACCACTTAATTGATATCCGTATTAAAAAAAAAATAATGTCGTTTCATATTTAAAAAAAAAACATATGTTAATGTTTTTGGACAAGCCTGTTTAACACACTAAATCCCTTTCTGAACCAAATTCATCAGCATCAATTGAACAAAAACCAAAAATTCTCCTCAACTCAAATCCTAACATTATTATCCTCCGAATCCGTTCCGATAATCTGTGTTGAATTGACTGACGTCTGATAGCCCCCGAAATGCACACGAGCATATGAGAACATCGATTTAACATCCGGATGAATGCGGCTTTCCCCAGAAGGATGCACGTGATATAATGATTGGTTGTCGATGCCCGAAGTGGAATTGAATTCGAAACTGTCATTATTTTCATTCATTCCATGGATGTGAGTGGTTGGACCCAGTATATGACCGAATGACTCCTGCTGAATATTAAGGGTAATTATTTCCATTAATTGGTTGGTTTAAGCATCAAAACTTGCGGATGGAAGGATATATTCTGGTTTCGGTATATGTATGCAAATTGAAACGCTAATTTAGGCAGATACAATGTAGGCTTTAGTAGGACTCATTTGTACTTAATTTCGTTGTATGGGTGGAATATATTATCGGGAAGCGAATGCTTTTCAATTAGGTTTTTAGCATTTCGAAAGTTAAGTTTAATTTTAGTACTAAAACAACGTATTATGAAATCGTGGCCTCCAAGGGATACCATCAAAAGTGGAAAAAACCTTAACCTACAACCCTTGGGCGATTGCCAGTAACTCACGAGAGACTGGATGGTTAAAAAAATGTAAAACAATTTTGATGGCCTATCCCCTTGTTTGAAACTTGTTTTTGAGTTCTGTACCTTGCAAGCCTACTTCGTGCCTTAAATTTGCGTGGCGTTTTGAAATATATTTAAAATTTCATTGTCTACCTTAAGGCGTAAAATTGAGTTACGATTTAGAAAAACAACGTTTTTTGTACGGAGACCCCTCGTTATTTGTGAAAATTGCAAGTGTCTGCCTATTATGGTGCCCAGTGACAAACGGATGGACAGCGGTGGCTAGTAAAAGTGTTCCGTTGACATCTCTTGGGTATGGAACCCTAAAAAACAGTTTCGACCGCGAACGTTGCTACCATAGAGCCTTTTACTCTATGGTAAGTATTTTTTTTCACCTCCTTGGGTTAAACGTGACAATTTCTAGTCGACAGTTGATATCTATAATCGATTATTAATTTTTATTTCAATGCGATTGTATCAAAGCTTCTCGAAAGCATTAAATTTTTAAGTAGTTTTTCACAAATCAATTTTTGGAATATCGAATCGTATTTCGAAGTCAATAGCTCAGTTTTCTCTCTCAAGTTTTCAATTTCAATTTACAGATCTGCCGGAGCCAACTTGTCTTTTTTTTTCTCAATGCATTTTTCCTCAATGAAATTATAAAGTTCTTTTTCAATTTTGCATGGCACTGTTAGAAACGCGTCAATCAAGACGTTGCCATCGAAATATTTTTGAAAATCTTACTTAAAATAGTTGTCATTGTATAATTCGTTATTTTAAGTGCTTCTTCTACATTCGCTGGACTCACTTAAGAGTTAGTTGAGTGTGAACTGAAGAGAGGTGTAATATTTTCTTGAATTTCGTGGAACTTTTATTCACTCCATTTCAATTAAAAAATTCTACGAATCAGACCTTTATGCCAAGTCGAGTTTTCTTATGGTTTGTTCTTTTGCTTTTGCTTGGCTTATAACGATTACAGGATTTTTAAATCCGGTTAGATTTATAAGGCTTCTTCTGTGCATAAGAAATGGAGCCATCTTATGACACAACGCCATGGTCTTTCCGTCTTGTTTTCTTAAGAATATTTCAATAATATCTTGGATAAGGCACAGCAGCTGTGGAAGACATATCACGTCAACTGGAATCGAGTGACTTATTTTTTGCGAAAGAAGGAGCCACTCGATGTCTCCTGATGCGATATTCAACCTGTTTGACGTTTACAATTTCGTTCATCGGTACAACGAGTAATGAAATAGGAATGCCAAGATTCATATTGGACTTAAGGAGACGCGATCTCGAGCTAGTCGACCTGTTTCTTTAGTTCTTGAAAGACGCTTTTTCCATTTTTTCCAGGCTTTCTACGGAGACTGTTTTTCCGCCCTCGCTCCAAGTTTTTGGTTTTTATTGAAACGGTTCGTTCTCTTCGATCTTGATGATGGACCGAGTAGCTTTTAAACCTTTATAGAAACGATAAGAAAACAGGAACAAACCGCCGATGCCGAAGAGACTTGACTTGGAGAGCATTCTTATTTTCTCTATAGCCTGTTTCTTTCTTAATAAATAAACTCCATGCTGGATCCATAGATGCAGCTTAAACGAATACAGTAAATCAGACTCACTTTCTAGCAAAAAAGTTCTGAAATCTAGATTTTCTCTTTGGAAAGTAAAAAAAAAATTAAAGCCATTTTTGGAAGTATGCCACAAGGTTGAAAACTTTGCCCGGTTCACTTATCTGTGGTGATTTGTATCGCATTTGAATTTATTGATCAAACTGGGTTGCATGAAATAATCTGGACTTGTTGGCATTTTTTTCAATTCATTATATATTTGAGCAAAACGCTGGTAAAAATCTCTATGCCCAGTTCTGTACTCCCATCAAACCGAGGCTCTAAAAATTTCGCGACAAAACAAAGTTATAAACCATATATGAACATTTTTTGCAGGAAATTAAATACATATTCTTAAGATAAGCAAATTGTTATCCTTCTCTCATCAACCGTGGATGTCTTTATATGAATGAAATCTTTTTTCATACATGTCGTCCTGACGTCACAGTCTTGATTCATAAATAGTTTTCAAAATCAATACAGTCCAAAAACAAACCGATCAAATGGAAATAATTTAAACATGATGAATGAAAACGTAATCGTAAATCCTTTTACACTCCTGACAGATACAAACTTCATTCACAAAAAAAAAGAAACTGTTAGAAAAAATAAATTTTGTATTTTATTACCATTGGAAATCTTGACCTACTTGAGTTTCCATTCCAATTCACGAAAGAAATCCTTTTCCAATGCTCGCCCATCAATCTCTTAGTCGAGAACTAACACAAATATTTTTGTTTCTCTTTTTCTTTCCAGGTAAGTGGATATATGGTTCAACACTCATTCTTATGTCCTTATAGTAGCATATCAGGAGAAAAAAGTAAGTAAGTTATCCAGTGACACACTTATCGAGGAGCTTGAGTATGGGTATAAGTGTTGGCCAAAGAAAATAAATCCTTGTTATTTATACAGCTTTAGACACAGTTTCCTCTTTGTGATATCGAAAGTAAGCCTATAAATCATTTGCCATAAATATCCTTGCCAACCATGAGTGGCTGTTTTTTTTTTTAAGGACAGATCTTGTTTTTTTTTTATTCTTTGATTTCCCATTACTTGGAAACTTCGAAGAAATACAATAAAAGAAAAGAGAAAAGGTAACCACAGTTGATTCTAAAAATATCCTTGTAAGTGCCTTACGTGTGAATCGCAATTCCGACGTTCGCGCAGAAAATAGCAACACAAAGATCCTAATCAGCAGAAAGCTAAATACAAAGACTACAAAAAATCGCACGGAAGCCCGAAATAAACACTACCCTTGTCGTGTCCTAGCGGAGGCAGTGGTGGTGTCGGTTTTCAAACATCAACTCCACCAGACGAATGGTAGTTAATTCAAATTTTGCGTCT
Organism: Orthonevra nobilis; assembly: GCA_963555765.1. NCBI lineage: Eukaryota > Metazoa > Arthropoda > Insecta > Diptera > Syrphidae > Orthonevra > Orthonevra nobilis. Next base: position 104,425,467 of record OY743224.1, on the reverse strand, counting down.
CCAGCACTACTCTCGCACGTCCGAGCAGTCCACCACCATTAACCCATTCTCTCTGTAGAGCCTCAGCTTAAAGCGGGGCAAAACCCCGATCGCACACCGCACTCATTTCGATGGTAAAAGCTACCCTATGTTTCCTGGGCACACTATTTCCTTGTTGCTGTTAAATGGTCGCCCTTTGCGTATCGTGAACTAAGATCTTAATTGAGTATTGCATAGCCTGAATTGGTGAAGGGATGATGCCGGTTGGTGGAACTGTTGCTGTGCTTTGGTTTTAATTGACGGAGTACCTCATCTCGCTCTCACGCTGTTTCTGTTTGAATTGGAATCGATTGGGAATTTAACGAGGTGCGAGTGGGAAACATTTACCCTTTGGGACTATGACTATGACTACAACTATTTACAGCGTGGTAATGTCACCAAGTGATTATATCCAATTGTGGCAGCCGGAATTGATGGAATTAGTGGTGTTAAATGGCTTATCGAATGCGAGTTGGAGTGTAACATGCTTCTAGCTATACGCGCGTGCTTTGGGGCTTCTTGTTGTTTAAGTCGGCATGAAGGAATCGGTGCTTCGGATTACCTATTTGTTTGTAGATTTAATTGGATGGCAGCCAAGCGAGCGAGTGCAACGAGACAAACTAGAAACTACTTTAAAATGTGTAAACCTTCTAAGTCGCATCATGGTTGAGCGAATGTTGGAGCTTATGCGACAACGGAACCTGGGATTTGTGCATCAAGCACTCTAACAAACTAATCAACGTTTGTTGCATTGTGTTTGATCAGATTTTCTAGCAGATGAAACTCTTGCTAATGGTACATTTGACTGGAATTTTTTTTCCAGCCGTTTTGTCGTGTGAATTGCGCTCGCTTTCAATTTTAACAATTCCTATATTCCAGATTCGAATCCTGGAAAATTCCAAATCTGGTGGTCTTGCTGTAATGGTTTGTGTATCGGCTACTGGAATTCTTGATTCGTGTTGTCAAAAATAATGATGGCTTAACAAAAGTGATGATGATGATGTTGATGAATTGCGAATTAAATTAACGCAAATAAGTAGATATCATATTCTGCGGCCTAGTTCGCAATCCATCCGTGAAGCATTTGAATCCAAAATACATCCGAACTTCAAACCATTATGCAATCTTTCTATTGTCCTTCTCATCTTTCTGCTTGTAGTCATAACCTCTTGTAAGCGAGCAAATTAAATAAAAAAGGGGGACTCTGCCTTTTGCGTACAGTGCAGTTTTATTGCATTGTGTTATAATTTGAGAAAAGAAAAGAGTGACGATGACAACTGTAGAGGTGTGAGTCTGTGCTTTGTCACGCTGCGAGAGTACTGTTTTTAGTGCCAAACGGGGCATTTTTGCGTTCAATTCTGCGTAGAATCGACGCGATAATGAAGCATTGAAGAACACATTTAACCTCTTTTCATTCTTCAAGCAGTCAATGGTTATATCACCTTGCGAATCCCAAAAGTTTCTACTGATGAAGTCCCATGTTTCCACTTTTATTGGCTCCACTCATACTAATTCATATGAGAAGTTCTATCAATAATTTTTTTTTAGTTGGCGCAAGATGCCTTTCAATCCTTTGTACTTCATAAATTCATGAAGTAACCGGCTTATAATGGCTGAGGATAATATTTAAATTTTTTTTTTGTGGTTCCTTGGCTACGTACAGTGTTCCCACACTCTTTGTCGTTTTTATTTTGCGGTTCCGTTCGTATCCCAGTCAGCTCACTATTGTTCGAATATATTTGAATTGGTGTGAGGTTTTTACCCACCGTGCCTACAACCGCCATTTGGTCGGGTGGGTTCGCTGTTTACATTAGTTCACCACTCAATGGTTGCTGGAGGTTCGCCACTTGGAGACTGTATGTCAGTTTTATGTGACTAGGTTAAATGTACCAGATTTTGGTTGCAGATTTGCTCCATTTTGAAATCCATATCATGAATTCTAATACGCCCTCAAACATTTTTTGAAAAAAAGTACATAATTTGTACTACACATACACACTCGCATCCTTGATCTAATTAAGCTTTGAGGCGCTTCAAATTATTTCATTTGCGCCCCTAAAGCATGAACGCGGAAAATTCATACGGTTTCCAAGATGCCGAGGCTTATAATTTTTGATTTTCTGTTTAATGCCTGCTTAACGAGAGGCTTCTGCCACCGAAAGTCAAAAAATAAAAACAAAAAAAAAAAAAATTCAATCTAAATCTAATTGAATTGGATCCAAGTCTTCTTTCAGCCTCTCTCTCCCACCTGACATGTGAACCGCCTTCACTGTGCTCTCATTAATTTAATCGAAATGTTCATTTCATTACACATTACATATGAGATTTTGTAGAACTCTTTGCAAGTTCGTTCTTAGTCAGTAGCTAAATACCAACGACACGACGCACGACACAAGAAGGCGACGGACATTTAGAATCTTTGGATTCGGGGTGGTATATGATTTTGTTGTGTAGCGTTTCTTCCCACTTTGTTTATTATTTAATTTTTATTCGCCTCTCACATCCTGCCGGTCCTTTCTGCATCTCGATTTTACAGAGAGACAAAAACAAAAACTCGACGAAGCAAGCGGGGCAGACACAGCGAGGATGTCTAATGGAAAAATGTTTCCAGTGAATTTTTTGATTTTCCTTTTTGTTTTTTCTTCATTTTCGTATGCTCTCCTTAAACACGGCAGTGAATGAGGTATTTTTTTTTTTTTTGCCTGCTCTGGCTTCCACAATATAAAGTTGCTTTATTATGTTAACATCCTGTGGCAGTGGCTCCAAGAATGAAGTAAAGCATTTCTTCCGAACACAGCTGCCAGGAGTTTGAGGCGTTGGAGCCAGGACCCGGCAACAGCCATTGTGATGTTTTCAGCTTTTTCTTGGTTTCTTATAGTCACACAAAACAAACTCGCTTACAAGGATACGTGGCGTATATATGGCCGTATAAGTGTCACCTTTGTGCAATGAGCATATTGTTGCATGTGTGTGAGTATACACTCTGATGATGTATGGTCCTCGTTTCATTATATTGTTGCAGTCTAAATGGTATTACAAGTCTAGGCGTACTACAATTTATGAGCTTGTTATTTGTTGTTTGTTATTCCATCTTTAAAAAAAAAAGCAACAAAGACGAAACATTTTCAATTTTGCGAACAAAAACGAAAGTTTTTAATGCGCCAGGATAACTATGCAAAGTTAACTGTTGTCAAAAGTAGATTAAAAAATAAGCATTCAAATAGTACATTAATAGAAGAGTGCTTTTTTTTAACTTGTTAATAGTTGAAATAAAAGTTGGGAAAGTGATTCTTAAAGGTAATATTAGAGTGAGGGAAAGTTGTATAATTGTACACAGAATCTCTTGATTCTACGCCGAAGATGATGGAAGGTTGCTTCCAGTAGAAGTTTCCTATAATACCAGCGCACCCAACAAACGCTGTTCTGTTCGAGCTCTGGCCTGAGTCCAGCAAACTTTTTTTCGATGTTCGAATTTTCGATAAGCATTGACAGTCATTGAAAAAAAACTTAATCTGATTTTGAAAGATTATTTTTTTTTAATTTTTCTAATTCTTAATCTACTGTTCATCTTTAAAGAGACAGTAGAAAACAAAAGAGAAATTTAATTAACATGAGAGAAAAATATTAAAAAGAGACAACATTTTTAAGACACGTTTTAATCATTGCAAAATTTTTCGGACACACACAATTCGGAAAAATTGTGTTTTAATATATAAAAATTAAAATAGGCAAAAGGGGGCAGGACTACTTTCTTCACTCGTCTTTTGTTCACATTAATGTATTACATCAAAAGTACTACTGAACTATAACGAAAGATAAGAATTTCCTTTGGAGGTTTAATACATTTTTATATTAAAGCAAAGTTTACAATTTTTTTCTAAATTTGGTACATTCAAAAGAAAAATTAGCGTCAACTTTTTTTGGTGTTATACAATGGTTATTGAATAAAAACAATTCAAGCATCCACTTCAACACACACACAAAATTTCATCGAAATTTATGCTGCCATTTCGGAGGAGTTCAGCGACATACTCACGAATAGAAGAATTTAAGATTGGAATCAAGTTCAAGTTTTTCAAGTTTTAATGCATTTTTTTATTAACCTATATGAATTTCTTGAAAACTAGACAAAAACTCTAAAACTGGTTCATTAATCATTAATTCTTTACTAACTTACTGGCCTTTTGCGGGCGCTCTAAGTTAAACCAAGTACTTATGATATATCTTTCGACTTTAACTAACTTTTTGTTTTTATTTAATTCTTTAAATTAACAGCAAGGTATGAACTAAGAAAAAATTAATGTAAAAAACTTAGTAACCGGACTTTTTTTTTTTTATTCTTTTATATAAAACTAACTTAAAATACCTTAAATAACCTAAAAATACACTTAAATCTAATTACCTTAAAACTGATGAAATATATATGGAATAAATATATATAAACATACAATATAATAATAATATATAATATTGTTATATATATAATTATGTTATATATATTCCAATAGCAAATCCTACTTATGCTTAAAGTTAACTAAATCTAAATCCAAATCTATGTAAGCCGGCCAAGGCTTTTCTGAGAGGAAAGAGGCAAAATTTGTCCCGATAGGTAGTTCATAGTGGAAGGCATTCAACAAGGGAGTTCCCTAAAAATTATCTACCACCCACCAAAATTGCTTGTGCTGCTTTCGTACATCTGCTACGTCGCGGACCGATACCGCCCTGCTGAAACGGAGATACTCTTCGGAACCGCGTGCGACGTCTCGATTGTATGGGAGTCGCTTGTCTACTCTTGAGCGGGCGAAGTGGAAGATTAGCGGCACCGCCAGCTTGCTCTGGATCAGACCTTTAGAATCGAGGTAGAGGAACCCCTTTGGAGGGATAAAACCGTCAATTCGCATACTTTCGTGATACAAATCGTTTGGGTAGAAAGCCCATAGATCAGGTTACTTATCGAAGTCATTGGCCTAGCAAGGTGCCTTCGATTAAGCTTTATTTCGAAATTATGTACCCTGATCGGGTTGACCTCATTCCGATAGATTTTTTTTTGTACTGGAGTTCTTTAAAAGCAAAGACAAGCCCTGAGACATTTCCTTTCAAAAACCCGAATCTTTTCCATTGAATTTTCTGTCACGTTGAACCACACCGGACACCCAAAAGTAATCATTGGCCTAACAAGAGCCATGTAGCAGATATCGCTTTGGCTCTGGCTAGAGCTACATCTATATGTTTGTTAAAATATAAATATTGGTCGAGCCAGAGCCCTACGTATCTGACTACAATTCGATTTGCCAATAGTTGCCCGTGTTGTCCCACGGTCAAGAATTTTCGCCAATTCTTTCTTGTATCCCAAGAGGCCCTAGACAGTGGAGTCCTGAAAAGAATAGTCTCCGATTTTTGGTGGTTAAACTTCAACTTCCAGTTGTCACAATAACGCTGGACTTTATCAAAGTCACACTGCAAGAACTCGTAGGTTCTCTTCTTCAGGACCAATCGTAAAAATGTTGAAAAGTATCGGAGAATTAATCGCACCTTGTTGTAGACCTCTTATAAATTCGAAAATACAAATAGAAGTAACAATGCCATTCTTCACAACGAACCGTATATTTGTAAGCATGTTATAAAGCATGTACAGCAGTGGTTTGCTTATGCCAAGCCTGTTCAACCTGTAAAAGAGCGCTTCTAACCAAACAGTATCGAAGGCCTTCTCCAAGTCAACCAGACAGGCACCCGTGCATTGTTTCTTATCTTTGTAGATTGCAATCAATCTATTAAGAATTGTTTGCGCTATAGGTTTTTTATCAATTTGGTTTTTGCTATTTAATTGGTTGTAATTGTTCCTGTATGGATCCCAATCATGCGCGTTTAAGTTCTAATGAGGATCCTGTTTTTTCTTTTTTCTTAATTCTTAGTTGTCTTAGCTCTGATGTCCAAGAAACAGCGCAGGCGTTTTTTTTTCCTATAGTACGGGAACAAATTTATGACAGTTGAATGCAAATTTGTATCTCAAAACTATATCCAAAGAATGAACTTTTTAATGAAAAGACTAAACGAATATTGCAACTTCTAAACTAATGATGATAAAAAATGGCCAGATGAGAGTAAGTGACGAACATGAAGGGTTCCGTACCAGCATACATTATGCAGCACTTCCTATCATTTACAAATTACAATTACAAAATCCATTTAGCCTCCTTCTTGACACAAAATTTAGTTGCGAATTATAAAAAACACGGTTTTTGTTTGAGGATCACCATCATTTTTAACTTTCTACTATTTCTATTATTTGTTGTTTTAGGGGCACATTTTTATACTAGTCTTATATTATGAAAACTGCAAGTCTACCTATTATAGTTCAGGAGATGTAACCCTGTTACAGAAGACATAGTAATAGAGTTCCGTTGACACTCTTGAGATACGGAACCCTTAAAAAAAAATTATAAGATATTCGAGAGACTTTTGAAAGATTAACAATGGGATGTATTATATCATAAGAGCGAGGCTATTTTTCTAAATTATAATTTTTAGCAGTAGGGCCGAAACTTTGGAGCTTTGGAGTACCAAACATGCTTTTAAAGATTTGAAAACAACAATTTTCATATGTTCTAAATTTGTGAAGCGCTTCTTCTTCTCTGTACTTTTGATATGGATTCACTAATCGGCTTTTGTTTGTAGTTGAATCAGTTTCCAGTTTAAAAGTGCTTGAATAACGCATGGAAGCACATTTACAAGACCTGGCAGCATACCCACATTTTCTCGCACTCGCTTTCTCGTTAAATACTTGAATTTCTGTGAATCCTTCAATCGGGTTTCATAAATTTGTCTTGTGCCCGCTTAGATAAATGGCAGAGGAATGTTCCGATCAGACGACTCTCAGACTCCTACGTTCCACAAAAAAGCCCAGAACTTCAATCTTTACATTTTCCGTGAATGAAATGAAACCTGCTGCTCTTCTGTGCACTTGAGCTTTCTCATGCGAAAAGGGACTAATTTACCGTGGCAACACCCACTTAAATCATTAAATTGCCCATTCAGGTTTTTGTGCATCTCACGTTTATCTACGTCCTGTCACACTTGATCGTCGTCAATTAAATTTTTGCCACCAAAGCATATCCATCTATTGTCGCCATTCATAAATGCCTTTTTCATCAGTTATCTGTTTGCGGTGTGGGGCATGCCTTGAAGCGCCCGTGTAATCGCACCTGGAAATGCTCACTGCCCTCTCGTATTTCAATTTTGATGACGGTGACGTCGACGACGACGTCGAACTGGCGATGGCTGCTGCCAGCAGAGACACTCAACTTGCTTAACCTGCCAAATGAACAAGCAACAAAAGGTATGCTGCTTGCTGTTCTTGATGCTCGTCCTGGTGCTGTTTCAGGTGATGATGTGCAATGTGCATCCGTCATCGTGACGATGAGACTCCGGCGGAGCCACTCAAAAAGAGGAAACCGCATTTTATTTCTTATTCTGAGCTTAGGGTTTGCTGCAGTCGGCGTACTACGCGTACGAGTATGTGGGGAAGAATAAATACATAACATGAAGAGGGTCACCGCGACGCGTCACAAAAGCCAGACTGATGAAGGAGTTGGTTAAGTTGTGATATCTGAATATATAGGGAATTACACGTTAGAGCTACATCTTGTGAATGGCACTCGGTTTTTGGTGTGTAAGGGGTCGTATGTATGAATACTACAGCCCCCTCATTCGAGCGTTGTTATGGGGTAGCCAGAGTGGGTCGAAGTTCGCGCACTTCCGTCGTCGTCGAAGTTTGAAGGCAGTCAGCGTACTTGAATGGACACTTGAGAACATCATCGCATTAAGTGGGTGATGCAAGGGTGAATTGCTGTTGTGCCGTTTTCTCTTTCTTTTTTCTTTTCTATACGTTTCTTTTTTTTTCTCTGTCAAATCGCAGGTGAATTCCTTGAAATTATTAACAGAGACATGGGGGCATGGCATTATGCAATTTCTTGTTTTTTTTTTATGACGCGTCACTGTCTGTCTTCTGTCATGACAACTTTAAGTGACTAGTAAAGTATAAGTTACAGACAACGACGACGACAACGACAACGACGGCGACGACGACGATGGCTTCAATTGTAAGGGAGGTGTTTTTTTGGCATTGGGTTCACAGTTACTGCTGGCGAAGTGCTTTCTATTGAGTGGAAGTTATTGCAGCAAGTCAGCGGTAAAATGAGCTTAAGGGTCATTCCGGTTGTGAATTAAGTGAAATTGGACGTCTTCACATGGAGGGTGAATCCACGAAAGGTGTTAAGTTACGATGGAATTGTCTGTCACACAAAGTTGGAAGGTGTTTTCAAAAATATTTTGGATAGAACAGACGTATTGACATTTTTGTTTCAACGAATCCTTCCAAATTAAAGTAATGAAGTCTTGCACTCGAAAATATGACAAATTTAAAAAAAAATGGATAAATGTGAAGTTTTTAAAAAAAATGTTTTATTATGTATAAATGTGACGTGGAACCTGCTTTAATCCAGACTTTCTGCGGGCTTAATTTGCCTTATCCAGCCACAAGAAAACTTCCCTTCTAATCTTGGTCCAAGATTACTTTTTTGTTCAATGTTCGAAATCGAAAATCGAAAATTCATTTCCTGAGAACAGATAAAATCTTACAAGCTTGCTAATTCGGCATTAAATTGAATGGATAGCAAAACTCATAGAAGCATTTTTTGTAAGTTTTTGCTATGCTCTATGGCTACTTTTTTTGTCTTATGCATAAAATTAATAATTTTTGTAAAAATGCAACCTTTGTGAATTTAAAATATTGCTGGAAATACTCCATTCTCGGGTTTCCGAACCACAGTAATTTCATGCCCACATAGATACATAGATAGAGAGATAGGTCTTTAAAGAAATGTAAACACACATTTTTTTTAGATGCAACTATAAAAATTTTTACAGTGATTTGGTATATTGCCACACTACAACTGCAATTTTTATTAAAAAAACAGCTACAAGTTAAGGCTACCTCGAGGGAGCTATACCTACTTGATTCCCATATCATTTCACAGTATTTCATAAAGAAAAGTAATTACATTATATTATTTAAATAAATAAATATAAAAATAAATAATAATAAAATATAGCATACTTGTTTATCAATAAATAAATAGAAAAATAAATAAATAAATAAATTGACAAATTAATGCACGAAAAAAATAAATAAATATGTATGAACAAAAACTGTACAAAAAATAAATTAACAAAAAGTACATATAGGGCTAGAAATAAATGATGCAGAGATAACCATAAATAAATTAAATATGAAATTAAATTAAATTATTCCTGAAGCCAGGAACTTCATGACCAACCATAGCAATCAGATAATTTATTTAGTCTGTAAGGAACTATTTCTGTTTTAGCGATCGACTTCAGTTCATCAGTACCAAAAGCCAAGTTTAATTCAAAAACACTTTTTCAAGCTTTTTTGCGTTTTTTGCAGTCTTCGAATGAATCTTACACTATGCCAGCTGCAATTTCTTCAATAGTAATCCGTGGTCCAGTACTTTGATCCTTAAATCAAGATATAAGCTTCATATTCCTATAAAGCCCTCTGCCAGATAAATTTAACTCTTCAATGACGAGAGGCAAGCTTTTATGCCGCAACGTGTTTATTCTCTAACGACATGATATCAATGGAATGATGATGAGGTCATGAACGAAACAAAATTTGCTTCAATATCAAAGACCGCAGAGTTTCTTATACATATTCCTGTCGTATGTTGAATTTACAGAGTTGTAAAAGAATTAAATCTTGTACGGGGATAATTCTTTTGAATTCATCCAGAATGATTTGAAGTCATTTTGCTAAAAAAAAGATTGGTATTTCAAAAACAAATCTTAGTCACCATTCATTTGAAATCAGAAATTGGTGCACTCAATTTTAAATAATCATTGAATTCAGTCTTGCATTGCTTGCTTGCATTTCCTAGTCTTGATGTTATCCGAAATCAGCATTGAATTCACATTAAGTTAGCTGAAATCACTGAATTCAAGTGAAACGATTTGAATTCTTTTGAATAGTGCGATATTAGGCTTATATTTTTTGGTGGACTGATGACATCTTTAAAATTTTTGAGCCGAACTAAGTGCCAGTCAAATGATTGAAGTTCGGACTAGTCGAGATGGATTTCTTGACAAGGCGACCCAAATGAATTTGATGTGTTTCGAAATAAGTTTTCAACGGTTTGTTACGAAATCAACGTTATTTAATATATGAAAATGTACATGTTTTGCACTGGCTGATCTTGATAATGTATCTTTATAGATCAGGTGTAGCTTACAGTTCTAGTCCTTTAAGTTCATTAAAATTGAAAGGGCTTCATGCGTAAAAAATTTGCACAGACACTTTTGGAACATGACTCTTAATTGATGTCCGTGTGCAATTTTTTTTAATGTTTCACAATTAATCCGTTTTCAATCTTTTTTTCGACCCCAACATCCATGAGGGATGCAGCAGAGTGTAAATGGTGTGATCTCTCTTGTCTCAATCACGACTTCGCCGAAAAAAATGTGAAAGGAAATGCTTTGCAAAATCACATAATGTTGAAATAAATCCACTTATGTACCTTAAATAAATTTTAAATGCATTCAGCGAATTCAACTGATAAGATGTGAATTCACTTATGAATTCAACGCTGACTCCAACTCATCTTTAGTTAATTCAATTGATTTCTGAAAATGATTTCAATTCTTTGTTTGCTTAAAATAGAACCAGTCATTGACTTTAAAAGAACTGTGATTTAAGTCTTTTTAAGTCGTAGTCTGCTTTGAATTCTATTCCATTAATCAAAAGTTTGAATTCGTTTCCTTGAATTCCGGAAAGAATGCATTCTAGAATTAAACACTCAATACTATTCATTCTTTAAAAGACTTGCCACTTTAGCTTGTCTTTCTTTTTCCAAGAATCTGTACGGACTAAAGGCAATTGAGGTATTGAAAATAAATCTCTGTAAAAATAAATTAGGTGTATTTACTCAAGAAATCCTTTTTGGTATTTTTCCTCGTATCCTTAGTATTTGCACACAATTACCATTAGTCTCTCTCTTTCTCTCTCAGAGCCCATTTAATCACGTTACAAGAGCATGTACTCGTAGTACATATTACGAGGAAAGCTACATTTTCTTCTTTCAACAGCATAAAAAGGCTTCATCGCGCAGCAAAAGGAAAGGATTACCACACCAATAACTAAGGATCATTTGCTATTTTCTTCTTTTCATGCCACCTGAACCCTTGAACTTTATGCTGCCATATCGCACTCGTGAACAAAAGAGTGTCGGGTGAACAAGAAAGCCTACGCCAAGTCTCTTTATTTTCATGATAGCATGATTTCCAATTATCTGAAAACACCAAACCCCCCACCCTCTCACCATGGCTATCTAAATTGAAAGTGTTTTGCGTTACCTAGGCTAGGTAAATCGGTTAAATTGCCTCGGCAATAAATCAACAATTCAACCTTCTATGTCGAGGGTATGCTGCGGTTGATTCATCAGCCAGAGCACCAGATCGAGTTGGCTACAATTCATACATCAGAAGGGCTTTAGGATAATTGCACTACGAGCACATGCGATGCAAGCAAATATTTTCATGTTCAGAGAAAAAGTCCCTCGAGTTCTACTAGGACATCGGCATCCTTCCGAGTTGAATGTCAAAGATGGTATTTGAAATTTTTGCAATGGCTACCAGATTGATTGGATAGTTCGAAGTTGTAGACATATTGATAAATTTCCTGGAAAGCTCGTAAAAGTTTGGACGCATCCTTCCTTTTAATTTCTTGAAAAAGTCTCTTTGAAAAGAGGGTGGTTCATTAGGCGAAGTTTAGTGTAAGTGCAGTTACAACACTTAAAAATGTGGATGCGGTGAGCGTAAATGAAATTTTTTTTAGTCGATTCAGATATTAACACTTCAAACTGTTCAGCGCAATGTTGCGAATTCGAGATGAATCTGTATCCTCTTAATGATAAAATGGGACATTTGTCACCTTCAGGGAGGACATGTGTATTCATTTAGTCATTGGGGGAATGCGACAGTTTTTAACACTCAAAATACTGGTTTCTGTATTGGAATGGATATGTTTTCGAAAGTGCACAATTGTGACTGTTAGTAAAAAGTATCGAATGTCTTTTGGAGATAGGTGGAGCATCGAGTAAGCAGTTCTCTTGAGATATCTCTTAGTATGACCAACTGGTTCCAAAAGCAACTGAATTTCGATTTCATCAATTGATAACTTGTAGGTTGGAATTCTAGACTTAGCCTCGATTTTTTTTCTATATTTGTCCAATCACTATTTGTTGCTGGAATCAAAGCAAAGGCGATACCACTGGAATGTTTTTCCAGGCGATACCACTGGAATGGTTTTCCAGAGAAAGCAGTCTGACCAAGTTTTTTTGTATTTTGTCATGCTGGAATTCCAAGTTTCTTGTGGTCTTTGGCTCTGAAGACTCTACACTGACAACATGATGATGAACGAATCTGAAGCAATTAACATTTTGGTGTCAAACTGAAGCATTTTACAAGTTTCCGACTTTTCTTCTTATCCTTGGAACATTATTTCCAAGGCTTGAATATATTGAGTCATTCTTTTTTTGAGTAACGAAGTGGAGGTACATCATGTTACTGCATAACATCAGGTATTCAGAAAATGTTTGTTGGGAATATTTTTGATTTGTCTATTTTTCAAATACGACTTACTTTTATTTCGAATTTCTTTTCTTCCTCACACTTGGATTTAAGAAGACTCATTTGAATCGTAGATGAAGAAAAAGTTTACTCGCTCCTTGAAACTGAAGGTTTTGTGATCCAATAAGACATGGGGAAATATTTATTATTGTTTTTGGAAACAAATGTTTGACTGGTTTTGGTGCATCATATTTAAACGTTTCAAAAGTTTGCCAAATAATATGAACAAATAATGAAATTTATGTTTTTTTTCATCTCGAAAGTCATTCGGCATTGACATTGAGCTACAGTGAAAAAGGTTATTGGTTATTGGAATTCCAAAGCCCTAAATAAGCCGGATTTACAGCCTCTTGGTTAAGCTTTTTTACACTAAACCTGATTTATACACTATTTATTTGCAAGCTATGAATGTTATTTAAGACATGAAACTAATGCGATGACGAGGAGGCATTTAAATAGGTGTATGTTTATGTGTGGTTAAGGCTTCTTTTGGCTAGTATTCTTAAAATTATGTCTTATTTTCACCTTTATCTCAGACAAGAAGCGGTTACTTTGATACTTCTAGTGACATTTCAGTTCGCCAGTTTCAAGATATATAAATATCTTATTTGAGAACTTACACTTGTGTGACATTTTTCACAGCCCTTCACCGAGAGCTTCTGTTTAAAGGTAGCTTCTGCAGCCATATGGAGTAGACAGTAAATAGCACTTAAAACTTGTGTTTGTTTTTGGTTTGAAAAAGTTTGAAGAAATGTACAAACATGTTCAGCGCAACAAACTGGGAATATTTATAAAGACAATTTCGGTGTTTACCAGTAGCCATGTACTACAAAATGTATTTGCAATCTTGAAAATTACAGATATTGTTGAGGAAAAGGGTAGGCAAAATATAAAAGTAAAATCAATCTACTGCCAAACATTTTTTTTGTTCAAAATGAACAACAAAAATACTAGAAAACGAACCAATATTCTGTGAATAGACGAACGCAAATAGCAACCAAGTGAAAACCAATTGCAGGAGAATCTTTCATCGTTTACATTCCGATTTCAATTGTGAAAACTTGACATGAAAAAAAAACAAACAAAACATCTCATACCGCCGACGTGTTGCAGTTATCAAAACTCTCACCGATGAAGAGCACAATTTTTGAGGTGTTTTGTTTTTTTGGGCTTCGGAAAAAACAAATCAAGTTTTTCTCAAACAACTTCAGGCACCGATATTCAGAGAAAACCATATCGCTCTCCATTTAACTTGGAAATTAACTTTCAGTATAGAAGCAATAACTTCAGATTGATTTTGTTTTCCTCTTCTGGTTGTTTTCTTAGCCCCGAAGGCGGATTGTGTTAGGTTTGCTTTTCTGACATTTCTGCGACCCGAAAAGGCTCGTTTTGAACAACATATTTGTGTATCCGATATCTGAATTTTGTTTTTTTGTAAATTTTTATTCACATCATCCTTTTGACTCATCCTCATCATTTAAATCAGCAAGAGCAAATCAGACTGGCACATGAAAGGTTCCGCATCACCGTGCAAAATTTAACTCAACAGATTTTTTAATAATATCGTAGTAGAAATAAAAGTTCTTTTTTGTATGTGGAACCCCTTTTTTAATATCATTTTGTCTCTATTTATTGTTATGGCGGCCATAGTTGTTCAAGTTCTTCCTACTTGACATACGGTTTGACGGACTGACTGATAAAACCTTCAACATTCGGTTTTATTGATTCGCTCAGCGAAGGACTAAACTTACCGAGTGAAAACGGTACTTGAAAACTTGAAATCAAACATTCAAAAGTCTGTACTTCACTTGGCCCAGTTTCGACTAGTTCATCAGCTTCCAGAGCTAAAAGTGTGCAGTCACATTCACTGAATTAGTCGCGCATCTTTAAATTTTGGTTTAAATTGGAAAAAAGTCCAAAGGATCTTATAATATAAAAATCAGTATATTCCAGCTATATTATTGATTCTAAAGACTGTTTATAATTGATTTGAGAAATTAAGAAGCGGGAATGAGTCGAAAGAAGATGAACAACGATCGAGACGTCCTTTGACTGAAAAAAAACATCGATGAAACCACGCAAAAAGTGGCAAAAGTAGTTCGATCCGAGACCGTACGGAGGTTCTTAACATCTGGTATGGGTCAGTGCTAAGCATTTAAACCGATGATTCACAACTAAAATGACTCGTTGCTAAATTTATTCCCAGGCTTGTTAGTGAGGAGCAGAACGTTGGAATTGAAAAAGTGTCCTCATGATGCCTATCCTTACTTCAGGGCCAAATTTTGACTGACTACTTCGGCAATATCTACCAAGGCATTGACATGGCTGGTGCCAATTTAAGACTGTATTTCGAGGAATCGGATGTCTAGTATATTTCCCAGTCAATTTAAACTAAAAGGTATATGCCGCTGTCACGCTAATGATAATCCTTGTTGAGATCCAAACCATCAATTTGAAGCCGAAATACAATCAACGTTGCTTGGTTAAGAAATTCATTTACTGGAATGTTTACACCAGCATTATTTCTAGTAAAAAGAAAACATGGTCCAATGACATCATCTCAACTTTCACTCGTTATAGCTGGAGAGGTCGTTCTACAAATTTCTTGAGCCCAGAAGATTGAATTTGAGCTTCATCACTCATAATAATTTTGTAGAAAAATCATGATCCATCAGTTATCGCTCATCCAAGCTTCAAGCGTCCAATGAGCGAAAGTAGCTGGTCGAGCGTTGTTTTTTATATCAACTGGACTTCATGTGGACTTCCTGTTGAAGATTATTAGAAGACAACTAATTGAAAGACAAACGTTTTCAAATGATTGCTAACCACAAAGAAATCAAAAATCACTTCTTCCTGATTCAAAATTTTAATAAAGAAAGGTTTTTCAGAACAGTTTTTCATTGGCTGGTTAAAAAAGGATCACATCTTTCTTTGCACATTTGCATCATAAATATTTCTTCATGGTCCTGACCTAGAGAGCCTTTGGTCATATGTAATCTGACGGTTAAATGCTTGGTTTGTATGAGCGATGAGGCTCACCTTTCAATCTCTGGAAACGCTAACCAACCCAATTGTCGCACAGTGTTAGGTTATTTTTGAAAGACCATCAAAATTCAGTCTGGTGGTGTTGGGAGAGTTCGGAAAGTTAACCCATTTTTTGCGTCAAATAAAATGAACAGTCAAAAATATGGATGTGGTGACAACAAGACTGCGTCACATCTTACACAAGACTCAAGACAGATTTACTGGCCAAGTTATTTTGCATTTTGGAGATTTTGACTGACCACCAAAATCATGTGAAACGGATCGCGATTGGATTTCTTTTGCACAATCCACTATTTATGGTTATAAATTGAATGTTTATTAAGCTTAAGCCGAGCCGAATATGTGTCGAAAAGTCATTGAAAATTATCTGCCCAGATTCGAGTCCTTTAAAAACTCCTGTGGAAGACATTTGAATGATGATATATTCCACTCCTAATGACACGATCTAAACAACATATTAAAGTCAAATTTAAATGTTTTGTTTTATTTGAATATATTTTCGGAACGAGAAAATGCATGCCCAAAAGTAGCTTTTGAAATGCACGCAATATAACGAATTTAAATGTTCGAAACCTTAAAAATGTATAATCCATTTAACTTAAAAATGATTAACAAACGAGACACATCCAAGAAAATGTACTAAATATTTGGAAAATATAACCAGATCCTTGATTACAAACAACAAAATGACACAGTCAGGGTACAGCAATTGTAGCATCAGCAAAGCAGCCAACGTCAGCGCCTGTCAGCCATTTCCAGCACTCAAGAGTCAAGACACTACTTCCTTCGCAAATCCTTACATATTTTGAACATATGTGTTTTTTTTGCTTCCTCCTTGTTTTTTTTCTCTGTCGTTGTGCTTCCATTTGAAATCCTTAAATTAGACCATCATGGCTATAAATCTCCTTTCATAGCCATTGGCTGGGTTTTTTCTGTGCTTGTACTTTTGCGAGAAGCTCAGACAAGGAATACTCGTATTTCCGGCTAACAACACTTTCCATAACCTATCAACCTAAATTTCATCGAAGAGTACGACGAGTACATGCACATAACTCGCTGTCGCCGCCAACAAGGACGACGAAAACGATAACTACAAGCGACGACGACGACGACGTTGCTGAACCTAAAGACGAATGCTTGACATAGATATGTCCTTGCCCCTTCACTCGTAAGCACTTCCGTGAATTTCTGGGACTCTCTCCACTCCACTTGGAATAAGCAGCCAACAACACCTGTGCTCAACTGTCATTCAACGTGTTAGCCGTCTGTCTCTCGCTTTCATATCCATCTCCAGCTGCCTGCCCCCATACCCCTTGATGGGTTCAACTTCATTTGGAGCAAATATTTCGGTCCTTCAAGGGGGTAGATTCCAGAATGGAACAGCGAGCAAGAGAACAAACAAATTTCAAATGGAAATGGTGCCATAGAGCGCAAATGGAGCACAAACAGTTGTGTATGTGTGCAAGTACACACACACACACTCGGATACACTTAAATGTGAATGTATGTAAAGCAAAAAGAAGACAACAGGTCAACTTTTACATGAACCACCCAACAAGAGGGTGTAGCGTGAAATTTATGCCTGTCACAGCTCATATAAACCTTGCTCTTGCCTCGCCTCATCAATGGAACGTCCATCTTTAATTGTGAATGCGCGGCTCCCGATTCTCGATCGATATTTTATTTATTTATCCAACAACAAAAAAAAAATACATAAACAATTTGAGCCACAAACAACAATGCCCGCTTAGCCCGTTCAGGACAAACTACAATAATTCCATTACAGTGGCGGCGTATACGTATTTTTTTTTTATTATTTCGTCCTGGTGGTTGGACTATTAATAGTTTTTTGTTTTTCTTATTTTTTTCCGTTTGGATTTAGGAATGAATTTTTTTTAGAGAGTTCTGCTGGTTCTTTTTTTGTGGTTTAGTTGGTTCGGAGAAGGTAATTGACGTTTGAGTGCACTTAAAGGGGTTAAACCAATGGCCTAGCGGTTGCGTGTAGGATATGTACTTTGGTTGAGGTAAGAATAGAAATAATTACATGGTTTAACGAATTCAATTTCGTCGACAACGTCTGTGCAACTTGTTGTCTGACAAGGGAAGTTGCTATTAGGGGAGGCGAATTTACGAAATTCAATCAAATTTTCTTGGGTCAGGACAAGCCCTAAAAATTGATTAGTTTTTATTGATCAGACTGTAATCGTTTTTTTTTTTTGTAAGGTTCCGTATCTTAAATGGAAAAATGAAACTTTATTGTTTCACTCGCTGTCCGTTTGTTTGTATGTTAAGATTCTCTTCCGCAAGATTTTCGTGGAGTTATCAATTTATCACTTATGCAATTGTTTAAGCAGCACGTTTTTATAATCCCAAGGGAATCAAAATCAATTATGAAATTCGAAATTACAGTAGTTGCATTTTGTAAAAATTAGAAAAATGTGTTACTCGTACGGAACCCTTCGTGTGCACGGCCACTTTTTCTCAATATAGCTTTATCATTTTCAGCACAAAATTTAACTTAATGATTAAATGAAATGAATCTAATCGGAATGGTATGTCGACTAAATTGAAGTAGGGAAAGCAGGATTCGGTTGAACTTCAAAAAAGTACACCCCCATTTTCAAAATGCATTAAATTTATTCCAATTCTGCAATTATGGAGTATTCAAAAATGCGACTACAAAGCGGCGCATTACCAAATTTGCCCCGCAACATTCTGATGCAATATACCCTTGTCTGCAGAACTTTAAAAAGGTTTTCGGTACGACATGTGAAACAGTTTATATTTACAAGCTTAAAAGGCTTGGCATAAGTAAACTCCAACACGACATGCTTACCAATAGTAAATTGTTTGTTCGAGGGAAAAAAAGTGCCTTCGAAAGGGTATCAGCTTTTTCGCGTTTTTGCAATTGATCTTTAACGCTCATACTAACTTTTAAAACGATCAGAAAACGGAAACTTTTCTGTTAAGGATTCTTTTTATTAACGAAAGCATTAAAAGCGTAATTTTTTATAATTTGCTCGCTCTCAAGAAGTTAAACCCACACTCAAGGAAAAATGGAAAATTGTGTGTAGTGGTTTGCGACTCCGGTGGATTTTGGCTTCGATTCTTTCATGGATGGAGTCCGAAATTGGGCGGAGAATTTGATAACGACTTATTTGCATTAACTCAATTCGCAGAATTTTATTCGAGTAAGTGTACTATACAGATGTGTTTTGGAAGACTGGTTCATCATTCAAATGTCGGTGTTCGAGCAGACGATAAAAGCCACCCACTTGCTCAGACTACTATCGCAGGTCAACCACTCCAGTGAATGACAAATAGTGACTGTATTAGATTTGGAAACAAGAAAAAATTTCATATCTACCAATCCATTTATTGATACAGTTGAATTGATACCAAGTGCGTCATCCATTCAAATCAAGCGACAAGGCACACTGTGTTTAACGGGCGCAGTTGTATAAATTCAAACCTTTGAAACAATATTTAAATATATATATAAGTATATAACCTGTATCTTATATCCACTGCGATATATTTATTTAAGCTTCTTCTTCTTTCTTTTTACATCAAACAGCAACCAAAAAATCTATATACGTTTTTAAAGAACAAACATTCGCGATACTGATAGCATGTCAAAACAACTCTGGTTCTATATCGTTTTTGATCCAAAAATATCATCAACTGTTAATCATATGCATTTCTTCAAGCACACGCCAATGATTTTTATTTAAAAAGCAATCTTTTCGCCCCTCCTTTAAACTAGCCCCTGCTAAAAATTCATTGCGACATTACCAATCCAGCAGTTGCCGCAAAGTACCTTTCATGCCACCCTCGTACTTGACAATCAACTGACGACACAATTTTGTTTCCAATTTGTCAAACTTCAGCGAGTAGCAAAAGGAAATAGAACCTGATCGAGCGAAAGCCTGTAGCTATTGCAAAATTGTCAAAAAAAAAAACAAAATGATTTCAAGGACTTGTGCGACACAAGCACCTACGCACATTGAGCGGCGAAAAACGTAGCCGACAAATAGAAAACTCTATACTATCGTCGTTCCTTGGAAGCATAGGAGAAGGTATATTTGAATTAAAAGTGATTCTCCATCATTACAAGGAGCAAGACAAAAAAAAAAAAAAACAACCGATGTCTAAAGATCCTGTGTTTGCATATAAGGTTTAGCCTCTGTGGTGTTCATGTGCACACGAAAAACAGTCTTTCGTGATACCCGATAATGTCCTTTCTCTTGAAGCGATAGGTACAAGAACATAAAATGTTATGAAGTTTCATTCTCATGTAAGCTTGTTGATCTGTGTCTAAAATGAATCAAAAAATTTAGACTTATATACCAATGATGAACCAATATTTTAAAATACAACATATCAACAATTGTAAAATAAATTACTGCGAATTGAAAGAATCCAAAAAAGTTGATATCAAAGTATCCATCCCAGTTAGGACCCAACCCATAGAACAGTTGGAACCAAAATGCATCTGAGTTTCAAACCACGACTCACAAACCATTTTTCTCTTTGTCCTTCTGCTCGCTCTGTGCATATAAACTTAAAATGACAGCATTAATGTTTCTTAACAATAAATGTCCAAAAGTGTCTCATGACTAACATGCCCTAAATTTAATTTGTTGTTTACATAATTTGAATCTTTAGTTTTGGTTTTAAGGGTTCCATACCAAAGGTTTACAACATAACTCTTTTACTAAGGCTTCAGAAGCATACCATATAGACACTTGCAATTTTCATTAAGCGGGCAGTACAGTGACCGTAATAATAACATAAAATAAAAATGGGTTTTTAGGGTTCTGTACCCTTCAGAAACATAACATACAGACAGTTGCAATTTTCACAAAGCGGGCAGTACAGTGACCGTAATAATAACATAAAATAAAAATGGGTCCTTATCCAAAACACGTGTTTTTTAAAGATCGTAACTCAAATTCCCCGCCAAGAAGTAGGCTATGAGAAATTTCAAATCTAAAAAATATGTAGCGTAAAATATTGTGCAGTGGTATAGAACCCTTCGTGTGCATGACCGATTCGCACTTGGTTCCTTTTTTTTGTATTTGGGGGAGTAGATCGACACACATTTTTTTTCTAACCTTATGCCCGATTCTTGCATGTTGTGGCTCCGTCATCGAGGTGGACAAATAAACTGAAGTCATTTACTCAGTTAGATTATGAATCAGTTGTGAACAGACGTGAGTCGAGCCACCATAATTTTAGTTTGACTTAAAATTCTGGATACTTAAGCAGAATCTAGCAGCTTATTCTTTGAATCGTGCCAAGTGCCAAGAATCGGATATGACATAAGATTGACTTATGTTCCACCACAACGGACTCGCATGAATGCTCGTACAGCAAATCAGAAAAACGGCTTATGAGTAAATGTCCTTATTTCGTTTTTGATATTCGAATCACACTCAAATCAGAACGCCCCATGCAAACTCAAAAATCAACCAACCACTGAATAATTTGAATTGAAAAGAGGCATCCATTATAGCCTGTTCTTTGAAGGTCTTATCCTGAGCCACCCACATTAAAATGAATTGTTGGGTGTCATACCTTTCTTTCTTTCCATTTTAATTTCCCATCAAAAAGAAATTAAATCAAAAACCGAAAAAGATAAATCTCAACGTATCCGAAAAAGTGTAAAAGTGTGACTTAAGACTCCACCTTTACACCATCTCTCGGGACAATGAAAGAAAAAAAAATAACCAAATCAAGGAACAATTTACCGAGTCCTTTCAACTTTTAGTGAATGGAAAATTATAAGAAAAACCAAAATACAATCCCTTTAGGCTCAAACGAGTTGCCGGCTTTTTTTAAGTCCCTCTGATGCTCCTTTCTAGCCCATAATAAAGTCATGGGTACAAATTAATGAAAATATCCCACCACAAGGACAGAGCTACACAAGAATACAAAAAACAAAAAAAAAGGATACCACGACGGCGAAAGTAAATCTCAGTCAAGCTAGGACCAAGCAAAACATAAGTATGTATTACCGCCGGCCAAAACCACCACATTGCACCCCAAGCCCATCCTTATCCTTATCCATAGGAATAAAGTGGGAAGCAGGGATAGATAGATGGATACGGTGGCAGAGAGAGAGAAACAGAGCGAGAGAGTGAAAGGAAAATTTAAACCAAAATAAAGCAATAATAATGAGCAAGGGTGTGTGTACGTAATATCTTAAAGGTGCCATGGGCTTGGGGCCCCCGAAAATGGGAAACCCGAAAACAACAACGACACAACGACGAGATATCCCAAAAACCGACACCGAAGAAAGCCAACAAGGAAAACCGAGGAAAAGATAACCGTAAGGAAGACGCAAAATATGGGATGGGAAGAGAGAGACTCGGGGCAAGGTATCCCTGGCAGAGGGATATTTCTAAAAATAGAAACAACAAGGAATCCTGCGTGGAGGAGTATGGTGCTTTGCCATTCAAGGACATATCGGATTCCAAGTTCTACACAGTTGGGCTTTCTTTATTCTGCTTTCTTCGTCCTTCTTCTTCTGTTGGGTTCATGCTTTGCTTTTCGTTTGTTGTTTTTTTTTTTTTATTTTTTGTTGCTTAATTTTGCTCTCTCAATAACACACTTTGCACGTTTCCACTGTGTTGCCGTATTGTCTATACTTGTTATGTTGTTATTTTTTTAGCGTTTCTGTGTGGGTTGGTTTTGCTTGCGCAATAAAGGGCAGGTAGTTGATCCGTGAAAATTTGCGAACTATTTTTTTTTTTTTTGTTCCAAGGCGGTTCACGAATGAGATTGGAAATGTTGGAAGAAGGTCTTTTTTATATCGTTCACCTATAAATTGTTTGTGATAAGAAAAAAACAACAGTAAGCTGACGGGAAGTAATCAAAATTTGGATCAAAACCAGCTCCAGTAGACTGATCACAAAGTGTTTGCACCTGATGAGATGCACTCTACCCTACTGGGTCTTCATAATAAACTCTTCATTCATACGCCAAATGCACAAGAGTCTAAGTCTTAATCTTGCTTTGATTTGCATAAGACTTAAAAACTTTGGCATAAAAATTGTCAAATTTGACTTTGACACGCCGGAAGAATCCAATAGTGTTTTGTTAAAGACATAATGCCGTAAGTCGGTAAGTGCGCTTCTGTAGAACTGTGTGCAAGCTCGCAGACGCTTTCTCTCCAATATTCTATATTTTTCCATATACGATGGACTTACTACTGTGTCCAAAAAATAAGGCGACATATAAATTTAAACTACGCGCGTCGAAGGATCTGGAAATTATTCTTTCTTTTTAGGTTGGTAGTACTGTCAGTGACATCTATGTGAAATTTCATGTCAAAATATATTCATAGTGTTTGAGATACGCGTCGTTTTGTGAGCTGCTAAAAGTGAGTTTTTCGTTTTTTGCGATGTCGAAATTTATCGAGCAAAGAATTTGCATTAAATTTTGTTTGCGGAATCAATTTTCGGCTGCGGATACGTTGAGGGTGGTGCAGAAAGCCTTTGATGATGAGGCTATGTCTAAAAAAAATGTTTACAAGTGGTATAGTGATTTCCAAGCCGGCCGTGAACGTATCGAAGACGAAGAGCGATCTGGGCGACCATCAACCTCAACCGATGAAGCTCACGTCCAACAAATCAAAGATTTGGTGTTGAAAAACCATCAATTAACGATTAGAGACCTTGCTGATGAAGTTGGCTTATCGAAAGTCTCAGTCAATACCATTTTGAAGGATGCTTTGGGCCTCAAGCGCGTCAAATCTCGACTGGTACCGAAAACATTGTATTTTTTGGAAAAAAGGCGTCGCGTTGAAGTGTGTGAAACAATGCTTTCCGACTACCAGGATGTCATGAAACGCAATTATAACTGGCGATGAGACTTGGATCTATGCTTACGACCCCGAAACAACCGATCAATCGAGCGAATATCGTGCCAAAGGAGAGCCGAGACCAAAAAAACCGCGCCAAAGTCGCTCAAAAATCAAGGTCATGTTGACTGTTTTCTGCGATAATCGTGGTGTTGTGCTTTATGAATTCCTTCCAACCGGCCAAATAGTCAACAAGGAATATTATTTGAACGTTATGCGTCGTTTGCGTAACGCTATCCGCCTAAAAAGGCCGGAATTGTGGAAAGACAATTCTTGGTTTTTACATCACGATAAAACACCATCCCATATCGCACTCGTAATTCGTGATCATTTCGCCAAAAACTCAACCCATATCGTTCCGCAACCACCGTATTCACCTGATCTGGCGCCGTGCGACTTCTGGCTGTTCAACAAGCTCAAAAGACCGCTCCGGGGACAACGTTTTGATACGACAGAGGAGATTCAAGCCGCAGCGAAGACGGAACTGAAGGCCATCCCGGAAAGTGACTACAACCAGTGTTTCAAAGATTGGAAAATCCGTTGGCATAAGTGCATTGCATCGGGAGGGGATTACTTTGAAGGGGATGAAATTGATTTGGAAGAATAAATAAAGAATTTTCGAAATAAATACAATGTCACCTTTTTTTTTGGACACAGTAGTAAGTGTCACACGCATCGTTCATGAGGTCCGTGTCATTATTGACTTTTTTATTTTCCTGTAAGACAAAGCGCGAACTTACTCCAGCCAGTGTTCCAAAAACTGAATTTCAGAAACTCATCGATTTCATCGATTTGCTTAAAAAAGTATTAAGGAATTAAGTGACAGTGTCATTGATTTATAAAAGCTTAAGGGCATGTTCAGATATTCAGTTCTTTTTTACGATTTTATCGAGGGTCTGATTATTTTTTAAAAGGACTGGATTGAAGAGTCATAGTGACAAAAGTTCGAAAGCAAACATTTCGTTCTCCTGTAAACTGTCATCCAATACGAGTTGACATTTCATATAAAAGAAAAGTTAAAACAAACTTTAATTTATTTTAAAGTACAAACTCTGAGATCAGATGTGGAATTCAATATCTACTTCAATAACCGTCTCGGCTCTGTCTACGAATAGCCATTCTTTTGAAGCATGATTCGTTGAAGAAGGAGTAGACTTTATTTTTAATATAGCTTCAGGGGAAATCTGTGAATGGTGTTGAAGAACAAGACCTCGGCGGTTAATTGATGTCTCCGTTTTGAAAAACCACACATTTCAGAAATTCCTTACACAAAAAATGATGTCGAAGTCCTGCTGAAAATGAAGGTAAAAAAATGTGTAAACCCACTTTGTTTGGTAATGAAATCTATAACCTATGACCCAATGATCCGCCAGCTAAAACTGTCACTCGTTTTGGATGGGGAGACTGTTCTTTCGCCATCTCATGTATCTTCAGAGACATTTTTTTTTGGGTTAAACTTTTTTTTTAAACGCGCGCGTACAAGGGGTTATGACTACCCTTAAAATGTTAGTACATAACGCGAGTGGAAGTGATCAGGGAGGAAATAGGGATAAGTACTGATGCACATTATTTTTGAATTTCTGCAGATTGTAATGAGTGGGAAATACCGAGCGTGATAGAGTGTTCCACATTCGTGTTGTTGGGCTAATAAACGAGTCTGTATACTTGACTGTACGACCCGAAGTTGGGCTTGAGGGTGAACAGATGAGCATTCCTGGCGAGTGGTGAAGAGAGTCAATTGACTTTGTAATATTTTTGTCACCTATGAGTTTTAAGGCTCGATTTTGAATTCTATCAAGTAGGCTCAAGATGGTCTTTGGAGTGCCTGCCCATAAATGAGAGTTGTATTCCAGTTTGGGGCGAATGTTCGATTTAAATATGGCAGCCAGATCAGATGGGGTAAAGTATTTCTTGCATCGCTTCAGGAAACCTAGACCGTGATCATTCCAACCGAGGTTGTTGTTGATACACATACCAAGTACTGAAAGTTTTTCGGCTTAAGCAATGCAAGTGCCATTCATGGATAATGGTCGAGGATTTTCGTTTCGCTTTAGTGACAGAAAACAGCATTGAGTTTTGGAGCCATTAAATTCCACTCTATTTGTAAAGGCCCATGATAGTATGATGTTAATATCGGAATTTAGTGAGTTAATCATATGCTGCCGTTCCATTTCCACGGCCGAAGATGAGGAACGTGAATTTGAAAACGAATATGAAAAACTGAGAGTACCATCACCAACGAATGAGTGTATTGGATCAGATGTAGCAGACAGAAGATCTTTAATGAAAATTAAAAAGAGAGTCGGTGACAAAACGAAGCCCTGGGGAACACCAACATTTATATGGTGGATATCAGACTATGATCTTGTTCTTTCATATCCAGAACCCAATCAGCCAAATTTAGGCATTTTGCGTGGTCGTATGTGGGCTAAAAACTCCGAAGAATATTTTAAAATCAATTTGAAAGCGCTTTCTGATGATTGTCAAAATATTTGACTTCACGGGCCAAATTAAAAGAAGACAAGAGGATTACTTTCAAGTATTTAGCCTTATGAAAGCTCGGAATAATTTATTTTCCTTCGCCAATTGGAGAAGAGAATGTTTAAGGCTGCTCGCATTTCAGTTCAGTTTCTAAACAAGCTTAGTTGAACAAGTTCAAGCTGAGACTTTTGAAAGAAGTTCGATCACTCTGTTTGTCTACAGGAATGTCATTGATTCCAAAAAAATAAATTCATTTAAATGAACTTAATAAAAAAATCGTAGGTATCTGACTGCGATTTACAATTCGTTTTATGAGTCATCGATTTTATATTTTCTTTATCGTGAATCGATAAAATTTGTTTTAGTTATTTTAGTATTTTAAAATTAAAGTACCAGTCGAAAGCCATGGTAGCTAGTGCTGCACCTTGTAAAAGGTGATTTTTTAGCTATTATCTTTTTGGCAACACTGGTTTCATCGGCTGACGCACGTTTCGTGTTTTGTTTCACTGTCAAACATCTTCAGTTTGGTCTATAATTTAACAATGAATCGTCTTACAAACGAACAACGCTTGCAAATTATTGAATTTTATTATCAAAATGCGTGCTCTGTTAAGAAAGTTCATCGCGCGCTTCTTCCATTTTAAGGTCAGTTTAATCGACCCACTGAAGCGGTTATTCGGGCTATTGTGACTAAATTTCACACCAAATTTACATTGTTGGACATTAAACCACCAACACGTTTACGTAGAGTGCGAACTGAATGAAATGTCGCAGCAGTATCGGCCAGTGTTAATGATGATCATCAATTATCGATTCGTCGCCGTTCGCAGCAATTTGGCCTCTGTTAATCAACAACGTGGTAAATTTTGCGGAAGGATTTAGGTGTGATGCCTTTCAAAATACAAAATAGCTGGTGCAAGAATTGAAGCCGAACGACCTACCGCAACGTACAATTTTTGGTGAATGGGCTCTTGCAAAGTTGGCCGAAGATCCACTTTTTTACCGAAAAATTGTCTTCAGCGACAAAGCTCATTTTTGGCTCAATGGGTACGTAAATAAGCAGAATTGTCGATTTTGGAGTGAATATCAGCCAGAAGCATTGCAAGAGCTACCAATGCATCCAGAAAAAGTCACAGTTTGGTGCGGTTTATGGGCTGGTGGCATCATTGGACCGTACTTCTTCAAAGATGATGCGAATCGTAACGTTACTGTGAATGGTGAGCGCCACCGTGAAATGATATCCAACTTTTTTTTGTCCAAAATGCAAGAGCATGACATGTGATTTCAACAAGACGGTGCCACATGCCACACAGCACGCGCAACAATGGAATTATTGAGAGGCGAGTTCGGTGAACATTTTGTTTCACGTTCGGGACCGGTCAATTAGCCGCCTAGATCGTGCGATTTAACGCCTTTAGACTATATTTTGTGGGGCTATGTTAAAGCTTATGTCTTTACAGACAAGCCCGCTTCAATATACGCATTGGAAGACAACATTGAAGCAAAATTGGACTTAGCGGATGAACCATTTAAGGCGCAGTCAAGGTCAACATTTGCATGAAATAATCTTCAAATATTAAATTTTATGGACCGTACTATCGATTCAAATAAAGATTTCATGCATTTTTCTGAATTTTATGTGTTTTTTTTTAAGAACTTTCCTATAGCTTTTAAAAAATCACCCTTTACCTAAAAGTATTGTAATTAAGTTACATATTGATAAAGTAATAATAATAATAAAATTAAAATAAAAGTATTCATTTGTCATTGTTCTTCTGATGAGCCTCACATATCCGTTTTATGGCCTTTTTTCTGATATGTTATATTGGTGTTATTGTCCTTAGGGATAACGACTACCCTTATAATAAAGATGAATTTTAGTATTCTCACCTTAAAGTTATGTGATGTAAAAGATGTTTTTTCAGCCACAAAGCCACAAACAAACTACTGATAGATTTATGGTATAAAACAAAAAAAAATCATGTGATGAAAATTTTAAACAAGACTAAAAATTTCGGGTTGTATTTGTGTGCTATGTCTACAAAAATGAAATGCTTTTCGTAACCACTGCAGCTTTCAGAACAAAGTCTCATCATCCTTCGGCAAAAGCAAAACCACACGACATATCTCTTGCCCTCACATGCGTACAACACGCATCTTTCGTCCTTTTTTTTTGCATTGCCGCAGTGTGAATGTTCGCCAACGCTAGTACAAAATGATACAATTCAACAGAAAGCTAATGAAAAACAAAAGTACGCAGTTTAAGGTCGTCTTGCTTCCTATTTATGCTTTTCTTTCCTCGCAGTACACAGCGTTCGGTTTTTCCGACAAAATTTCCATTCATTTTTAGCGCGCGTCGGCGAGGAAACTCACCTAATATCTTCAAGGGATGTTCAACTCTGTCATAGCATAGCGTTCCACCTATAAATGTGTAATTGTTAGTGTACGACTTTTGGCCCTTTTACCTTCAGCTTTATTACTTTTATGGATGGCTCATTTTGTCTTTGCGATTGTTGATCCGTAGAAAATTTAATTAGCGCCGAATTGAGAGTTATAAAACTTTGACGTTACTACCATGTAGACAGAGCGACTGAATATGTAAATTGGTATCACTGAACCTTGTTTGCACGGACTCTATTCAACTTGGCACTTTCCCTCTTTATATCTTTATACATATGTATGTATCTTTTTCTTGTCGGATTCGATGAACAGTGAGAAACGAACAATTGCTTGCGCCTTATCAGGCAATCAATCCTTGAAGGATCCTTAGCTTCAATTGTTAACGTGAGTGGTTCATTTTAGACTCATCGAGACAAAAATAAACTTTAGTTCTAAAGTAATCTTTTAGGTTTGACGTCAACCAGGAAGTCACATATCGATGTTTGTTTTGTTAAATAATTTGTTGGTAGGAATTTGTTTTCATGAGGCGTAGCTTGCTATAAGAAAATTTTTGCATTCTGCAAAATGACTCAATTTAATTAGCTGTGAAATAAAAATTTAATGTTGTAAGGGGCGTTGTTATTGCTAAGAGCATGATGCAATTTTCTATGCGGAGAAATGAGTTTTATTTCTTTCACTTATCGTGCCGCTCTTGATCACAGGATAAATTGAGAACATCGCATCAAGGAGGATATTCGAGATACGACATCAGAGCATGAATCCAACGAAAATTCACTCTGGCTATTGCGTCCTTTGGTCAAGAAGGCAACTTAGTAATAAAGGTCTATCTCGAATGGCTGAATTGACATTATATACTTTTTAGAACGCATAATATTGTGTTCTGTTTCTTATGTAAAAGCAGTTTAGAATCCACGCGAAAAAGAATAAACTTTTTTATAGGGTTCCGTACATCAAAAGGAAAAATGAAACTTTATAAAAACACTTCAATATCCGTCTGTCTATTCATTAATTTTTTTTCTTCTCCGGACTGTGTGGAGGAACCAAATAAAAATTATAACCAAATATTTATGACTGCGGTTCCTTACAGCTAAAAAAAAAAATAATTTAATATTTATTCATGTCGCATAATCTATGTCCTGCAAGGAAATCAAAACTTATAGGGAACTCCGGTTAAAAGGAAATATCTGGAAATACCGTAAATTAGTTATAATTCTTCTTTCGAAAATCGCAATTCAATTTTACAATTCTATGAGAAATTTCAATTAAAAAATATTTTGCACATTGTACGGTGGTACGGAACCCTTCGTGTTCGTGTCCGACTCGTTACCACTTAAAAAAAAAAAAGAATTGAAATAACACGATAGTCTGGTGTCTCTGTGTTGCGACAGCTTTCTTTCCGTCCAAAATATTTACAAACATTTCCGTTCTGCAATTTTGAAACGTCAAAACCAGCTTGTCGAGTTGATGCACAGTTGTGCCCGCCAGAGGTTCTACTGTGGGCTGAAATATAAGCTTATCGCTTTGATTAAGAAGCTGTGGAAGATGATCGGATTTGACACAATTTGGGAGAGCTCTTAGTGCACAAACAAGTTCTTAGTTCATCCCACACGAGAAAAAAATGCAACAAAAATCTGTTGCGGACATTCTCTTTCAAAGCAATGCAAGGTTCATTGACCGCTTAGAAGCAGTCTGAAATTTGTACAGTAGTCAGGACATTTCTAGTCGCGTCTCCAACTCTTAAGAACATTTATGTTCATTGCATTTATGCCTTTGAATGCTCTTATCTTGCAATTGATTTGCTTGTCATCATGAAAAATATTGCTAGGGAACAACAGGCGATGACTTTACCCTTTTCTTTATTGAATTAAATTTTGACATACTATATTTAAAAAAAAAAAAAATTCATCAATCCGCAATGTATTCAGTCAACGTTGAGGTATAAGCCAGAAAATCTGTTGGTGTCATCAGTTTGCGTCATTTCGTGCGCTCACCTTTTCCTATTTTAACTGAGCTTCAACAAGTACGAGAATGATTAAAAAACGCACTGACCCACTTCAAAAGACGAAATTTCCATTTGATGATGAACTCTTTAACCTTTTCAATCTCGCTCGGATATCCAAACTGATAGCGACTGTCACCTTTAACTATGGTTCAATGCGTTTTACCTTTGCATAACATCGGGCTCCTAGTGACCATGCACTGCGGTCTGCCCAAGTTAACCCAAACCTAACATAACCTTTGCACTTCACCTGTCGTCGACATAGACTGAAAATGTTGACGTACACGCTTCTTGTACGGTTCAATACTGTGACGATATTTTTGACATTTTTTGTGCGTACGGTAATCTTTCGCCACAGAAGCGTTCGCACCAATTTTCCAAATTGCATTGGCTCATTTGGTGGCTCTTTAAAAATGTCATCCTGTTTATAATTACAGGAAATTTATTTCTCATTTGACTTAAGGGACGCGCTTATAACGCTTTCATATATTTCAAAGTCAAATCAAAATACGAGAACTAAAAAAAATAAATAAATAAAACGACAGTAATTAAGTTAAATCACTCCCCCGGGATATAGTAAAAGTCCTGTCACATTCAAAAGAATAAAAAAAAAAATACATCTCCGCTTTCCAGCTGGCTTCTCTGGAAAACTTCCCCCATCCAATTCGGTTAAGGTAAAATTACGTTATTATTTATTTCTCTTGAAGGATTTTTTTTATTTTATTTTTTCTTCGTTTTCGCAAAACAAGGAAGAAAGGAAGAAGAAGAATACTCGTACTATGTTCTTTGGGGCAAGAAAAACAAATCTTATTTTTCATTTTATGAAATATTGCTAAGGCTGTGTGCTAAATCTGTTTTGTGCAGAAGTATGTAGGAGCACCTCTCCTCTACCTGCGACCAAGACACACGGAACACAGATGGACGATAAGAGGAAAAGTGCACAGTAAGAGGACAATAATAATTTAAGTAAAAGGATCCTGGCGTTGGCATTTGCTATACGTGCGTTGTCAACAGTCGTGAGTAATTTTTTTATTTTTATATTTTGTTTATTATTTATTATTTATGTAAGAAGAGGACGATGGACGTCCTACCTTGTTGCCGTTATTTTGTTTTTTTTTTGTTGTTTTTTTCTACATTTAATCATTTAATGGAAAATTTGAGGTGTTGCCTATTTTTCGTCGTGGACCGAACGGAGAGTAATGAAAAAAATGTTATGACCCCGATAAAACTATGTTACAGCTTCGATAAAAGTTGTTATTTTCCCGTGAAGCTTGCACGACTCTGGTAAGAATACTAGAGATGATCCTGTCGTTTTCTGATGCTCGTACATGCATTGAATACAAAGCAGCAAAGTAAGACTATAAAACCAGCTTTGTTGTTGGCGTTTCGTCTGAGCGTTGCCCGCTCAGATTGAATCACAAAATCTGATTTATAGTTTCCGAGAATCTGTTGTATACCTTGTGGGAGGAAATATCTAAAAACAGGATTAAGTATAATATCTATCAGACGGAAATAAATTCTGTGTGTAGTGATTTTCAAGTTATTGCGAAACAAACTAACAAATCCTTGAACAGGTGTGTGGTGCATGTTTGTATTGAAAATCATGTTTGCCAAGCTGCAAGCGCTCTTGTCGGCTATGAATTCTCGCGAATCGAAACTTTTCACATTGGAAAGGGTACTCGAAAGCGATAAAAATTGTTATGGTTGACGGTAGGTAAAATATGGGAAACGTGTCGATACGGCAAGTGATTTAATATCCTTGTGCAAAACTTGATGGATGCACTTGTTTTGATGAGAATGTCGCCGGCGTGCTTGTGTGTAGTCAAAATATACACATGTAAATTGATCAATCGTTGTTGATTCGATGCGAACATTTATGGGAGTTATGATGGAGGATTTGTGTGTGTGTCTGTTGTTTTTAATGCAAACAGGATGTTTTTCAAGTGTTTTTTAAGAGGTAAACAAGCGAAGTTTTTTTTTTATTTATGTTTGCCATATCCTTGATATGATGACGTTTGATTTATTGAAATGGAGGGTTGAGCGGTTCAACTTCACCTCTCAATAAATAATCGAAAACTCAAAAGTCAAATTCATGCTAGACAAGAGTGAACGTGGGTCTCAATAACAATCCACAAATTTCTCCATCTGGTTCTAAACCTAAGATTTTTGTGTCAATCCTTGCAAAAATTATAAACAGCAGCTTAGAATAGTGTCAAGTCTCAAAATTGTAAAAGCTACCTCGTGGGAGAATTAACGAATCTGGCTAACGAAAGCCTTCATAATAACCACCTTGTGCTAATCATGTTCTTGGATTTTACATGCGCTTGATAGCGATATGGCTGCAGGGAGCTCATCAAGGATCAATACTCGGCCCTGAATAAATTTCTGCGTGTATTTAGATACGGTATCCCAGTATTATCCTGCCGATAATTTTGCGATTTTGGTAAAATATCGACCACTGAAAGAATCAATTAATCAAATGCAAACATGCTCCCAAGACTAATAATAAATGATTTTCCTTGTTGAAAAACCCTTTATATAAGTGTTAGGTTGTTGCAATCCTATGCCACTTCCGATGAGGCAAGCATGTGGAAACCGTCTGTCGAAAAATAAAGACTGCTGCATTTTCGCTTGTTTATCGGAAAAAAATGCACCAAAAGCTGTATAACAAGTAGTTTACTACTCGCTCATAGATTCAAAGCTTCGGAATGAGATTTTAGCTTGGGGAGGTGCAGCAGATATTCACATTAAAAAATTATAAAATCTACAGAGTAAAACCTTAAAAATTATCGCCAATGAAGCCTTTAAAGTACTGAGTGCTAAAAAAGTCTTCAAAATGACCACAATACTCGAGTTGAATGAAGACAATCTCTTACAGAAACAGATTCAACACGACGTTAATACCAGAAAAGTATTCTGGATTACTTAAAATGTTAATTTGATTTATTCTGCTCTATTTGTATTTATGAATAACACTGTTAAGACTTTTAAACGTATGTATCTTCACAATTATGAAGCTTTTTTCTAAATTCTAAATATTAAGTTCAACTTCCTGCAGATAAGCAGCAGCTTTGCGGGAACAAAAATTTACATTTGCATAGTACCAATAAATAAATAAAAAAAATATTACCAAGGCCCCACTGTTCGTCCGTCCGGTTGTAACAATATAGCTTCTATAACAATATAATAAAAATATAATTAAGTTAAAAATCAAGAGCGGTCTTCATACAACAATCGCAACTAAATTTTACACTACCCTATAAAATTAAATTAAAAGTCTTAAATATTGTACGGCAGTACGAAACCCTTCGTGTGCTTGTCCGATACTTAGCCGGTATTATTGGTTATTAAAGATTTATATGAAATGGGGTTGCCTTGTCGAAAGCTTTGTTTACAAGATTTTCTCAAATGTGGACTTTTCTGATCTTAAACCGAACTGATATGGATTTTTGACAGGGTTTTCAGCTATTTATAATTGGATTGGTGGCTTTAAGGCGATTTAGTTATTGTTGAAGTTGTAGCAAAGAGTTTGGCTAGCATTGCTTCAGAATAGTCGGGAGCATGGATCATCCTGACTGAACGCAGGAAGTGGTCTTTTTCAATTTCAATTCAATTCAATTATTTTCTTTATTCTCACTTAAAATATCATATACAAAATTCATAGCTTAACATATAATATACTAGATGAGAATAGCTAGTGGCATCTGTTAACAATGTGTTGCTTGAGATGATGCCACATTAAAGTGTAATTTTATTTGTGGGGTGAATACAGTATAATGAAAGGGAACAAAAAATAAAAAGAATATAAAGAGACACAAAGAAATTCAAATATTATACTTAAGATAAGCTGAACTAAATTTACAAATTGCAATTCAAATATAAAAAAAAACTGATTAGGAGAAATATCTCTAGCTTAACAATTCATTTCAAATATTCTATTACTTTTATTACATATTAAATCACATAGCGAAGCAGATTTTCTTATTGTAGGTGATCGAAACCGAGAAGCCAAATTTTAATTTTTTTTAAGAAGGTGCAAAGATTTCTTATGCGTCGAAATTCAATTGGAAGAGAATTGAAAAGTTTACATGAGACAATGTTATAAAAGTTTCTATAGCTTGTTGTGTTGAAGGATGGGATATTTACAACGGACATGGAGTAACTTCGAAGGTTCCTTGCATTAGAAATAGGGCTCTGCAAATAACCACCTCTAATGAAGAACACTTTTAAGACTTTGAAGAAATATAAATGTCTCAGTGGAAGAATTTTTAAGTTTCTAAAAATATCTATTGTATGAGCATATCGATAAGTCTAACAAATGTTTCTGATTACGGATTTTTGGATGATTGAGAGTGGTTGGAGCCTATTTAAATGAGCACCACCCCAGCAGCAGAGATTGAAAGATGCCATAATAAACTGTCTTTAACAGATTTATAGAGCAATATTTTTGCAACCTGTAAAAGCAACGAGTAGTATTGAGTAGATATTGTTTTAAGTTTAAAATATGTGCGGACCATTTCATATTTCGGTCTATTGTAACATTACTTTAGTCTTATTACTTACAAAAAGTTCGTGTTCTCTTTATATAGTCACCATTGATTGTGTCTCTACTGCAAAGTTTCCGTTTAAATCCCTAAAGACTAAAGATCCAGTAATGGTAGCTATTTATACACTGATCGTTTGCCCTTTATTGTACGCTCTAAAAATCCGCATAATTTCTGATTTATAACTGCCTTCAAGTCACATGCCTTAAGCTCAAGATAAAAGCTCAAGACTCGACAGTAAGTCGACGAAGTCCACCTGTTGATTAAGTTCGGAATTTATATTTTAAACTGACGATGAACAATTGGTAATCAGACTTCATTCTGTTCAAGAAGAGTAATGTTTATATCTTATTACCATTCGAAACGGATAAAATGATGATTTCGCTTAAAAACGATGGATGGTTACACAGCTGGCAGGTATATGGTAAGAGAAGATCCCACAAGGCTGAAACCCAAAACTAGCAGAAGTTCCCAGTCTAAAAATAGAATAGTTCCAAGGTCTCATTGGAAATTCTGATAACTTAAAACAAACAAAATAATCGCAGGATCAAGCCCTGTCATTTATAAAGGGGAAACGTATTGCCTTTCAATAGTTAAACTCCATTAATTCAAGAGATTGGCGAACTTAAGTGGGAGTATGTTTTCGATTTCAAATCGACCAAGAAATCTATAATTATCCTTGAAATTAAACAATTTAAACCACACGTCTGAGATGATTCATCAAAACAAGCTTGAATTATTTCCCCACAGTCATCGACTTTATCCACAAACCACCGGATTACCGGTTAATACAATAAAGAATAACTATTTTCCGAGAATTAATCGACTTGATATGTGCGCTTGCATTGTTTTCAAACAACTCATACTGAAAACCTTAACACCTGTTTACCCAACTCACCCGTTCCGTGACTAAAGAGAAGATTTCTATACTAAGAAATTTACTTTTGTCACGTATGCAATAAGCTACACACTCTAGCACACTATGTTTGTGTTTAATTACTGTCGAATGTATAATATAATTAATTTAAATAAAATTACTACTGTTTAATGGATTCCTTGTAATTACCTGCATGTAAGTGTATTCCCTTAGCATGAAATTCCCATAAAAGGAATGCTATCAATTACGAAGGGAAAGATAAACAGGGTCTTCTATTTCCAGGAAACGCTTTTAAACAAAATGAAATGATTAATTTGAAAAAGGTTCTTGTGGGTGTTGTTGCGCTCAGAAAATTTAATACAAATAGAAGGTAAAAGGCTTTAACAGAAAGATGTTAATTAACACCTTAGAGAGACAATGGATTAAACTTTCCCTAACAAGACATAGGAAGATCAGACGGAAAAATAAATTTTTTTATTAAGACAGATAAGAAAAAAGTTATATTCAATTATACAACTAGAAGCAGGGGAAGTTGCCGTCAATCCCTGAGTTTTAATCCACATGAGAAGGCATTGAATACATAAACTTCATGCCAACTCAGTAAAAGTCAGTTATGCTAAGATCAGAGTAACAAGATGTGTTATTCCTGAACCAGAATTTTTGCATATTTTATGAAGAAAGCAGCTTTTGGTTATTTAATTGAATTGAACCTCACAAGTGCCGGAAGTCACAAACCATTTTCAAATGCAAAGAGGCAAAGACGGGATTATACGGTCGACTCAATTAGGTGGGCATACCAAGTGGTGGTGTCGTTCTTGATGTGATTAGCTCCAGCAAAATCAAATATTTGGCGCAAACCAAAATAAACTAGGGGAAGCAACTTTACAAAACGCTAGCGAATGCTTCCGCGTCCGAATAAATGGATGCTGCGGAATAAGCAAAAGTCGGGAATAAAAGCACGAAGCCATAGCAATTCGCATTTAAAATCAATTTCATAGACGAACGGCGAATCCGATAATAGTGGAAATATATTCAGTTTTAGGGTTCCGTACCCAAAGAGTGACAACGGAATCTTTTTATGAAGCTACCCCAGTCCGTTCGTCCGTCAGCATAGGGATGTGTCTTCTGAATATTTAAAAGTAGACACTTCTTGTTTTCACAGAATGTGTTTTGTATAAAATTATATTAAATTAAAAATTAAGGGAGATCCTCATACCAAAAAAAGCAGTTTTAGAGTGAAACTTTTATTCCATCGCCTCAAATTTTTTGTACACCTATCGCATGTCACCTTACAACCGGCCTGCTTGTGGTTAGGGTATTTATTTATTTTTTTTTTTTATTTTTTTCGTCTAGTACCTCTAGGCAATCATTTTCGTAGAAAAATTAATAATCTATAGACTGGAAAATATCCAAAAGTTGGTAAACGATAAATCGTACCTGACCGATCCCAAAGGAACTCCAAGCTGCTAAGAACTAGAACGGTTTCGGGACTACCTAAGAAAGAGGATGCTCGCGTAGGAATCCTCCTTGTCAGAGGACGAACTACTAGCATCGAGCAAGGATACCGTAAAAGAAGAAGTGGAAGTGAACACGTTGTGCACGACTGCACTCCCCATAACTTCCACATCTTCAAATAATGCTCTGAAAGACACTAGTTTAGGCGCCCAACAGAACACAATGAAAAAGCGGAGGTCGACCAGCTATATTCCGCATATGAGAGCCGCTCTAATTCCCGTTAGACGCTCGTGCCAAGAATGTAAGAATGCAAGAAAATTTTCAGCTAAATGCCTAAAAAAGTTTCACTTTCTTCGTGGTTTCAAAAAACCAGACAATGTATTTTTTTAAATAGGAACTACACTTTACACCAAAAATTGGCTATGATTTTTAAAAGGCAACTCAATTTTACGACAAGAAGTTGGCAGTACCAAAATTCAAAATTTATTTAAAAACCACCTCTACTTTAAGAAGTACGTGGTACGGAGCCCTTCGTATGCGCGTCTGACTCGCACTTGACGGCACTCCTTTCACAAAATATGTCGACAGATTCTGTTTTTTGGAGAACAAACAAAAGTAAACTTTTACTTCCTGCCGAATTTCTGAAACACCGCAGGAGTAAGGAGAAACGACAGGATGAAATATTTAAGAAAAAAATAAGGATGGCTGGAAAAGATAACATATGTTAAACAAAGTAAGAAAACAAAGAAAGTTTAAACCCGGCCAAGCAACTAGCTAGAGCCAGAAGCACTTGAAGAAACTTCTAAAATGCCACACCGCAAGGGTGAAAGAAGTTGGATAAATTTGGCGGAAAATAAAGGCAACTTTATAAATTGTTTGTAATAATTAGAGCTGTAAAATATTAATTTTTAAGTTGAAAGTATACAGAAATGAAAAAGTCCATCCAGTCCAAAATAAAAATTACTAAATTCGATAAGTTTTAAATACAAAACTTACTTGTGATATCTTGATCAGTAGACTCCATCGATGACTTGTTCAAAGGACTGCAAACTTGAGCACTGAATTGAATTACTACACAAATAAATTCTTTTCTTTTTAACCAACAAAAATAATAATGAACGAGAATGGCACATTTAAATAAGAATACACCAATAAAGGAAAAAACATTTAATTTTTTTGCAGAAAAAAAACGATCTAAAAAAGAATTTTGTTTTAATACTGCACAAATACGCGCTTTTAAACTAAAAGCAACCGGAAAAGATATTTATTGATTTTGTTCTTTTATAAGATAAAATCGACTTTAATTAATTTTCAAACCCGCACTTGATATAAATACGACAAAAATGCACACGCGCAGGGGATTGGGCAAATTTGACTCACTGAAATTATAATCTTGCAACCGCACTGCAGGATTTGTTTCGAAATATTTATCAAATTCGATAATTTCATCGGATCACGATTTAGCTTTTATAATTTGGAATAATTTAAAAAAAAATACACGCGAATTTGAATAAAACAAATTGTTGTACGACACGAGCTGCTTCCAATTGCCGCTGAAGAAGCTGAAACGAAAAAAATTACATTTGAATACTTAAATTTTCCGATTCAAAAATTTGTAAAATAATTAGAAGAATGAAAATAAGAATTATTAAGTAGTCGATTTATGGAATAAAAGACTACACAACCGATCAAAAAAAATGTTTACTGATTGACAGTTGAATAACCAACTATCAAATAACAAAATGTGTTTGACATTTCGATTACGTCAGCAACCTAAAAATTCAACAAAAG
This sequence comes from Orthonevra nobilis, assembly GCA_963555765.1. Taxonomy (NCBI): domain Eukaryota; kingdom Metazoa; phylum Arthropoda; class Insecta; order Diptera; family Syrphidae; genus Orthonevra; species Orthonevra nobilis. The sequence goes on along the minus strand of OY743224.1, from coordinate 104,386,288 downwards.
CCATCTATGAGTGAAAATTTTCCTCACTCTGGCCGGCCATCAACGTTTTCAACTAAACTTAACATCGCTAAACTAATGGAAATGCTAATTTTAAATTGTCATTTAATTCTGAGAAAGATAGCCGCTGAAATTTCGGTGAAATTCGAATCATTTCAAATGATTTTTTGGGCATGAAACGCGTTGCCTCACGACTAGTTTCAAAATATTTGAATTTTCTGAATGACCCTGAAGACATGATGGATGCGTCAACAGAAAGACAAATTGTAACTGGAGCTGAGACATGGGCTTACGACTTTGAAATACAAACGAGTCACCAAGCTTCGCAATGGCGCCTTTTAAAAAAACCGAATCCGAGTTCGCGGCGAAGAATGAAGCCAATTCCAAGAATGCGTTTAAAAAATGTTTTAATGATTGGTTTGGATGAATATGACATACATTTTGTATAACATTGACCGATTACCAGTGATTTCTTGACAATGTGGAACGAGTATAAAATCAGAAATTCAAAAATGTCGAAAGTAAATTTAAAAAAATATATATATTCTCTAAAGCATCAGCGATAGAGAAATTTAGAAGGCTTATCAATATAAGAAGAAGGTAAAAGAAGGCTGGGTGGTGCAGTTGAATAAGCGCCTTATTTTTTGGATCACTTGATTGGCACTGCTGTAGTGATTACCAAATCAGTTTGACTTGGTGGAATTCCAAGCATGTCGTTTGAGACAATGGTTTATTAGAATGATGTCATTGGCTTTGCTGCACTTTCTATAACATCAACTACTAAAGTATAAAAAACTGCGAATTAAACGAATGGAAATAAGTCGAGACGGTTATTCAGACAGCACCCATAGGAAAAATTGAAACCAAAATATCAGACATCTAAGTTTCGAACCACTTCACAACATTTTTATTTTTCATTTATTTCTTTTCCTCGCTCTGCGGAAAAATTTATTGAAAGGGCAGTTATAAAGCAGTGAGTCCGAAAATCTAAATACAATTGTCCTGCATTCCCTTCTAGTTGCTATCATTCTTTCACCAACCAGATTTCTGGTGATGAAACTTATAGTATTATTATAATACTTATATTATAATTTATAATCTTTAAAAAATAATTAAGTATTTCTAAGTTTAATTGAGATGCCGGGAAAAATAAAGTTCCGGTAAAGTGAAAGTACGATTGCAAAGTTTAGAAGATGGGTTACATACAACAAGAGTTGATTCCTCTTCGCAATGGTGACTGGCTTAAGACGGTCCGTTCTCCAAAACATGTTCAAATGTGATGTTTTTGTGACATTATCTCAGCCTCTTGTAAAGTTTTGACTTTTTAAAGAATCATTTCAAAACTGAATTTGAGTTCAGGGTTTTTGTAGATGTGATCATTGTTTTATTGTTGCATTCGAAATTTTTATTATTATTATTATTATGATTACTAATATCGTGAAAAGATGTAGTTACCCTAGTGATGAAGTTAACCCACCAACCCGAACCATTTATACAAGTTAACCCATCGTGATTTTTTCTCAAAATCTGAGACTCGTTTAGTTCTTCTTGTCAAATTAAATTCGATGCTTGAATAGAGTTGGTCCTTAAAAGGCTTGCCATTCAATTAAGATTCGCAGAAAGTCTCATACCCTACTGTATTAAAAAACCAACCTTTATCAAGGACTAATTTTCTTTTTTCTCCTCTTCGTGGCTTTCGTCTAGAGCCTTATAAAGCTGTAATATGGATATTTCAAGTGGTACTTAAAAATGCCGCAGTTTATTTTTAGAACATGTATAATACAGAAGCCTGTCACACAGCGAGCTTCCTTTTTTATAAATGACTCATGTTACCGTTTATCCTCGGAGAATGTTCCAAAAAACAAAACAAAACAAAAAAAAGGACACTCAAGGTTGTGTGCAATTTTAATCGAATTAATCGTTTAATGAAATAAAACACAATTACGCAACGAGCATTATAAACACACTGACGTCAAAGTGAAAGTCAAAGCCCCCGTCGCATTAATATGACGAAGCGTCTCCACCCACGTCCTTGTAGTCGTTCTCCTTATTGACGACAACACGTCAACTCATCGCTTTGGTAGTGCGACAAATTTATTTGAATTTAATTTTCTAGAGTGTTCGTTTTGTTGTTTTTTCGTGTGACGCTATGCATTAACTTCCCAATTTCGCATGTGCGTTTTTTCGGCTTCAATTTCGCGGTCCATTTGCTTTGCGAACATTGTCAAAAAAACGTACATTCTTTGAAATGATTTTGTTTCATCGCAACCCCCAGTTCTGAGCCCATTCGTGGCTATAAATCAATGATTTCGTCGTTAGTCGTTAATCTTTGGCTGACCTTTGGGTTTAATACCTTGTTGGACTCATTTCAGGTGACTATTGCTTGAACCAGCGTTGCGTGGTAGACTCCCTTTGTGGACTAGAGAACAAAACGCTTGTAAATAATTTTATTCGCACAAAGCTTTATGAGCCATAATAAATTTAATATCCTCTGAATAGGTGTTTTTTTTTTTTTTTTGTGGTCCTTTTATGAGAAAGACTAATGACAAAAATATAGCGAAATGGAAGAGGTTCACATAGGTCCAATAAGGTTGGAAGGTTGGGCATCAAATAACTTGCTTTGACCAGGTTTGTCATTATACGAATTTTCGGAATTCTAAACGACAAGCCGGAATTTCGAAGAAAGCACTCGGATCATAAATATCTGTCTCATTGGAGGCTCCTTCTCTCGCCATACATAGTACGTTTGCGTATAACAACAATTTGTGTTGAAATGAAGGCTGGTTGTGAAAGGAATACAGGGACGAACCCCTGACCGCCTGTGAAGTGTCGAAAGATAATAATTACGTTTTGTGTGGTCATTTGTTAGAGTGGCCTTGGAATGAATGGAAACTTTTTCCTTTTCGGATGGGAAATGATTTCTCTATTTGACTATATTATGTGCTTGTTTATTTTTAGAGGGTGAACTTGCATAAAAGAATCGTTAAAAGAAAATAAAAGCCACCAACTGACCATACGTAAAACTTAGAACTAACGATCTACAAGTGTGGTTCTGCTGATGTGACGGTCGATTATTTGTTTTCGGGTATAGAAATTTTTGATGTGAGGGTAGTGGAATGTAATAAGTTGGAACATTTTTGGATGGATGATGGGTAAAAACAGATACTACACCCAATTTCGAAATACGAAAAATAGCAATTTAAGTACCAAACGTAAACAATTTTCTTAGCTGAACCAGTATGACACAAATGACTTTTCACAAGTTTGGGCGTAGGTTTAATTTTGCTTTTTGGTATTAAAAATTTTCACACTTGATAAAAATCAGTGTTATTCGATTTAATGTCCGGAACGGATCAGAAAATAATCACCAGGAATTTGTAGACTCATGCAGCAACCATTCGCCTTCCACCCGTTGGATAATTGGTCGGTTCAATGAAGTCTGTTCCTCGGCTATAATAATGACTATAAAGTCAGCAATGAATAACTAATGAGCTTTTCCTTCAAGCAAATAATCCAGGGAAACAATGAAGAGAAAATCACTTAAGCAACCAACTTTGATTGTAAAATCAATCCCTCACTCTTCGTAATTTCATTGAATAATAACGATGATTCTATATTTTTGAATTGCTTCTTAAGTTTTTTCCACAGTCGGCTATTCGCAGAGCTGTAACAATTTCGGGAGAATTTTTACGGAGCTCTAGTCAAAGTTGTTCTATTAAAGCTGCAATACAAAAGCATTTTCTCTTCTTTGCTAATTTTTAGATGTCCATTTTTTAAAAAAAATTTATTGATGCCTTAATTTTTGTTAACACTACTTAAGTTTCAACTCTGCTTCAATATTTTTCATTTAATATTTTTTTGGTGGCAGATTTGAATTTGAATTCAGCGAGATTGACCCAAAGTTGTTTTGCTAAAAATAAGAAAGATTGGGTTAAGAAAACAAACCTAAGTTACAATTTTCAGCAATCAGGAGAATTCAATTTTAACCAAATATTGAATAAAGTCAAATGATTGCATTCTTCTCATTCATTGAATTCATTTAATGTCCGCAGTGAATTCACATAAAATAAGTTGAAGTCAGTGAATTCAACGGAAATAATTTGAATTATTGTGAAGAATTATGCAAAGTTTTTGAAGTGAATTCTCTTATTTAAAACGAATCGAATAATTTGAGTTGAGTTTACTGACTTCAACAGCTTAAGAATCGTTTCACCAATGACTTGACTTAAATATATGAATTCACCGCTGATTTAATTCTTATTAAGTGAATTCAATTGATTTCCGAAAATGATTTCAATCTTATGATTCCTTTAAATTGAATTCCACAGACATTTCCTCTAATAAAATAGTGATTTAAGTCTTTTTTAATTACAATTGAATCAATCATAAGTTTTGATTTGTTTGATTTCGGGCAAAACAAAAAGTTAACGTCGTTAACTGAAACAGTCACACTGGCATCATTTTCGAAAAAATTTTGAACAAATGACATCGCTACGTCGAAAACATACCAAACTATCACTCGATGGAGAGCTGGTTCTCTTATTTCGTCTGGGTTTTCGGAGCCTAGGAACAAACAGTTTTGCTAGTTAAGATATTTAGACAAAAGTACATCAGTGAGGTCATTACTCAGAATTATTTTATTAACTTAACTGACAGTAAAGCAGACTTGAATGTCCTTAATTGGCCAAAAAAAACGCAGATCCGTTCCAAACTTAATGAACAAAACCCATATTGATATACATACGAGTATTTGACGTTTACACATCAAAAACATCGCCGAAAAATACTCCCTCTCCGTATAAGGCACATTCTGTTTGCAAAAATAAGAATGCAAATTTAACGCGAACAACGAAGTGTTTTTAAACAAAGAAACCGGTAGACTTACAAACGATGTTTAAATTTACATCACTTTCGCTCAGTCCCTAAATATGGCCTGATTGTTTATAACCCAAAGAGTGTAAGAGTATACCTAGGTTAGCCATAGAGTCAAAAGACGACCAGCTGAGAGTGCATGTTGGAGTCCTGTAACTATTCAAAAGCAAAGGGCGGTTTCTGTTGTTGATTGTGGGTTTTTGGAATTTCGGTGATCCTTCGAATCGACACTCATCACATTCGAGTGCCGTACAAAATATTGCCTCTACACAATTTTGTTGCACAACCATTACCAAATTGAAAACCAAGTTGACAAGCAACAGGTAAATTGTGTGTTGTTGAATTTACAATGCATCATCCGAGCGTCATTAAGGTGACTTTCTAGTTCGATTATTGTATTTTTTGAGTGACACCCGCTGTTGGTCCTTAACGTTTTGATTTGAATGCAAGTCCTACTGCTTTCTTGTATTCTCATTTAAATAAGGAATTTCAATCATGCAAAATGTTATTTTCTGCATTAAAACGTGGCGCTTTCGAACTCGCTTACCACTTTACCCATGATAGTCCCAGAACGAGAAGTCACGTTTGGATTAATTTCCGTTTAACAGAGTCATCGGGTGACCGTCAGTTTTGCATTTCAATCGACAGCTTCAACAATGAGGTCCTTAGGGAGATTTGCTGTGACAAGGATTCTAAACTCCTAACTCAAGGGATGAAAATTACGTTTTACGGAAGAAAAGGTCATGTTGAAATAAAAATGTTTGGTCGCATGTGCATAATTCTGCGAAAATCCTTCGACTGCAAAGGCAAATGGACAACAAATTGAGTGTCTTCGATTCTCAGCAAGTTATACTTCAACACTAACTTATCAAATTTTTATCCATTGAGTTTTGAAAGCTTTTCATTGTCTTAGGACACCATTTAAAAAAACTATTGCATCTACATCGCCCTTAAGTTTTGGTGGATGCTGACTGAGCTATTGAAGCTAAGTAAGCTTAGTTCTAAATTTGTGGGGCAATCAAAAAAACAGATTGGCGTGGTGTTGCACAGAGTTGAAAAGGTTCAAAAAGATTAGACTAGTTTCCTCTTTTAACTTATACTATGGGGAGGTAAAGATTGTAAGTTTTAATGTAGTAGATAATTTGCAAAACTACCCAACCGATTTCAAAAATTCTTTCACCTATATTTACAATCTTCATTTAGTTCAACATAGAATTTATACTATCCCGTTTTTATAAAAGGACCTTTCGTCGCGTCCAAATATGAAGTAAATAAAGTTGATGAAAAAACGGTCGAGCGAATGCGTTTTTTGCTAACGCTACCTTAACGGTATCAGATTCTATTGTATTTATACTAGCAGAAAGAAAGTATTAACATTGTTTAATGATATATTGCACATTATAAGCGATATATTCTCAAACTTGCAACTAACAAATTTATAATTTTTTGGTTAAATAAAACGATTAAAAAATTAGGCAACAAATAAAAAGATCACATCATCATATTCGAGAGAACGGGAGGTTGCTTTAAAACTATCTGACTAAAAGGCACTAAAGAAAAAAGAAAAACATTAAGTATCTCCAGAAAACCAGACCATTTGTATGAGGAATGTTTACAAATGACAATTTGTAATACAATAGGTATTTACATGAATGCAAGTATTCAAAATTATATTTGCGTGTTTATAAGAAACAATTAACAATAATGAAACAAATAAATTGTAAGGAAAAAAATGGTCCATAATTGTGAATAAATACATAAATAAATAAATAGACTAAGAAGTTAATATATAAATATATAAATAAATAAAAATAAATAAATATTTATAAACAAATATATAACAAAAATAAATAAATAATACTATTTAATTGCTTTCAAAAGAAAAATTTTAGATCTCAAAAACGTCTATAAACAAGTCCGCGATAGCACATCAATTTGTTAAAAAATGAAAATAAAAAAAGTATTTATATAAAATTAATTTAAAACTTTTATTATCAAATAAATTAAGCTTATCTTTGAGGAAATTTTAGGCAGATAAAAACTGCCTTTTACAAAACAATGTTTGGACAAAAACTACTCAGAGGCCGGCGAGTAGACCTTCTTAAGTTCTACAACATTTCTACTTACATGAAATCTGGGCTCACAGTTTGCTTAGACAGTTTTATTAAAATTATTTATTAGTTTTATGAAAATAAAAAAATGTTAATTCTTTCAAATTATCTTAAAGAATAGTTTGTTGAAAACCACATAGAGTAAGTGTCGCAAATATGGCCCACCGCAGCATTACCCGAATAAAACAAAGTAGGCACTGAACTAACAAATCTAAATCAAAAACAGTGGTCCATATTTGATTTATGGTTTTAACTCAGGTCTTATGTTTTGTTTTTGTTTCAAGGAATTTATTCACAAAGTGGTTTGAACACTTCTTGGAAAAAGTGAAGCCATCGGCATCATCACCTGTGCTTCTAATTATGGACGGACATGCAAGCCACACACGGAATTTTTAACTTGTGGACTTGGCTGGAAATAACTGTGTCCATATACTTTCGATTCGTCCGTACTCAAGTCACAAAATTCAACCGTTAGACAAGACATTTATGGGACCCCTGAAAAAATATTTAATGGAAGAAATCAGACGCTGGGTTATCAATAATACGAGACCTTTAAACGATTTCGATATAATTGAGTTATTCGGGCGGGTCTATTTGGAAACTCAAACAGGAGATATCGCGGTGAATGGATTTGCTTCTACTGGTATTTCTCCTTTTGATAGACATATCTTTAAGGACCACGATTTTTCGCCAGTAGAGGAGAATGATGCATCTACAACCAATGAATGAAGAAAATCAACTCGGAGAAATGCAGGCACAACCAGATTCTGTTGAACCTTCCACTTCTACAGGAATAAAATCCATTGCTGAAATATTGAAATCTTATTCAAAACCAAAAGAAATCGATCTTAATTTTTCAGAACCGGGGTCATCCTACGCCTCGTGAAATTTCTCCAATTTCCATCCAGACTAAACAAAATATCAAGTCGTGGAAAAAAAACGAGGAAAATCTGAAGCTATTTCATTTTCACCATTTAAGCTAGCCTTGGAAGAATCTATTAAGAAAACAGATGAAAAAGAATTAAAGAGGCCCAAGGCACATACAAAGTCAAAAATAATTTTTTTTTGGATAAGAAGGTTGTTAAATCTGACTATGATCGGCTTTTGCTTATATTCTTTTTATGGTTTACATTTCAGAAGGTTCTAAAGAATTTAAAGCTAAGATAAAAGAAAATTTGTCGTAGAATATCGTCGTCTTCATCCGAAAATGAGGAAAATTTCGTTCCAGATGATTCATCAGATAAGAGTCCGGACCGAACTTATCAATTTGTTGTTTTCCGATGATACGGGAGGAGAGTCATAGGTCCAATGCGTTGCATGTACAATGTGGGCTCATGAAGACTGTTCGGGCAATGAAAAGCAATATTTTGTATGCGAATTTTGCATGCCTAAGGACCACAGAATATTTGAAAAATATATCAAGTGGTCCATATTACCAGCATTTTTGTTTTTAATTGCGAAATGAAGTTCCTTTAATATTTTGTGAATATCTTTTTGTCACGTTATTTTTTATGTTATACATTATAAAAGACTGAAATATAAATGATTTCTTAGACTGCTTAGAAATTGAATGTGTGAATTCCAGTTGAAATTGTCGTTTTATTTAAAAAAAAAAAAGTTAATGGTCGGCCATATTTGCTACACTATTACACATGTGACGTCCAAGAGGGACATTTAAGTCAAAGCTTCTCTAGTTGTACTGACGTTCAACGGCTTCGAAAGAGATTAAGACTTGTGTTTTTTGATTTACTTGACACACTGGCATTCCAAATTGTTCTTGAAAATCCTTGAAACCGTTTTTTTTTTGTTTTCAACTGTGCCTATCAAATGAGATCTCAAGAAAGCCTTGATAATCGCAATCAACATTTTCACGATAGAAAAACTTCGTCTTTATAAATATCCCTTTTAACAAAGCCCGATTCATATTTAATTTGAAGTGACAAATAAACCAAAAGAAATATTTTCTTTTTTGTTCCTTTAAAAGCAAACAAAAGGACATCATCCTTTTGGAGTAAAATATCGTCTGTTTTGTCTTCGTTTGCCACTTCTCAAGGAATCTGTTGTTCGTTGTTTTTTTTTCAATTTGAAAGTACCAGGTGCGAAGTTCTGCAGATGCTTTCTTATAGCCTTGAGTTGCCTTTTGCAAGAACTTCACTTAACCAGTAATGTGCAACCAATGCACCGGGCTTATAAAGTTTTACACGTTGTGCCTAGCAAGTTTATGCATAAATTCACTTGGAGTAATAAATTTAAAAAAAAAAATGTATCTATATAGCGGTTCCGCAAATTAGTTTGCCTTCAAGTTTCCTCGTTTCCTTGGACTTTCCTTCTTAAACATAATCACATTTCTCGGTCCTCTAGATGCTGTGTGGGTCTGGTCGTAGTATCCTTCAGCAGTTTGGCCTCTCTTTCTTTCTATCGCTTTCTTTCTCCAGCTGAGTGAAAGCACTTTGGAAAACTCCATCCACGCGATTCTATTTTCCTAATAAGGAACTTTCAAGTGACCTTTTCGTCTATATGTACACACAGAATAAAGAAGGTTGGAAAATTACTTTTCACACCAAATTCGCAATAAATTGATCTGCAGGACAAACATGAACTGAAGCAAAAAAAAAAAAAAAAGAAAACTGGAGAGAATAGAAAACAAAGCTCCTTTTGTACGTTTATACCTACGTTTGTGTCTAGTGATGCCTTGGAGCAACGGCGCTGTTGGAAACAAATCTGTTCCCAGGGTGATAAAAAAAAACTGCTAGTCAAACCATTCAACTGATTGCCGATGATGAAGAGTCATCACATTAGTGCTCATCCAGCTTATGAATTGTGAGAACAGGACACACATAAAAGACTGCCCTACGGGCTATGTGGGTTTCCAAAAAATTGTGGAAACAGCGTTCGATTTCGTCGGTGGGACACCAACGCAGAGGCACGTCCACGTAGAATGAATTTCCAAAGGCATATCAATTGGATTTTCATTTGAGGTGTTTTTTTTCTGTTTTCGTGAAGGCTATGGTAACTTGATATCTCAAAAATGCTTCGTGTGGAAATATTAGCTGGCGGCTTAATTTTCCTTGTCAGATTGATTATACTTGGGTAGTGAGTCGTTGATGATTTTGAAAATGCTTTCTCCGTTTGATGTTGTTCGCCTTGGATGGTTGTTGGGGGAAATTTCATTTCCGGTTCATTTATCCCTGCGGTGGTGATTTATCACAGAATGTCTCTCAAGCCAATTTATTGGCCAAGACGTGAAAGTGAATTAGGCAACTCACAATTCAGGGTATCAATTGCTTTACTGTCGATGATGGAAAATGTCCATCCAACAAGGCATATGATTTTAAATTCTACACACTTGTTGAACTGTCAGCTATCATTGCGATGCTTTTTGATTAGGTATACAAAAAAAAAACTAAGATGTTATTTAATGTGAATCGATACGCAATCACAGAACGTGCCGAAACAGTGTTACAAAAAATGGGAACAAATAGCTGAACAGATTCGTTTAGTTTGTATGTCTCTGACAGGTTATGATTTGACTTGAGTTTTTCCGTCAAGGACTCCTGAAAATGTTGCTGCTTTGTTGACTGAAAAGCACACTCTTTCGCCTATTAAATGCTGCGAATGAATGAACCTTAATTGCTCAGAAAAGGCAATAGAAAGGGTGGAAGAACCTCTCCACCCACTACTATTTTGGTCAGGGTTTTGGTCTATTCTCGAGATGTTTCTTTTTCGAAAAGGTTGCGACTGTATCAGTGAATAGACTGCGTTTTCAAACTATCTTGATTGACTTAATTTTTTTTTTCCTGAAATTGTTGTTATAGATTTGATCGAAGATAAATTCATTAGCTTCCGAGTTCTTACGATTCACCAGCAACCGACTATGTTAAAGAAATAAAAATTTCTGAGTTCTTAATAGGGAATTTTTAATTATACGAAAATGTGATGAAATATTTTTTCAAAACAATGAGTATTTAAGGCCAATAACGAGGTGGAATTTTGGTAAATATTTCACTCCATGACAAACATTTGAATAAGTAGACAAATGCATGGTTTTATATTTCCAAAGTTCATAGTTGTATCTTCAGTATCACAAAACTATGAATTTGTAGGTTGTTATTTACAAAAAAAATATTACATTTTTTGGCACAACTCGCTTTTTCGGAGAAAGGCACAACTTCACCATTTGAGTGTGTGGGTTATAACATTCGCACAAATATAAAGGAAGTAGAACCTACACTTCTCTACGGAGGATTGGTGCCCACTCGCGAGGCTTGGGCCCTGAAAAATGCCCAAAGTTGCTTTGCGGATTTGAACCCGAGACCTCACGCATAAATTTTGACATTTGCATTTTTCTCTGAATGTGAACTTAAATGCTATGGCTGCCATGGTATTTACAATTAAAAAATAAAAATAAAATAAGGTTAAAAATAAGAGGGTCCCCATTTAAAAAAAAAAAGTCTTTTTAACATTGCAATTGAATTTTAAGCCAATTAAAAATTGGCATATCGTATGGTATTAAGGAACCCTTCGTATGCGTGTCCGACTCACACTTGCCTCTCTGATAAGTTACAAATCTTCTGGTCTCCACTCATACTGACGTTATAAATTTTTCCCATAGTTTCGTTTAATATTCAAAAATATGATAAATATTTTGTAAGTATTTTGTGAAAGCTTTTGGATTTTTTTGATTTTATACATTTTTGAGGAAATACAAGGATTGGCAAGTTCAATGGTTAGTGTAAAGAGTACCCATTGTTAATTGTATCTGTCATTTTAAGTCGCTTTCTCTGTTTAAAATTATTTTAATATCGTGCCATTTAAACTGTTGGAACCTTACATGTTCTCCCGACGTTCCTTATGTTTATCTTCCGAAAAAATTTTAAGATTTCAAAAACCTTCAAAGCTGCGCTTGACGTTCAAACCCCAAGAAGACAATGAATGCTAGTTAAGAGGCGAAAGTGCAGTTTTACTTGGAACTTTGAACCCTCGCCACAATATGATAATGTCTGCATAAATCTTGGGCAAGGGAAAAATTTAACCATGCGCTTTTTTTTTAAGTTGTATTGGGTCTCAGGGAAATGGACTCAAGACTCATCATAATTCTGACAATCGTCAATCGATTGTGAAATACTTGGCTATTGGTGTAAAAAAAAAATAAGTAACAAAAAAAGTTGGAAAATATGACTCCTATTATTCGATTTTTTTTCCTTAAAAGGAAAGTAAATTTCAAACCACCTTAAAACAAGACAAAAAAATAAAATAAAATAAAGTAACCCAAACTAAGTATCAGCATCACCCTAATCAAGCCACCAAAATTTATTGTAATTCAATTTTAAATAATTCCAGCCAGTAGATCCATCTTCGAGAAGTACAAGGGCCGGTAGCATTTGAACTTCACATCTGATCTTATATTGTCTGAGTAAAAGCGGCGTCCCGACTTCATATTCAGATCTCACGCTAACCACAAACACTCACGCCACATGTTCGCTGACCTTAATTTTGAGGTACTGTTGATTACGGGCGTATTCAGGGTAGGGGACTTTCACTTCAAATCTGATTTCGGTTAAGGTTCTCTCCTTTTTTTGACTTGATGATGATCCGTTCGGTCTTTTGTACATTCTTTCCACCCTAAATTATTTAACGTATAATGCTATAGTGTTATTAACCTTACCATGAGAAAAGGTTGAAAGCTCTAAGACCTCTAAGACCTCTAAGAAGCCTCTCTTCAATGGGCCATTATTTGCAACTTTTTTTTTTGCCAAAACAAAAAGAAAAACAGACCTTCCCCTTGAATCTGTGGCATTATTGCTATCGGTCTTTGAATTCTGATGGCAAGTATAGATTCCGACATCTTATATTCACCTCCTCCCAACAAAATTCTTCAAACATTATGTCTATTTGGCTTGCCCCAAAAAATAAAGCATCTCGAAAATTTCTTATCCCTTGTGAGGTCGAAAAATGTTGAACTCGAAAATGCGTTTAATATAAGATGTCATCAAGAAGTGCTCAATCAGTAACCAGGTTGAGCTCGAAATATTGGCCTGCCATAAATAAATATAAATACGGCTCGCAACACTCCATAAACATCTTGATATTTAAAAAGTAAAATAAAGAGAAAAAATGAAGACTTACACCAACAATTATTTACGATAGTCAGATCGATTAGGAACACAATAAGAAACGGTGTGATAGAGACAGTTGGAGTAAAAGAGTCGTTTAAGCGACAAAAATGCAGCTCTTGCTTTTTTCAGTTGAAATTTTATTTGACAATTTATTCATCCAAATGAATTCCAAAATACTTCACAACAATTTTTGATTTGATGTGAATCCCATAAGAAGATTTTATTTCCACGTTATTTCAATTGCGGCGCGTATTTGAATTACCCTGTCTTCCGAGAATGCGGAACAATTATGGTTTCACATTAAGAACTCTTTTTCGTAAGCTTCCAATTGCATACCAACTAATACTGTACGATTTACGAGTATTGCAATTCACTCGTACTAATCCTTTCGCATTCTCGGCCTCTTTTGGGCTTAATCAAATCAAAACCAATTATGTCGTTGAAATGTGATTACAACTTTCACCCAAGGATAATCATAATAAATATGGATGGCCTACACCCATCATCAAAAGGAAAAAAAAAAACATAACTCCTATTTCCATGAGGACTGCATTTGTCGTCCACGTTATCCAGACCCCACCCGCCCAACATTAATTACAATTAATCCCAACGACCATCTAATCCTCTAAAGCTCCCGACCCTCACCAAATGTTATCATGGCATCTGTCCCCTTTGAAAACAGAAGAAGCCAAAAACCGTATGCAATTTATAAAGCCACACAAATACAGGTACACCTGCCTGAAAAGGACTCGCTAAGGGATTTTTTTTTTTTTTTTGCTGTGTATGAGTTTTTGTGGTGCTCGCGCTATTTGGATCGCGTGTGTATGGAAAATATTCCAAAAGCGTCATCAGATAAGGAGCACAAAATATAAGCGCGTACCCAAACAGGAATAGCAGCGCTATATGTGCTTACACAAGGATAATAATATAGAGGACCGTAGATTCGGGTATTCGAAGTGCGCTCCATGCCACCTGTTGACTGTTTTGTTCTTATTGTACTACTGGTTTGCCTTTGTTTCTAAATTTAATGCTGAACACAAATTTTGACTCTACACCATCGTCCGGAAAAAAATTATGGTAACGTCCTTGCGACAGCTATTCCATTTACTATATGGAATAGTATTGTACCACTGACCTGTAGTTAAGAAAAACTAACACGACTAGGTCGAAAAATGTTCCTGAAATTACAGTGGCAGGCTTGAGGGCTCTCTGCCTGAGACACTCCTTGCCAACACACACACATACACCTCATTTAATGCTGATTTGGTGATATACGAAGTTGATAAGTCAACATTTTCTTGTTGTCTACATATACTTAAGCGTGCGTCATACCGACACGCACGTGTATGTACGATTGACGTTTCACGGTGCGGTGATGGTGGTTGTCATGAGGGATGGCGTGCTGGGGGGGCTTAACGCAGAATGAAACGACACCTATCCTGGTAAGCACGGCAATAAAGCTTAATTATTCGGTATTATTCATTTTTCGAATATTACCATTTCAGGACAACGACAACGTTGAGAGTGTTGTAACGGTTATGATTAAGTAAAGGATGAATCGATGCGGTTGTGTTGGCATTCATCGTTGGGATACTTTGGAGTGTAGGTATGCTTTACCGATGGCAGTGCGTGTTGGCTTTGTTTAGGATTAGGGTTATTTCTCTTACTCGTAGGTGAGTGCTCTCCTTGATTATGGGAAGACGCTTGAAGGAATGTCTTAATAAAGCCAAAGATAAATCAAATTCCAATCAAATTTCCAGTTATTAAGAAAGGAAATGGAGAGAACTTTTGGATTCTAAACGGATGAAAAAAACGTAGAAGCATTTGTTTTACTTTTTTACAGCAGGTGAAAATTGAGAAGTGTGATATTCCTATTCACTTAAAATTACTCCCATAAATAAACAACAATTTTATGTTTGGAAGGAAACTTTCCAGCAAAGTCATCTGCTTACATTCAATGCGGTTGTTCCTTATTGTGCAAGGCAGAACGGTTTTATTCTTTAAGCCTGCAGACAAGGTTTGTCCTGTCAGAAAATTTGGAGAGTGGAGTTGTTGTCCATGAAGATGAATTCTAAGCCTATACTAGCGGCGTTTTCGCGATGAATATCTCTCGTGTACAATACCGGGCAAAGAACACATCCTTGTGGAACTCCTCTTTAAAAGAGGAGTAATAATTTCAACGTTTAGCATGGAAGAGTAGATTTTTTAGGTAGGTTTCTAGTATCCTAGACAATAGAGTTTGAAAAAGCTATCATATTACACTTTGTCAAATGCTCGATAGACGTCAAGGAAGACACTCTCTACAACACATATTTTTTTGTTCCACTTTTTTTTGATTTCTTTGATTTCTGTACACCAGATCAGTCGTCAAATGTTTGACCCCGAAACCAAATTCATGGCAAGGGATAGAACGTTTTTGTTCGATGATCAGCCGCAGACGCTTCTAAAATAGATTTTATCTTTACGACTTTTTACATTTCAGTAATTCATTGTCTCTTCCTTGACTTTCCTGACTGACCTGTACTTTCCTTATTTTGCACAGTACAAGCAGAATCACTTGATAAAAGATTATGTAACGTAGAGGTTCGAAACCCAGAAGCGTTTTCGTCCCGATAGCTCCATGGGTGGAGTTAGAATATGATAGCGACTCATTTGCATTCATTCAATTCGCAGTATTTTAATCGGCATGCTTCGAAGATTATTTCAGCATGCTGTTGTCACTGTTAGTCCTTCCTATCTAATGATATCATCGTCACAAACAATCACGAACAGCGCCATCCGGCCATCTAAAGTTACAGTATTAAGTATTTTGCTGCTCAACGAAAAATTTAGCTACATACATTCTGCCTATTGTACTGCCTGTAATACCTTCAATTGGTCAAACTCCGAGTTGCTCCGAGTATGCGAGTTTTCCACGACTCGAAACGTTTATATGTTCAAAAAAACGGGAATATGCTATGAACGCACACGAAGGGTATCGTACTGCCCACAGTACTATGGCCTTGTCCCACAAATCCCCTGATAAACTCCCCTAAGGAGATATTTGTATGGAACGTTTTTGTTGCGCGTTAAAAACATGATGTAAATATTGCACAAACAAAAGTTATAATTTTCGACACAAATTTAAAGCACGTTTATTGTACGAGGACCCCCTTTTTTGTAACCGCATAATGTTTCGGCTATAGTAGTTCATGTTCTGGGAGGCTTTGTATTAGGCTTAAGGTATGGAACCCTTAAAATTACACCTTTCATTGGACGATGCCATAAAACTTTGCAGCTTCAAAAGCATTTGGTTTCCAAGATATCACTTTTTCGAAAAATGTGAATTTAATGAATCTCGCATTGAAATCTGTAAAAATAAATAACATGGCCAAGTGCGAGATGGACTCGCGCAGCGAAGGTTCCGCACAAACTTTTAGATATGCAGGAACATAAATCTTTCGGTTTGAAGTAGGCTTTGAGTGTCGAAATATGTGACATTTTACTTTTTTTTTTTAATTTTTAATTTGACGTAATTTGAGTTGCAATTAAAAATTGTTTTTTTGTGATTTACGGTTTTCGAATTTTCCCTGTACTTATGCTATAAGATATTATTTTTTGCTAAATTTGATGACTCCAGGGCAACAGGAAGTACCCTATGGGTTCTGATTCCCCTTGTGACTGTCAAAATCGGCAGCAAAAAAGCCATATCTCTTTAAAGCATCAATTTAGAAGCAATTTATTTTACAGTTTTAAGGGATCGTTGTCATAAGTATTTTTCAATTTTATACCTGCAGACGTTCTTGAGAATAAGGGTGGTGACAGACATACGGACAGCAAAGTGGTTTTTCCTTTTGAGGAACAGAACCCTAAAAAATGAATACAAATCCGAACAGAATGGTAAGGAAATGTGTTGAATATTTTTTTTATCAAGCAGATTGTATTTCGTAGAAAACAAAGTATGCTTTTGTCACTCTTCTATTTATAAAAAAAAAGAGTCAGATGTTTCTTTGAGCTTTAAAAGATCACTAACTGAACAAAATAGGGCACATGTTTATTAATTTAACATGATTGCTTAAGAATAGATTTCCATTCACTTATTTATTGGAATAAATAAATACTCGTTCACCATCCCATAGAGTGTAAATTTAAATATAGCGTCCCAGACTATAAAATAAACAAATATTTATAAACTTTGTTTTTATACTTCGATTCTTTTCTATTTCCACATTCTTCATCGATAAAAATAAATCACTTTCCTGAGTATTTGTCCATTTTTATCAAATGACTATCGATTGAGTTCCACTTTCGTCACTACAGCCTTCCCCTCCATCACTCCCAATGGTCGATACTAAGGTAATAGAAACTCAGTCATGTCAACATTTCATACGGGTTAAAGAAAATAATTTACCGCGTTCTCTCACACGGTGCAAGCGCGTTAAGGCGGATTATTATCTGATTGCGTTTTGCTTCAACTGTGATTAGCCTCAAGAAACATTCGGCCAGTTAAATTCTGGCAAAAAAGGAAACACAAATCACTGGGGAATTTTTAAAACATAGCAAACTGCCCACGGACGAGTACACTTGTCGTTGGACTAGAACCCAGCCTGCTTGAATTCCCACCGGTCGAAGGAGAAAATTAATCTGACGTCAAACGGCAAATCGGGTTGAATTAAATTTGATAGGTGGTTGGACTGCAAGGATTGACTATTTCATTTACCAAAATACCACTTTGCATGTAAACGTTAGATTTGTAGAGCCGAACTCAAAGCTAAGAGTGAGAGAATGACGGACCCTAAGGGGAATAGGAGCCTGTGAAATCGCCACCTTCTTTCGGCGGTGATTTAAGTGATTTGTCTTAACACCATGCCAACGAAATAGTATTCCAACGTTGCACTCGGGTGTCAAAAGTATAATTACAGCTAAATTATAATTGCCAAAGATAAAAAAAAAAAATGGTTGCTAATTATGCCATTAAATTGATTAAAAAAGGTTTCACCTCAGTTTGATAGGAAATTTTCTAAGGCGGAATATTTGATGTTTATTAAAGCTGCTGCTGGACTACAATTCATAACTTTTCCTTACACTCGACTATCGATGGATGAAAGGTTTGATTTGAAATTCAAACGGGGGGAAGAAAAATATTAAAGTATGAAAACGTGAATTGTGAAGTCACACCCTCAAAAGCTATTTCTATAACTAAGCACAACTATTGACCAGATTTTAATCAATAAGGCTATTTATACACATAATTGCTGCCACACCATCCTACAATCCATCGCGATTCTTAAGGAACCAAATGTCCTTGATTTTTATTTTTTTTTTCCAATTTTATTCCAATGCACGATTTTTTGTAAAAAAAGCCTATTTTTGAATTTATTCAGAAGTCTTTAATTTTGAGTGGTAAGTTATAGGGATTCTACTCATAGTTTAACCTCCCAACTCATCCATTTGAATATCATAACGAGGCTGTCTGCAAAAGGCTCCGGGGCATGTTCCTTATTTATAAATTACCCACTTCGTTGGTTGATTTTTATTCATTAATTTTGAATGAAGCAGGCTAGGAAAGTGGTCACTTAATATATGACCAAGTGCGTTTGATGATGGCTAAAAATAAATATTCACGAATGTTATTTCTGATTTTTTTTTGTTACAAATAAGTTATGAACCGGAGTTGTGATGTTTTAAATAAATTTATGCTCGCTGACGTTAGTTATCGGTCTTTGAATAAATTAGAAGGCAAATGGGGTTAGCTATTTACATGGATTGAGGGAAAGTTTTGGTAAAAAAATTAATAGATTAGTATTAACTTTAAATAAATAAATAATACAATATGTCGTTGTTAAACTAAAGGGTCCGCCATCTAACTTTTTTTTTCAACTAGTGCTTATTTCGTGAATGGTAACACTTAGCTCATGTCTGATTCGACAGATAATTAATTTTATACTTCCGCTGAACGAATATGGTTGTGTATACGCTTGAATAACGCTGGGAAATATTGCGACATTACTTTGAAAATCATGGTAATGTTGCAGAATGTGTGCGAAAATTGCGTACGGATTTTGGTAGAAGAGAAGCACCGTCAGCTCCGTATGTTCGTTTTCTTGTAAAAAAAGTGAAAGAAACTGGCATCCTCATCGAAAGACCAAAGCGTGAAAAGCCAAAAAGAGTGCGTATACCCGAGAATATTGCTACTGTGGCAGAAAGTTTGCGTGAAGCGCCATCAACATCAATTCACCGTCGTTCTCAACAATTTCACATTTCGGAAGACATCATTGAGACGAATTTTGCATAAAGACCTTGGTATGACACCATACAAAGTCCAATTGGTTCAGGAGTTGAAGCCAACTGACCATCCAATGCGTTATCGCTTCGTTAAGTGGGCCTGCGATCGACTTACAGAAGATGCCGATTTTGCCAAAAAAATCATCTTTTCATAAGAAGTTCATTTTGATCTTGGCGGGGTCGCATCTGGGGCACAGAAAACCCGCACGCATACATTGAAAAGCCGATGCACCCAAAACGAGTCACTGTTTGGTGCGGATTTTGGTCCAGAGGCATAATTGGGCCATTTTTCTTCGAAAATGAGCAAGGAGTGGACGTTACAGTCAATGGCGATCGTTATCGGGCCATGTTGAACGAATTTTTGTTCACAAAAATTGAAGAGGAGGATATTGGCAACATTTGGTTTTAACAGGACGGCGCTACGTGCCACACAGCCGAAGCTACACTCGATGTTTTGCGCCCTGTTTTTGAAGATCGCATTATCAGCCGCAGAGCTGATGTCGTTTGGCCACCTCGGAGCTAAGATTTGACACCGTTGGACTATTATTTTTGGGGTGCCCTCAAAGATAAGTGTTACGCCGACAAGCCAGAGACAATTGACGCTTTAAAGGACAATATTCGTGAAGCCATTGGTGAAATACAGCTGCACACAATCGATAATGTGCTTAAAAATTGGACCGATCGTTTAGACTACTGCATGGCCAGCCGAGGCAGCCATTTGAATGAAATTATTTTCCATTATTAACCGGAAGGATTGTATTTTCAAATAAAAAAAGAAATTTGAGAAAATATTCAGCAGTGTTTTTTTATAGAATTTTCAAAAAAAAAAAGTTATTTGGCGGACCCTTTTTAAACATTCAATTATCAATCAAAAATATGCTTCGAACATACACAAGCGCAGCACAAACGCAACTAAAGGAAATTATGTTTGAAAATCTCGGAAAGTTTTGTAGTGCAAGGTGCATAAGTGTTTAACTTAAAATCGCGTTGTGTCCATTTCGAGACGATTACAGCAATTGGCTCTATCGAAAACCGCTTTGGACGACATTTTGCATAACGATCTTGCTTAGTTTGCTTTTAGGGTCCAGTTGACACAAGAATTGAAGCCACCAGATCACAAAAAAAAAATTAAAAATCACAATTTTTCACACAAAATTCTTGTTCCATTTATCTACGTTTGTTAAAAGAACGAAGAAAAACCGACTACGAAAGCACACATGAGAAATAATGGAACCACCTAAAATTTTGTGACATTTTAGTGCAGTTTTTTGGGCCATTTTTTGTTTATTTGATGCCAGTGACATCATTTCAGTAAAGTAATAACGCTACCAACCGATGTTAATGAATTGGTTTATAGGATTCTATAAGAAAATTTTTGTCAACAGAATACTATTACTATGGCTTCGCTGTCCGTTCGTCCGTTTGTCCATCCGTCCGTCAAAGGGTTACATCTTCTGAACTTAAATTGGTAGACACTTGCAATTTTCACAGCTTATTAAACACTTTGACAGCTTTGCAAATATTTATAAAACTAATATATTTATGCGTACAAGAGCTTTTAAATCGAATATCGATCGTTATTATTTTGCTTATTGTTCCAGTGCTTTGAAAGAAATAATCGACCTTTACTGTAACTCCATTTCGCCATTTCGTATTTTTATAAAAAAAAAAAAATCAGGTCACCAAAATATCTGCATGGGTTGATGGAAAACATCTAACGTCCAGCAATAATATATTTCTGAGGATAACTTTATGAGGCTGCAACAAAAGTTGAAAATATCCCAACACAAAAATCGTGTTTTTTTAAACATCGCAACTCGATTTATCGCCAAGTAGAAGACTATGAGAAATTTAATATTGAAAAATGATACGGAACCCTTCGTGTGCGTGACGGTTTTTTTTTTTCTTGTCTGAAATTGATGTTAAGGCCATTATTTTCAACAGGCCGGCATCGATGCCAAGATAATGTTTTCTTGCCTGACAAATTTCCTGTGACTTCTCAAAACAAATTCTACAATCGATAGCGGCCAATTAGTAGTTGGTACGATTGAACATCTTCAATTGATTTCTTTTGGGGTTTAGTTTAAAACAAACAACAACATCAATGCTCGCCAAAAGATGCACCCACTTAGAAAAAAACATGAGAGCCGATATTCGCGGAACATACCCGCAAATAAATGACGGCACACGGTTGACCAATGTTGTTTTCCTTTTCAAATCTCAGTGTTTTAAAATAAAAAGTACCACCACTCTAGGTAAACTTGCTCGTTAACATCGTTTCCACTTACCCTGATCATATCCAGTTAAGGGGGAAATCACAGTAGCACACAAAAATAGGGATATTTCCTACGTAGCTCCTTGGAGAAAGATATTTCGAAGCTACTGTCAAAATTTCAAGTCGATTGGTAAAGATTTGCTCGAGTTATGTCTTCGGCGAGCTCAAAAAAAGTGGTTTCGTGAAAAATGCGTTTAAAGTTTAAAGTACCATTCACCACAGAGTGAAAAATTTGGTCACTCGAACAATTTTGTCGTATTCCATCATTTGGTATATTATTTTTAAGAAACTAAAGCACCTTTTGAGCGAACATTTTTTTTTTTCGAAATATTCAAAATTTTACTGTGATTTCCCTCCTTAAGTTGTGATTTATCGGCAGGAGATTCAGTACAGAAATAATTGGATTACCCAACAGTATCAAAATGTAGATTGTTTGTCACATACGATAATAACACACCTTGCAGCAATTTACTTTGTGGAGTCAATCAATCATAATGATTCCACGCCTGTCTTGAATACTCACATCAATTGACCTAACTGCCAATTGATACATACTCGCTAAAACGTAAGCCTCATGTAAATCAGTACAATTCCCAAATTGATTCAATTAAGTGAATAGCGTTCCCAAAATACAACACCCCGTAAGATTTTCGAAATTTCTTATGGAAGAACATGAAACAAAGTCGATGCTAAGCTGTCAAAAGCTCTGTGCGTCCCTAAAGCAATCAAACGTCTTGCCCCCAGGGTGTCCTTTGTAATCACAAATTTGTTTCATGTTTACTCTGAAAAAAACTTTTCAATATGATTTCACGAATTTCATACTTCATTGACAAAATTTAATTACTTTCGCATTCTGAAAATAACTTCAACAACAAGAACTTCGAAAACGCAAGTTAAAAATGCCAAACGGAAACTATCAGTCGTGCGGAAAATTCAACGAAAAGCTAGTCCAAAAAGTTCCTCGCTTGCGTCACATGGATTAAGACAAACTGCAAATTGAATACCTAAATCAATTACCGCCCACTGCTGGTTAACAGTAATAAGGATACGAGCATCCCCTTAGTTTGGATGTGAAGTTTATCCTTTTCGAAAATAAATAAATTACTGAGCACAATAAATTTTGCACAAGAATGCACTACAACGAGGACGTTTGTAAATGTATATTGTATATCAATCGAAAAGGATATCAAGCATAAGAATAAGAAAGTTGCGTTGAATTGTACATCCAAAGGACCTTGTTTTACAAGTGTGACGAATGGCAACAAACAACCACCAAAAGATGCATATTAACGCAGCACAATGGATGGACAATAGATATCTACATATGAATGTTCACATATGAGTCTTCTCGTGTGTATTCGTGTGTGGGAGAGGCATGGCGACCAATGCCAAGCTCCATTATGGGGCGATGAACTACATTTATCTGGGACTCTTTGAAGGTTTTCGGTGGTGATATTGGAGGACTCCCACAACAACTTTTTGAGACCAACATCGTTGCATTTTTCGGATTTGTGACTCCGTTATGGCAGATAAGGAAGTTTTCTTTGGCTTCTCTATTTTGCTTTGTTCTTTTCTTTTCTTTTCTACTTTCTGCTTTCCATGCATGCAAGTGTTTTCCACCCAATCACACATCCACACACACACGTCACTCCTAGGACATTGAACTTTGATACTCTTCGTATCTATCGGATACATTTCTGTATTTTCCGTTTTGTAATAAAAAATAAAGCAAAAAAAAAAAAAAAATCGAATGTGTTCCTGAATTGATCAATAATTTGCATTGGACTTTTTAGAGAAGGTAATTTGATTCCGATTTAAATCAAAAGGATACCACCACAATGTTGCATAACATCAGGTGGGCAGTTTTGAAATTTATCTGAAACCGAATTTAAGAGTGGAATTAATTTGAAACTAAAAAAGTCGTAGACCTGTAACGCGATGCACAGAATGATTTTTTGCTTCAAATGATGTGAGTTGGGCTCATTTGACTTGTCCTTAAAGTGGTTAAAATCAAATCAAACGAATTTATGAAATTGAAATTGCAGTTGCCACGTGAAAATTATGTCGAACACTTTGTTTTGCTTCATAATTTACTCCCTCTCAACGATGCACGTTGCACAGGACGAGCAAAATCATAAGAAGACGAATTTATTTCAATTAGTTCATGGGTGGAGTTTGTGTATTTGCATTCACTTAATTCGCAGTATTTTGTGCGTAGTTTTTTTAATTGCGTTTTTCGAAAATTTTCTCATCATCGTGTTGAAATCATTAATCGAGAACTATATTTTTAAGAATTTGCATGTGAGATTTATCAATTGATCCAATTGAACGGCAGTCGTTAAACCAACCGTGCGTCACTAGATTTGAAAGTACTCGTATACAGTTGGTTACGCTTCTCTTCTTTGAAAAGACAGTTTTTTCGACCTTGCTTGAAATCAATCGAGGAGAAACTGTCCACAGCAAGAAATTCAGGCAAAAAAAAAGATGAAATCATAGTTCCAATTTCCCTCTTCGAAGTCGAAGGGGCAACAATTTTAATTCCATACATAACCAGACCATCTGGGGACTTCAGTTCGTTAGTTCATTGGTAAATAATCACCAGACAGAAAGCGTTCGTGGCAGTTCGAATTCGGGTGATTTTTTATGATTTTTTATTATGGACACAATCAGAACAATAATGGCGATACTCTCGAGTTTTAGTTTTTTTTTTTTGGATTATAAAATTAAAAGCAATTTTTCAAAGTTCTCAAGATCTTACGTAGGCTGACATCAATTCGGAGGCAGTCATGTCGCTATTAAAACATTGCACAGTTGCTCCTGACAGTAACCCCTACAGTGATATTTGTTCCATCCAAACCAGAGTTTAGCCTTGATCGGTTCGGTAAGTTAATTTTCCATTATTTATTTTTTTTTTGATCCGCAAGAATCTGCTACCGACACATAAAAACAGCGGGTGGTCAAGGCAGAGTTATTTCCAAAATTTTCGCTACAGGATACTCCTTTCAGTCCTTGACATTTTCGCATTTCGCAATTTCGTTGCCCTTTTAGGAAGTTGCGCAAGTCGATGTCAGTAGAAATTAACAAAAGCAAGTGCCTTCTTGCGTAAGGACGAATGGGTTCCTAAATGTATATAACATTTTCATGTATATTTTTAGATTTACTCACTGCGTGAATTCCAATTGAATGTTACGGCTTTGCAGACATAACCTTCTTTGGAATAAGACTTTAGATAATGTGAGCTTATTTAAATCCTTACAAATTCTTTAGACTGAATAACAGAGGAAGAAAAATTAACGAAGGCCCAAACTGACGCTGAGTTTGTAATTGTATGAGTGTTGAATCTAATTCAAAATCCTTTTCGTGATTGAAGCATACATACACCAATATTCTTGGTCTTTTGCCACTTGATTCGAAATACTTGTTATCTAAAGATATGCACAGTTGCGACTGATGCATATTCACAGTCGGGGTAGGTAAAAGTGTTGGTTCCGAAACATAATTAGCACTATGTGCCATTTTAATGCCACAGCTCTGTTACCTTATTTATGATGTGTATTCGAGAAATCTCTAACTCCAGCCTGAGGTATTTAAGAAGGACATTAGTTGCTTAATGTCCTTAGCAGAAATCGTAAGAGCCGGATAGTCGCAAAGGACATATGTAAGAGTTTCACTCTCAGCTGTGTTTTTGCTTGAATTGTGCATTGACGACATTGAAGAACTGCAAAAAGTTCTGCTTGGAAAACGCTGGAATAGTCGGGCAGTCTACAGGCTTAACTGATGTTCAGGGACACTGAGAACGCACCCGCACCGCCGCCCATCTAAGATCCGTCAGTTTAGATTGTCCAGTTAAAATCCTTGCATATTTGCCCATTACTTCATTCCACTCTTTCTGGGATTAGAATGTCAAAGTTATTTGATGGATTAATTCTAGGGACCATATAGTCCGTTGGTGTTGATACCAAATCTCTTGGTATAAGATCAAGTATAGTGCTCTGGCCATAAGGTTTTGAAGTCCAGCATCCAGACTCACTGAGCCTGATGGCTGTAGTGTTTTTAATGTGTAGGTCCAAAGGTAGGAGATGCAGCATTACCGTCAGAGCATCTATTGGAGTCGATCGCAGAGCGCTTGTGGTTCCTATGCATGCTGTTCTCTGTACCTTAATAACGTTGTATTTTTTCTAAGAGCCGGTACCATACAAGTGATCGGTATGTTAGAATCGAGCGAACCAACGACGTGTACATCCATAGGATCAACTTTGATTGGAGACCCCATTTTTTGCCAAAGGTTCTACTGCAGGCATAAAAAGCTATGCACGCCTTCTAAACTCGCTGATCAAAGTTTAGCTTCCAGCTGAGTTTAGGGTTTAAGGTGATGCCTAGGTACTTAGCCCTGGTAGACAGAGAAAGCGGCTGATAGTTCAGACGGGGGAGTGGGAAGCTGGCTATCTTGGTTTTAGTGGTCAAAAGCATCAGTTTCATTTTGCTTGAGTTGATACCAAGACCGCATTTTGAAGCCTAGGTGTAAACTTTACCCGGTGCGCCCTTTATGATCTCACTGATCACAGCCGGAAACTTTCCTGATACTAAGATCACCATATTATCCGCGTAGCCAACTACTTTTTCCCCAAATCTGATCATGACAATAAGCCAGAGAAGAGGAGAGATGACACCGCTCTGTTGTGTACCCCTGCTAGCAAATTTGTTTATATTCCTACTACCTAGCGTTGCTTGAATGCACCGAGTGCTTAGCATGTTAACAATCCATTGATATAGATAGTTTTCCACACCTATGAACGTTATTGAAGGCCCTTTTCATGTCTAAGAAGGTAGCTAATGTGTACTCGTTATATTTTAGAGATTTCTCAATAGTACGCACTTCTTCATGGAGAGCCGTTTCTGTGGATCTCCTCTTCAGGTATGCGTGTTGGGATTTGGATAGGGATGTTTCTACTATAGAGCCTCTTATCTGGTTGTCCAGGATCCGTTCGAGAACCTTGAAAACCGTCGGCGTTATAAATAAAACTTCTTTTGCCAAATCAAATAAGTGATTCCAAAACTTTTAAACCGTCTTATGTTCGTATTAAACAAATGAAGATTCAACACTTAAAAGAACCCTATAGATCTCTGAGTCCTAATATAGTGTATTATATATGACATTTATAAAGACAAAAAAACTTAATAGAGAATTATGTCCCATTTCAGAAACTCTTACTCTGTTGTTTCGTGCATACTTTTTTAATAAATTACAATAGAAAACTCGATAAGAAAGAAACATCTGCGCTTTTACAAAAGGAACAAGATAGTGGCTGCTCGATTTTTATTACCAAGAAATTGAAACTCTGCTGCGTCTTACAATCTAATGACAAAATTGAAATACTATAATTGTGTAAAATGATTTACTTATTGTGAATATATTGTTTTAAAGTAGTATCTGCTTGAACTTGAAATATTAATGTAAGCGCTCTTGTTTTTCTCCTTATTGATTTTTTTAAATGTGGAATCAAGTTGTCACCAGTTATTCTCAGTATCTTTATTAATTTTGCAAACTAAAAACTGGGAAATGTCATTTGTATAAATGAGAATAAAGAACGAATTAAATTGATTTTATACACAACTCAAATTCTGGAGTAGAAACAATGTGTCAGAATCTCTTGCTGGTCAAAGTAATACAATTTTTCCAAAGTTTGTACAGAGCTTCGAAAAAATAAGCAAACAAATCGGTTCACATGAATTAAGGTAGTTCTGAAATTGATCGATTGATTATGATCAAAGTGGGCAAATCAACAAGCAACTTCTGTTGACCATTATAGAAAAGGTCCCCATTCCAATAGAGAATACTACAAAGGAAGAGCATCAAAAATGATTTCATCAGCTAATAGACCTAATTTCAATCGCTGTGCTTCCAATTCCAGCATTTCATATCACAAATCAAATGCGATTTTTTGTGCTTAAAATATGAATCGGTTGAAGTAGACGACAAAAACCGCCTTTAAACGAGGTGCGTAAGGAGCTTATAGTAGGCCAGAGTCTTTACGGCTTCGACTTCTATTTTCACGATTTACGCACAAAAACAGTGGCTCATCACAGTCGAGAGGGCGTACTAATGGTCTATGGTGCGATGAACTATTATGAAGTAAAACAGGGACAAATTTCATCAAAAGAATGATACTTGAAAAGAGCTCTGAGGCGTGCCATACCAAGAAATAAACAGATGTCATTAAAGTTTTTGTGAAGAGATATTCCATCCAACAAAGCCACGGGTTCAGATACCGTCTGAACGTTTTCAATATGGTGCCGGTATTCTGGTTGGAATATTGCACCATGCCTTCTACTAAAAAGGTGATATTTTGTCTTGCAATAACTGTCTTAAGCATGTCCCTACTCTTGCTCATATCCAGCGTACTGTGAAAACATCCAAAGTCTTTTTGTTCGTCACAAAAAGTACCTGTGTTCCGGCCCGGCAAATCAACGACTTGTTTCAAGTCGACTTCAAAACAGAACCCGAATGTTAGATGATAAGCAAAGCAGCTGAGCAAACATTGTCATCCTCCGATATTTTTTCCTACCTGCGAAGAGGGCAAATGAAAGGGAAGACAAAATGCGAACTCTACGAACTGTACAAAGATGTGGATATAGTTCGGTTGGTAAGAATCCATCGATTACACTGGACCGCACCTCAGGTTCAATGATCAAGCATTTGCCGGCGCTTTCTTGCTTCTTCTAACCAACAGGAAACAGCGTACTCAGGACCGTCTAGGCTAAAAGACATATCTCAGGCTCTTGTTGGCCGTACAAGTTCAAAAAAAAATATCATTCCCTACACGATGGTCGACACAAAGCCCTTTACTGATGGTTCTAAGATGGGAACAGGAGTCGAAGGCCTTAGAAGATATAAGTGAGACTTCAAGTTTTAATTAAGAGCACGAGCTCCTCACATTAAGGGGGGAAATCACAGTAGCACACAAAAAAATAGGCGTATTTTCGGGAATAAATTTTGGCTGAATAAAAGTATCAATCGAAAATCTGTAAAGTAGTTTTTATATCAATATTAAAAAAGTACAAAATGTAATTTTTTCAATAAAAAATATTCAAAAATGACGGCTGCGCAGCATATGCCCCAAGGCGCCTATTTTTGAAAGCGTGTCGATGGCCGAAGACGTAGACTCCTGGAAGAAAACACCAACATTTTTTAGTTTTCATATAATAACAGCTAGCGAGCTACGTAGGATTTTTTCGATATATTGATTTTTTACAAAATGGTGCATGTTTGAAAATAAAGCTAAATTTTTGACAAAAAACGCAATAAAATCTTCGATAAAAAAAAATTAAGCCATATAAAATAAAAAATCCTATGAAGCTCCTTGGAGAAAGATATTTGAAGCTACTGTCAAAATTTCAAGTCGATCGGTAAAGATTTGCTCGAGTTATGTCTTCGGCGAGCTCAAAAAAAGTGGTTTCAAGAAAAACGCGTTTAAAGTCTTAAGTACTGAGAAACCATATGAAAATATATGAGCATACCGGAGAGGCGTTATCGCAGAGTAAAAAATTTGGTCACTCGGACACTTTTGCCGTATTCCATCATTTGGTATATTATTTTTAAGACCCTAAAGCATCTTTTAAGCGATAAACATTTTTTTCGAAATAATCAAAATTTTACTGTGATTTCCCCCCTTTATTAATCATCATTGTTGGCAGTCTTACAGCTCTAAAAGCAAGTTTCAAATAAATTTGAACAGTGTAGAGTAGGGTGTCCCGGTCTTTGTCAGCTACTCACCTATGTGAAGGGGAAAAGTAAGACTGACATACTATAAATAGAGCATGATTCTCTTGACGAAAAATTAACAAAACAAACTGAAAGCCGCCTTCCTTCATGTGAAAGTTAATAAGATCGATTTTCCGACGGAATACAATCCTATTGGATCAGCCTAATGGCTTGAGAACTTAATACACATCCGACCACATCTTTCTCTACTCTAGATCCATCTTTATTAAAGTGGTTTCCAGGATATTCTTTCCAGATATGCTTATAAAAATTATCTTTTAACCTCTTGTTGGATTAATAAAAGAACTGAGGTCCTATCTAATTCCTTCAAATATGCAAAACAAAAAAACGACAAATTAAATCTTATCTTTCAACGAATGCGGATTTAAATTTGAGTTCAAATTGTGTTGACGTGTTATCATGGTTGGAAGATGACAACTTTGAAAGAAACACTATTTAAAAGTCAAGGAGGAATTTAGCCAACAATGACTAAAGAACACAAACCATAAATTTTGTCCTTCAATTTATGGCTTCCGACTCAAAATAAGGATTAAGAATTAAGCTCTTTTGATGTTTTTCAAAAAGAAGACTGATAATTCCGGCTACACTGTTGCACATTCATTTGATGGATTTGTTTTGGCAAAATTAATTCCAGCCACATCTTTTCACATAAACAATGTCAATACCACCCCAAGAGTTCTTAAACAATTCAACAAACAAACGTATGTCCTATGAGTCCAGAAAGCTATAATCTCTCCACACAAAATTTCCCACTCAAATAATCGTAAAAAAAGTTTTCTCTTCTTCCTATTCATTTTGGCCAAAAATACAAAACAAAATCATCAAAACGGAACCCAAATGTGAATCACGACAATCCAAATCATCTCGAATGACCTTAAGCGACTTCAAAAAAAAAAAAAAAATAAAATAAAGATTGTTTGAAATTGGCGTGGTGTAGATAAGTCTAATAAAAAAAAATTCTAAATAATAAACCAAGTTGAATCAGTGTTCATGAATCAGTACTCTGCGTTTAACAACGGCAATACAATTAATATCCTGAAACGATTATTGCTCGCACAAGCACAGTTTTTTTTTTGGAGAGGACAGGACATCTTCACAAGTCCACACAAGGTGGGAAGTCAGAAACTGGATGTCGAATCAAATGATGATAAAATGAAGACAAATAAATTGCAGTGAAATCAGAAAAGTCATAACCAAGAGAATTCACATAAACTGTCTCTGGCATAAAATTGTCATTTCTGTATCCTGGTGAAAGGACGGACCGGCAGGAATTTCACAATTCTTTTGCTTTTGCTTCTGTTCTCTCTATCTCTTTCTGAACAATTTCCCTAGATGATTTTCGAATAATGCAATCGTACGAGTTCCATATGCTCAGCCCAATTCACCCACTCTCGGCCATCACCGTGTGTATATAATGGCATCCAAGAATTTTGTGGTCAATTCGATTTTTGCGAAAAGCAGAGACACGACAGTGCCATGGAAAAAGGATACTCGTGTACATGCACATGAATATAATCCTCGTTTGAACTCACTTGCGCTTTATGCATTGTGAATTTTAGGCGCCATTTAGTCCAGACGCTCGGGGGTGGTTGTTTGTACCAAAAAGTAAAAAAAGCACAACAGCTAGAAATGACTGTCGATTTTGGAAGCAGTGGGAGCCGTGGGAGCAGTCATCGTACGAACCAGGAGCAGTAGCAACAGAAAAGCCATTTGATCTGATGATGGTCATGTATTTGTGTGTGACTAGCACTATTCCATTGGCAAACAAACAATTTTTATTCATAACCACCACAAGCGGGTTACGTTACGGCGACAGCAGCAGGGGGTAAAACTTCCCCACCCAAAAAATGCATACAGTGAACTATCATTCCTATGCTGCTGCTTCCACTACTCACGCGCTCTCCATCGTATTTGCATGGGAAATTTATGCCATTAAAACAGTTGTGAATGTTCCTCTTTTTTTTTTGTACCTTTGTGCCGCGCGTTGTCATGGGTCCAGCGGAGAGAGTAGACTTTTCAAAAAATTTTCGGTGTTGAGGAGGAGGAACATGTTTATTTCTCTTGCATTCGAAGACACCACTCCTACGCTACCTATTTACGGAATGGAAAATCTGGCAAAGATTTTGCAGTCGGAGCCAAAATCTATCTACTGCACACGAAGACGATGGTGAATGGATGAAGTTTTATCTTTCAGGGGTGTGGTGGGGCTAGAGCTACGAAATTTGTGTCACAACCTACACCATTACCACCAGTTGAAGGGTTGAAGTAGGAACAACTCACCAATGGAAGGGCGTACGAAACAGTTGTTTACGCCAAAAAAAAAAAACAGGCAAAGACAAAAAGGAAGTCACCCTAAAAAATCAATTTATTGCCAAGCATGAATAATTTTATTGCTTACGAGTGAAACGATGAGCACAGCACAAAGAAAAAAAACTTACTCCTTCCGAAAAGGATATATTGTGACACAGCTACAGAGCGCGACAGTGGTTAATTGAAGCCGTCGTCGTCGTTGTCGTCGTGGGCAATGGGCATAATTAATTTGGACAACTTAATAGGATGAAGTTTTTTTTTTCATAGTTAATAAGTTTGAGGGGGTTGTAGCATGAAAGGAAAGGAAATGGAACATAACGACCTTTTAAAGGAAATATTGATCAAGTAATCGTTAATCATCGTAATTTTTATTTAGTTTTTTTCAATATTAAATGGGGTTTCGCGTCATGAAGGCGTACGGAAGGGGAGATCATTTAGAGTTGCTATAGAAAAAGTTAAAAAAAAAGCGTCCAAGAGCGGGTCGGACACGCATCGTTCAAAATACGACATTTATTGAGATGCGAATTTTTCAAGATTTCGTTTTTCTGTATGGAACCCCTCATATATTTTTATATTTATATTATTTCGGTTTTTTTACTCAAAGTTGTGCTTATCCTGTGAGCTAGGACGCCCACGGAGTCACCTTTGATATACCTTATGTAGGTCGTGAGAAAGGCGGCACATTTGCGGATGCGCTCGGCTGTTAATTCACCGTAAAGGCTCGCACTATTGCCTGGATCAACCAGTGGATGGAATTCCTTGCGTGGTCTTTACATCCTCGCAGCATCTTGATACGGCTTGAACTACCTGCCTGGTCGGGGATTTCGAGAGAGTCTGCATGTCTGTCGTTGTCCTGTACAAACGGATGGTCGTCTCATTTTTGCACACATATGTACACAGAAACTCACCCAAAAAAACCTCAGTCGCACATCATTTTTCGATATTACTATTATACTTTTTTTAATATTTTTTTTACAGAAACAAATTAAAAAAAAAAGTTGAAAAGAAAAAAAAATTAAAACTTTAATAAATCCTAAGAAAATTGTATATCGAAATAAAAAAAATTAAAACTTATAGCTAGTGACTCACTCTTTTTCTGTTTGTATATACTCGTTGTCCTGACGGAAGCACGTAATGGATTAGTCACGTGACAACAAAGATAACCCAAATTCTATGTTTTTTTAAAAAAAAGAAGGAATTTGCAAAAAAATCTTAAACACAAAAAACAAAACGTAAAAGTGGATGAAAAATAGCTTCACAATTAGGACACTGACAAGAAACAACAACCATCAATGGCAAAGAGAACACAATTATCTCCACACAAATAAAAAAAAAATTGCTTAACGAAATTTTGAAAAAAAAGTACTTTTTCATTACGACAATGTTGCTGTTGCCATGGGAGCAATCCTAGTTTTGAAAGCCTTGAACATCCCCAATATTTATCTGATTTTGTATAACTCACAGTAATTTTTATTTCTTTCCTCGATTAAAGTAACATTTGAGAGGCACGAAAATTGCAGATCATTTGCTAATGATGACGGCTGCAAACGATTTTTAAGGTCCCAACAAGAAGATTTTATGAGGAAAGGTTCTTAACTTAACAACAGAAAGGTTTCTTAACAAATAAAAAATATGTAAAATGTTTTAATCAATGGATGATTTTGGTGAAAAATAAAATTATATTAATGCAAACTTCCTTCCCACTTAGATATTCTCATAACTTTTTGAGAACGCCCCGATTCTGGAATACGTTTTCAGCCCATCATTATGATTGCTAAGAGTATAGTTGGATTGTAGACCCTGTCTGTGTCGCTTCAAAAATGTTTTTGTCTAAACTCAGATAACTGGTAAAATAACAATAAAGTTTGTTTAAGTGACCAGTAAATGAAGATCATTTAAACATTTTCTGGCAGTCTTGGAAGTTCGTTTACTTTACATATGCAAGTACAGTGTATCAATGTATGGCGAAAGTTTGTTTTCGAAAACATATTTTATTTCATAAGGGATTGTTGGACATGGTATTCCCGGCCTTAAATCCACATAAAAAATTGTGTACTATATCATTTACTTGGAAGCGAAAGGCCGAAGGGCTTAATACACACCCTTGAGAAATACCTGTTTCCTTGTCAAAAAAAATGTGCTTATTAATTTCTTTATCTTAAAGTTGCAAAAAGGTTTTAAATTAAACTGCAGATTAAAACCTTGGGAGAATTTTTATGGCACAAAACCAGTTGAAATTAATAATAAAATTAAATAAACTTAAATTAATTTTAAACCGGCTCGCTGCTTAAACAAGCAAGCAAACTGATCTGTTCTCGGCAAATCTACTCGAAGGTACATAGTCGAGCGGTGTAACATTTGGGATAACATTTTTCTTAGTATACAGAGTAGCGAGATACTTTTTTAACATCCTGCTAAACTGTTGTCTCTTTAAACAAAAAAGAGCAATAACTAGCTTAAAAAAGATGACGGGCTCTTTTTCAGAAGAATATGATTTTCCAGATTCATTCGAACGCCAATCTTTTCAAATACAATATCAAATGATATAATTCAAGTGAAACTGAAGAACCAAAAGAAAATTCAGGCGCATGGGTTTTAACAAACGAAAGCGTTCTTTAACTTTCTTACGACAAGAAAAGAAAAGATGGTTTCTATCATTTCATCATTTATTCCCTATAAATCGCAGAATATTACAACTTAGAGCGCTGTTTAAACCCGACGTGGAAGGATTGCACTCTACCTTTCTTTCTTGGTATTAAAAGAAACGTTTTTAAGCGTCAACACCGACGGTCTTATTAAAAGTCTATACTGAACTAAACTGAAGAAGGGATTCAGCAACTGGATTGACCACACTTGAGTGTATACGCTTGAGATGAAGAACCAATGCAGAAGGGAGTTGCTTCTAGTGTTAGACCAAATCATAAAAGTACTAGCATCCTGCGACTTCAATTCATATTCATAGTCGTTTACAGCCTTAACTCGTAGACTGACAAATCTGGGCTATCTCACTAAGAGAGAGACATGTCCTTGTAAACGCCAAAAGTTGAATGCTAATAGACTTAACCCGAAAGAGCTACTGAATACGCTGAGTTAAAAACACTACTTGCCAATCGCAGATAAAATGGGCATGCGAAAAATGTTGTATACGTTTATTAACGGAAAATCGCAAATGTTTTTCAAATGAAAATAAAGTGATTATTCACAAAGTTAAATTTCAAGCCTTATTTCTGTCCAAATGTTCTGGTGGACAAGTGCGCGGAAGTTGTGCCAAGCGTTATGTCAAAAAGTTTCACATTTCGCAACACAAACTATTAAAAATGATGTTTAGTCTTCGAGGGCACCATTCCACTTCAGATCTTCATGATAGAGCCACTGTTGAATTGATTTCTGTCAGAATTCGAAAACTCATGGATTTTTTCATGGTAAGATATGAGTGTCCTGAGAATCAGTGTACTCACGTCTTCCACAATTTTTCAGGCATGTGTGTAAGGAAGGTATGTGCAGCTTTGTGCGACTTGCCAATACTCAAAAGTCGACATCCAAACTAGCTTTGAAACACCGATGGGCTTCTACTGTAGCTGCCGGTCTCTGACTTTACAACCCAATGGCCAAAACGGTCAAATCAAAATTCATGGAAAGAACTAGTGATATGAAGTAGAAGTGCAAAGCAGGCTCAACTTTCGATTGAAAATTGTCAATGATCCGCGTTAAAATTTTAGTGACAAAAGTACAAAATTTGAAGTATAATAAGCCATTGGCACTCTTTTCATATCAGAAAACTTCACTAAACAATCTGTACTGTTCTAGTAACATGTTCCAATTATCACAGACCTAGTCCTTGCGGCGTGTATTTTTGTTCAAAGAATTTAAGTCATTTAATTGCTTTCACTTTTCAAGACTTAAAATTGGAACCTGAATTACATGCCTACAAAAAATATTCTTTCCTCAAACCAAGAACAACTCTCGTGGCAATTAAATGTGAAATACTTTTATACAGGTGAACAGGAGCAGAAACAAAGTGACACATTTCATCTCACAATGTCAAATGCTTAATGGCATTTCCTTGAAGTGTATCCCGTGCACCGCATATGGGGTGTAGCTTTAACGCTTCAGACAATAGTACGAAGAATACCCATTGGATTGCGCCCGCAACTGTAAACGACATGTGTGACAACTGTCAGCTTCTTTATCGCCACTGGGGTTCTGTGCGAACCTGCCCTCGAAGCTCCTTTTCTCTAACCACCTTACGCTAACTAACTCGTCAGTTGTCATCGTCACCGTCATGCTCTTTTCCCTCATTCGTGGTTTAGTCCCCCATTGTCCCGTGAGCATTTACAATGCACACACAAATATGTGAAAAAACTCATGCTCATTTACTCACAATAAACATGACACTTTTATTCTTCATCGAATACTAATAGAGGGAGGGGGATGTACAGCCTCGAACCGCAAAAGTAATCTCGTGGGGCTTTCAGTACAGTACAGAGCACGCATCACAAGACAGTGGCAATTTGAAGGACTTGTGGCTGCGGCAACGACCCGTTTCCTTCCTTTCCCAAAGAATACCTTAACAAATACGTAATACAATAGAACTCTTTACTCCACAGGATCTCAAGTGCGGTCCGAAGGAATAAGATGAGGAAGTACAAAAAAAAAATATCACATTGACTTCTTTGACTTCTTTCGCCGAGTTCGCACAATTGAGGTTCAATTACGTCCTCAATGAAAACTCTCAAGTGCCGAATTCTTTAAAGTAACCTCCCTCTCCACTTCGTTGCATTGTTCAATGACGCGATTAAGGATTTTTCGGTTTTTTTAAATTATTATTCCTTTTCATTAGGTGATATGCTTATGGGTAGTTTCGAGCAAATGAATGAGCATGTTAGGTTCAACAAAAGTGTCTGTAAGGAAGTCTTTTTACATGAGAAAAATAACATAAATGAAGGAATATCGCTTCACTCGTAGGGTAACAAAAGCCTTAGGCGAAAACACCATTTGATCAGTGTCCCCAATACAAACATTTTAAAATTCATTCAACACCTGTAGTTTTTAAGACCGTCGATTCAGTGTTAATCCTTCCTTTTTTTATAGGGACTTCACTCGGGCGCCAATCAAATTTAACAAAAAAAAAATTTCGGGCTTTTGTTTGAAATCCAAATTGAAGGTTCTTCTAAATAGTCACTGAAGTGCAACAATTCAGTCAGTCAGTCAGTCAGTCAGTCAATGAAGACATCAACTACAACGAGCCAGAGATTTGTGTGAAGCCACGCGGGTTTTTATGAAAGAAAATAATTTTACTAATTTCGGCTTGAAACCACGGCAGTGATCTGGAATAAGGAATGAGACTTTTGATTTCATTTTGACGCATCAGTATATAGCGTGATGGAGTCACCAGGTGTCAGGTGACCGGCATTATACTCCTCACGGCGTGTGATTGATTCTGAGACTGTAAACAGATTGGGGAGGTGAAATCTAGAATGCAGGATGCGTCTAACTAGAATGCAGGATGCTTTAGAGCAGTCATTGTACATTCCTTTCTGGAAATTGAAGAACAGTCGAAACGAGTTTGACCTCAGGTAAATAAACAGTACATGTTATAGAAATTTCGCGATGATTTAACTCAGAAAACTGGTGCTATTTTGGTTTGTGAAACGTAAAATTTGTACGCTCTTTACATGGACGGCGAAGTACATTCTCTACATCTGACCAGATTTGCTCTATGAAACTGAGTGCTGCAGGAAAAAAGACGTTATTGACTGTTGTCCTTTTCAGGGTTCCATGTCCAAAGAATGACAACGGAACACTTTAACTAAGGGTCCGCTGTCCGTCCGTCCGTCCGTCACAACTGAAACCAATAAGGCCGCTACAACAGCAAATAATAAAATATTTGGTTTTAAGTACTCGTGACTCTTTTTTCCGTTAAGAAATGTGCTATGAAAAATGTTAACTTAAAAAATATAAAGTGTTGCACATTCAATTGTGGTACGGAACTCTTCATGTACTTCTCTGAGTGAAATTGAAATTATTTCGAGCTCTATTTCGAAAGGTATCGTAAGCGGACACGTTACAAGTGATTCATACCATATGGCCGGCAAATCAAATCGTTAACAAAATGTTCCATCCCAGCGCAGGTACCCTCGTAAACCACAATCATTAGCTAAATTCTAACGTAACAAGAATGAAGCAATCTTGATGAAAACTGTGCAGGAATAAATTTGTAGTATTAAGATCAAAACAAGGATTAACATCCAACGAACTTTTAACAAGAATTATCCGTTTCAAAAATATTCACAAAAATTCGGACAGTCGCAACCACCATGCAATAAACACAATTGATTAAACCAAGCTGATATGCTCACATGAATGTCTTTTTTGTGCGTTCGGAAATGCCAGAATATGCCAATTTACTGTGGTGAAAATCCTTCCGTCCTTTGAACAGGAATGCCCTTACAGGCGACTTGAATTTTTATTTTTATGATGACAGTTGCGAAGGCAAAAGGTAGAAAACGTGTAATTCGTTTACTTTGTGACAAAACAAACAAACCGAAGGTGCAGACACACATTTCTTCGCCTGTCGTCCTTTTGACAGGACTTGAGGAAGAAGAAGCAAAATATATGATCGTAGTTAGTTATTGCAACGCAACGGTCTTTGGCATCACAACTGCACCACACAATCAAGATGCACCGCCAGCAGCAGCTGCGATACGATGGATATAGACCACGAGTTCACTGTTAATGGCCGAAAAGGAATGCAATGGAGGATAAACCTGGCGCGGCTGGCTGATACCCACCATAGTCTGGCAAGAATAAACATTTTTCCTATGTCGAGGGAATAGTACAAGTATAGTCAGTGTATGTACACTTAAGTTAAAGGACCATTGGCTTCTTTACGTCCGTCTCAAGTTTCTCCTAGAAAATCACAAAAAAATAAAAAAAAATAGAAAATACAAAAACAACAAAATATAATGGGAATATATAGGAGAAGAAAAAGAAGGAGAAGCGGGAGTTGGAGAAGCATAGAAGAGCGTCTTCTAGCACCTTCGAAGGTATGTTGAACCTGAATATACATACATATATGTATGCGACAGTTTGTGAACAAACTCTATGTCCTGAAAAAGGAAGAAAAAATACACAACACACATACAGACGCAGAGAGAGAAAATTTGTCAAATTGTTTGGTAGTTACAAAAGGATGTTTTTGCTCTGTCGTTACTTTGTTGGAAAGAAAAACTATCCCTGGCTTTATAATTCACGAAATGGAATACCTGCGAATTCTGGTGCAGTTTGAAATGTGCTAAGCTGTTCCATTTTAGGGATATTTAAGAACACCGCGTATTTACTATCCTGAACGCTTTATGAAAACTTAAACAATAAAACTGTGACTATAAATAGGTGGATACTGTTTTTAGCTTTCAGCTTTGTAGAAAAGAGCTAGTTTCAATTTTCTGTGCAGACGATTCCGGGATGTGATTTGGTATTTGAAATTATGGCACTTTTCCACTTTAACGAGACAAGTTTTTCCACACAGCTAAGCAGTAAGTTGACTATTAAACATTCTGCGAAACGAGCGATAGCTGCATTATTAAGAAAAAAAAACCTACCTTTGCTACCGATGAAAATAAAGACAAAAAACTTCATCCTTCTATCCAACGTTATGACTCTAGATTAACTTAGCCAATTGTAATGACGTTTTCTTTTTTGTTTATGACTCTTCGCACATTTGTTTTTTGTTTCTCTATCCACCAAATCATTTCCAACGAAATTTTTGTTTAGTTAAACTTTTGAGATGCCGCCGGAAATTTGATGAGCAACAAGTTTTAAAAGTCTCGCGTTGCTTTTATTTTTTATATCATAATCCATCACGAGCAAAGTTTTCACTCAAAGGTCTCTTAAACATCTAACTTTTCAAGTGTTGTCTCCCTAGGCACCTTCGAAAATGGAAAAAAGAAAAACATGTTCTCCTTGGAATTATCCTTAATAAAACGGACGATAATGATGATGAGTTAAAACGTACAAAGCTGCGTGTATAGCTTGTCTGACCCCTGCTCTCAAAGTCAAAGTAAAGTTTAAGCTAATTGTTAATTTGTGTATTTTTTGTGTGGCATCTTTGCCCTTCGACTACATTTAAAAAAAAAAACATCGCAGAAAGTTATTTACATCATGCCGTTGAGGACTTATTTTCAAAAAAGAAAAAAAGATCCCTGGGGAAAAATCTTTCTTAAAAAAAACAAGTCAAACCAATACAATTTTTCTTAGATTGTCCTGCTCACCTGGAATCGACGTCGCTGGAGTTCTGAAATATGTTGAATTGAAAAAGATGGAATCAAGAAAATTTTACTCAAATAAAGCTCCATCAAAGTAATACGAGTTTTTGAAAGACGCGATAATTTCGTCTTTTGCATTCAATTATGATCATCCTATTGGTTAAGAGGTCCTAACAATAACGGTATGCGGCAGCGGTACCTTATGTATAGAACATTGTTAAGACTTACAAAATTGAAATTGAAAATGGATCTAAAAGATTTTTAGAAATAATGAGCATGGAAAATAAACAAAAGAAATATTATCATTTAATTCTGATCTACAAGAGGTTATTGAATCCGAGTCAAGAATGCAAGAGTACAAACGAAAGTGTAATGAGTCTGTGCAATTTTTTGTTAATATGTGGACAAATCCAAAAATGCAACGGCGGTGATTTTTCTACGACTTTATACAGAACTGACAAAACTAACTATAAAAATTGAGGTAGATCACAGAATTTCGCAGAAGATTTAGATTAAATGACTGAAAGGCGCCGTGTAGTTCTTGTTGTCTTAAAAAATGATTTGTGTTAATGATATGTCATTGGCACTGCCGAATAAAATACTGCGAATTACGTGAATGCAAATAAATCGATATAAAAATGTCTTGCCAAATTCGGACTCCAACCATTGAGCATCTGAGTTTCCAACCACTATACTACTCCTTATCCCACTGCAAATGCATAATAGGAGTAGTAATACCTTTTGAGAGCCAGAAAATTTTACAAAAAAAAAAAACTTTTGACCAACACCTGAAATCTCAGCTCGAAGTAAAGCGAAAAACGGGTGGTGCTCAATCTAAGCTGAAGTCTTCTTCTTCGCACCTGTTTGTACCATGACACAATGCGCCTACGTAGACTGCTGAATAAGCTTTCTCACGGATCTAGTTGTTTGTGGAAAGAAATTTCTTCAAAACTTCATCAATATCGAAATCAAAAGCTCCAAAAAGCGGATTTTTAAAGTCGTTTCCAAAGATGTTGTTTTGTTTTTATTTATTTAATTTGCGAACGAAATTTCTTAAGATTATTTCATATATTTGATTGATTTTACTTCTCTGTGCTATTAAAAAACCTGTGTCGTAGTTCCTTTATTAAATTATGAAAAATGATTCCACTGTCCCTGAACACTATCCGACAATTGCCAGCTTCCAGATGCATAGCGCACACATTTCGTCCTTCCAAAGTTAATTGACTTCAACATTAAGGAGATCAAATGTGAAGATATCTCAAAATCTAGAATTATAAATCTGATATATGGAATTACAAGAAGTTCCTCATGGGAAGGTATGGAAATTAAATAAAATTGAACAATGTTCTAATCTGTTATAAGCCCCATGACATGCATTATTGATTCCTATTTAATCTCCTTAGGTTTGCCTGGAAGATTGCAAGAGTCCCAGAAATCATGATATCATATCAAATATGCTGTTATATTGAATATCGCTCTAAGTTTTACCTACTCCTGTTTGGAGTCAATATAGTTGAAGCTTTAAGGACCGATGGATTTTTCTTTGCTAGCTTCACTTTTTAAAGGTTTTCGAACCTGTTTATCATAATCTTCTGTATGACGTAACAACCATTTAACTTTTAGTTGTAATGTTTTAAACCCAAGTCGAAATATCCTTCGTTTCATATCGGCATATCGGCATATGAAATGGTAATGTATAGGATACCATAAGGGTCTATTCTTGGTCCAATATTAATTTGCATGTTTATTCATGACCTTTTAGAAAAAGAAAGTATATGAACTTGCTTTTGACTTTAATGATCATCCCTTAATCGCAGGTTTTTCCGATTTTTAAACAATATTTAGACCAGTGAAACCTCGTTTTTGGTTTCACAAATCAGAAATAAAAAATCCACAAGTTTGTGATTAAAATGCAAAAACAGTTGTGGAACAACAACTTATTAACTACAAGTGTTCAAAAATGCCTTTCGACCGGTTTTTCGATTCCCCTGTAATCACAATTGTTTTCTCTCAAGCTTGTTGAACTCCGTGACATTTTCTAATATTCTCCCTGTTGATCTGTGAACTCTGTTGCATTGATCAATAAAAGTGATGAGTTTCTCAAAACTGGTGTGCTTGACCAATCCATTGATAGATTACTTGTGTCCCCAAGTAAAACAACATCAGAAAAAAACCACAAGCCGTTTTCAAATTTTTAATAATGTGGACTTCTTCGCAACATCCTTCGGGTTCACATTTATATTTTTATGTGACAAGCATATAACTTTTTTTTAAAAAAAGTAGACTTAAAACCGCTGTACAAACGTTATGAATACATCTGTATATGACCACACACAGTTTATTTGTGGCCTTTATAAATAAATACTAGCTGTGTCGTTGTAGAAAAGATATACTATATGACAGAATTCAAAAAGGTTTACTTCCGCAAAAAAAAATTGATTGTCCAAAAATGTTACAAAATTTCCTGCTTACTTGTAACTACCCTGACAAAATTGAATTGTCATAATTTTTCAATTTGTGTATCAACCATAACATTAGGAGATATGTCATTGGGGACAGCAAGTAAATGTCTCATACCGCACCGACAGCGTTTCCAAAAAACTACCGGTTTTTCTGCAACTTGAACCAACAAATAGGTCGCCTCGAAAGACTACTTTTTTTAAATGAGATAATTAAGAGCATATGTTCATTCCAAAGGGCCATTGTAAGGAAACTAACAAGCTACACATTTTTACTCTTTATAAAATTAATCATTACATTGGCAAATAAAAGTGCGACGTCGCGAACTTTTTTGTAGAACTTTTTGATTTCAAAAACTCTTTCATAGAAAGCAATTAAATATCTTTAACCCGTAATGCTGCATTCGCTCGACCGCTGTTTAGTTGCATAATTGGCAGCCACGAAAGACCCTTCTATTAAAATGAGATAATTTATAGCCCATGTTCATTTCGAAAGTCCGTTGAAAGTATTCGTGCACGTATTTTTGAAATTGGATGGGTTATCATTAGTGTTCGACCGAATCATGATTTCCACTCGAAACCGAAACCATAACCGAACATTCGGCCTTGGTCTAAGTTTCGGCCGAAACCGAAACCGAACCTTTTAGACTGGTCGAAATTAATGGTGTATTTTAATTGAAGTCACCTGACACGTCACGCAAGCACATACCTAGCCATATAAGCACGAGGAAATAAATAAATTGAAAAATACGGTTCACGGACCAAGAACTCACGCGAAGTTAACCGTGCTAGTCAAAAAACAAAGTTTGTGTTGGTAAGACTCAATGCAATCTCGCCATGCACCAGAGCTGATTTTAATCAGTCCTCAATCTTTGGAGTAGATTTCCCTTCCAACAGTTAAAGACTATTACGATAACAACCGATGGATCAGAATTTGAAGGAAAAGTGGAA
This sequence comes from Orthonevra nobilis, assembly GCA_963555765.1. Taxonomy (NCBI): domain Eukaryota; kingdom Metazoa; phylum Arthropoda; class Insecta; order Diptera; family Syrphidae; genus Orthonevra; species Orthonevra nobilis. The sequence continues at coordinate 104,342,883 of OY743224.1, read as the reverse complement.
GTATACCTTTTTGAGTCTAGAACTCTCGTTCCATGTTTTACCACGACCGCGAAATCGCTGTTACATAGTAACATTTCTGGAAATATTCACTTCGAACGACAGCCAAGCTGCCGTAAAATCTACATCTAAGCTTGTCAAGGAACACCGCGTTTCCCCTTAAGGAGATAGCGGACTTTTTTAAGGTTCACCTTTACGGGGTTCCAGGACATACGGAAATCCACGGAAACTGCAGAGCATATGAGCTTGCCTGTGAAGGTACAAAGCACCTTACAATAAAATGACATACCATTAGCTGCGGTCAAACTAAGCATAAAAATAAATACATCAAGCATCTTGCAACATCACCAGACAAACCTGGAATCTCCTTAACAATACTAAATGTCCTCAATGAATGTCCGGTCATAGCATAGACATAAAAAGCTATTGTCCCATTTCTTTACAGCTTTGCTCCAGCTTGCTAAAGCAAACCCAAAAGACGTCGCTCAGTTCATTTGAGAAGCAAACTAGTTCTCTCCACCTTCTCCTTCTAAACCGTGCGTTAGAGGTAATACTTCTCAATACTCACTTACTCTCCAATATAGGTAGATACGTTAATCCACATAAATTGCCAAATTGCTGTGTGCCTTGTGGAAAACTGAGTTTCGGCGCCGCCGAAGATTCGGCCGATTTTTTGCCGAAACCGAAACTGTGGCCGAAACCAATTTTTTGCCCGAATCTGACCGAAACCGAAACCGAATGTTTTCCCTTTGTCAAATACAAAATACAACTACAAATTTTTAATACTTCAGAGTTTGGTGAAACAACAATAATCAAAAAGTCACAAATTTTCTTAAAAGCAGCTTGTTAACAAAAATTTTTAAGTGGGTGAAATAAGCCAGAGGCATCGTTATTTGGACAAAAAAAAAGAGATCATATTTCTGCGGTTTCTAATTTATCAGAGACTCATGTGCCACAATTCCTTATCGGTCGTTCCTGAAGATACCCCATTTTTTATATGACTGCACTCCTACATAGACTTGTCGTAGGCCATCATAATGTTTGCCGAGTGTGCCTATAGTGATTTTGACTTCCTATCTTGTCTGATTCAAATCCAATTGATTGGAGCAGTGGGATGCTCTCTGAATCCTCGCGAATACATTTTTTATTACAGAATTATCTTTGGCGAAAGATCAGAATATCATTTGTATTCATCCAGTTAAATGTTTAAACCGCTGCCGAAGCTATGAAGCTTTCCACGGTTTGAAAAAGTTATTCTAAATTACATTTCTTTCTTACCGGTAAAAAAAACCAAGCGTTTCTACAAGCCTTTGAAAGCTTAACTAAATATTTTCCATGAATCGAAAAAAAAAAATCAATTTAAACAAAACTTATGCAAATGAAAAACGAAACTAGAAATACCAACACTGTCTTCCGATCGATTATTTTATTCACAAGGGCCATCGTCATGTGTGTGACCACAAATACAAAATGAATTCAAAATTGCATCAATTATCTGCCCCCCACTTTAATCACATGAACAACGAATCCTGATAACAATTAAGCCATACAAACCAAAACAGTAGGCCAATTTTGTACAGGTAATCCTTTTGCGGATTCAATTGAGCTGCAACTCAATTTGTTGCCCAATAATAGTGTGGAATGTTTTCATTGATTACATTTCACATTTCATTGCACTAATAGGATTTTTTTTTTTTTTAATGTAACCTCCAAAACAGGAGAAATTGATTACTATTGGCTAATTTGTCGATATTTCCTTTGTCGCAGTGTTAGTATTCGAATAATTAGTGTCCCACAAATAATTATGCGGGTACAAGTTAAATTAATTATTTATTATGGTTTCCGGGGGCAGGCTTACTTTCTACTTTGTGATTAGTTAATTTGGGAAAACACAAATATATAAGTTTAGCCCATGAAATTTATCTACAAATTTTTTTTTCTAGTTACCACTTTCTTGGTTCAAATCGAAACAAAGCAATAAACTTAAATCAAAATTAGCTGGGGAGCGATGTGGCCTACTCACTCCATCAACTTCATATTTGTTAGGGAAACAAATTATTTAATAACCTTCGGTTAGATTAGGCTTAAAAAGGATGGCTTGTGATTAACAATCTCATTTTCAGTCGGAGAACGTTAGATTGTATTGTATATTTATTGTAGCTAAAATTATTTACATTTTTAACTTCCCATCAGGAAGTTCTTGTAATCGGTCCGATTTTCGAAATTCAAATTTTTTACATTTCTCCGCGTTTGGCGGTCCCAGTAGTCGGATTCCATTATTTTTAGAAAGACGTCTGTGTGTGTGTGTACGGATTCTTTCGTACAGCCTAACCCGAGAACAAATCAAGCTATCGAAGCCAAATTGGTTTCATTTGAAGCGTGTGTGCATAAAGATCACCTGAAAAGCTTTAGGTTAAATTTGGTGGTTTGAATTTTATGACGAAAAACCTGTCAAAAAAAGTGACATTTTCATTTCTTCAATTAAAACCAATTTAGTTTTCCAATAAAAAAAGTTAAAAATTAATTAAATTTATAGTTTACCTTTATAGCTACCTTATCAGATAAAAAAATATGCATAAATATATACACTGCCGTTCATAAGTTTCCGGACAAATTCAGAGACTACCAAAAAGACTAAAACAATAAAACAATATTTAGATGAGGCCATTTCATATATTGATGTGCCCCTTTCTCTATTTCCTGATCCAAATTACCACGGAAGTTCTTGGAACATTGTTTCAGAAATGTGAATCCTGTAAGTCTTTCCCATTTTACAAGAGTCAGAGTGACGTCTGCAACACTGACACATGAAAACATCCTTCGAAAATTATGGAGCCACAAGTTTTTTTGTTCAAAACCTGCTTGGCTGTAGCTTGACGCTTTTTTATCGTTATAATATTTAAGCAAAAAGAAGCTCATGGCACAACTTACATGAGGCAATTGAATTCAAAGAAAAAACATCGAGAGAAAGCTAAATGACAAGGTTAAAACACATGGCTAAAACTGCATAACTCGTATATTGCAAGGAAGATCATAACATCTGATTTAATTTGTTTTCCCCTGTTGTGGTGTCTTATCATGAACCCAATTTATAAAAAATCTTTCGAAATCGGCCTGGAAATAGCTGTCGAAATCACCAAAGAAAACTAGACTATATGTGCCGCTCTTAAAGTCATCTATTTACCGGAAAGAATAATATCCTATGTTGAATATTTCCCCAGCTCGGATGGAAGAGATGGTGGAAATCTCTCGACTGAAACTATGTACTTTTGAACTTAATCGACATAAAGGTAATCACGATTTAATATTCCGAGCACAACAAGTGCATCGTCGTAGGTAGTAGAAATATTTTCTAAAATACATTGAACAAGGAGTTGACATAAGCGATCTTTCACATTGATAATTTGTAAGTGACGCTTCAGTGATAGCTCAGCTCAAGTTTTAGACAAGCTCCATATTATTTCTTAATTTTGGCTCTCTAACGAATTAAAATTGGTGAAGTTAAAATTCAACTTCCAATGTAAAAGTTGTCGTAATATTACTCCAAATTTGACACATCTTATCTTAACGTAGAGTTCTATGCTCTTAGAGCAATGCTTGTGTGCCACTATGTGCCTACAGAAGACTGGCTAAGAATTTGGGTCGTTGGTCCTATATTTTTTCTAACTCGATTGGTTATAAGTTGGACATTTTGGTCACAGACAAAACAATTTCAGTAGCAATCTGATTTTACAATTTGCATTCTTTTGGCAAACAAAACTCCCGCACAAAGCAAAAGCACTTTGGTCACTAGCATTCAATGGAATTCAGAAACTACCCTCTTTTGTTTTCTATTGACCAGAACAGTAAATGTAATTGGCCGTTAGTTGGAACAAACGGGTTATAAAGTGCTCTAATTGGCTTTTTTAATCTCGTGCACAACATCTATGAAAAAGCATGAAAAGCGCCTGATCGAGGATGTTGAGAGATTAAGAAACAGGAAAGAGGTTCGAAAATTCTACCAACGGATAAAACAATTATCTCATGGTTACAGAACCCAAACCAAAGCCTGCGAAGTTCAAAATGGAAAAATTATAGTAGAATTGCAATCCATGCTCAGGACATGGAAGAACCACTTGTACAGACTGTATTACGGCAACGAAGAATTTCTGTTTCGTCCACAGAGACGAGATGTATGAAGCCATGTCTAGGTTCTGCATCCCAACCAAGCTCGTCCTTATGTATACTAGGGCAAAAGAAAGGATACCCAAATGCGACGTCTGGGTCAGAACGTTAACATAGACTGCTATAACTTGGTGGTAGTTAGGGACTTTGCTTAGGCTTCGCTGCAAACAGAGATAATAACACCAGCGTTGAGGTCAAACGAAAAATACCCGTGGCTAAGAAAGCAATTTTGTAAAGCCCTTTGCATTTTTCTAGGTAATGATTGATGTTTTCACAACCCAAATGGAATTTGATGGTGGCGGCAAATAAAATAGCACCTACATTTTTTTTAATCTTGAGATGGGAAGTTCATAGATGGGCAGACCTACTCTCACCCAAACCAATTTTTTCATTCTAAAGGTTATATTGCATAATTTACAGAGATTTAGTATAACTCTCATTCACTTCTGAAAAAAATAACATTATTATAGCAAGTATCACAGTTAAATATAATGAAAAGTCGAAGGAAAAGCAAATATGCTTTACAAGTTAATAAAAATAAAAAAATAAATAAATAAATATATAACTTAATTAATAAATAAACAAATCAAATAAATAAATTAATTAATTAATAAATAAATAAATTATAAAATGAATAAATAAATAAATAAATATATAAGTAAATTAGTTAATTAATAAACGTTTACGTTAAATGTTTTGTGATCCCTGCCGCTCAATTTTACCAACTAGCTTATTAACGAGTTCGAGTTTAAATTCGAGAGCTTCTTCGGTATCTTTGCTCTTCAGCTTTGCTCTTCGCGCATTGTAAGCAATTTGAAGTCGATACTACCAATGGCACAGTGATCTGTGTTTACTTAAGTGAGGACAAGTTTATTCACGGCCAAAGGATGTTTGATATTTTTTAATCAAATATTTATAAATTAAATTAAGTACAAGTTGCGTTTGATTTGATTCGAAGACTGTTCCTGTCTTGATATTTTATACTTTTGACATGTCTTAATATCTAAAATCTTAGCTTAGCGTTTGATGTAACTTGATTTTCTACCAGAATGATTGTGCTCTTTAAAGAGGGAAGTTTACTTTTCTGGAAAACTCCGCTTCAACACTCCAAGCATCTGGTAGTCCAAAGGACTCGGACACGTTCTTTACCCGGAGTTCCATATAAAAATTGTAGTCCCTTTTATAATGTATGCTCTTTTAAATATAGACAAGACGTAATTCAAAAATTACAGCTTTAAGTTTTGGAGTCAGGATGATTGCAAGGTACGTAGCCTCAGTCGAGAGGTTGCCATTCGTTGAAGCTTGCAGTTCATAGTGTTGTTCTTTTTTGTACAAAGTTGCAGTTCGGCCATAGACGAAAACATTCCCAGTCTTTTTTCGTTTCCATATTTTGGTACTCGGATTTCGAAAGCCTGCTTAGAAAATTTACCTCTGATTGGGCGACTATTTTTAAAACATTTTCCGAAAAAACTCAATATTCGCAGACGCTATTGATACCGTAGTTTCAATTTGTCAGCAGAGCCTATTTAACCAGCTCGACTTTCATATATATTCCGAATGAATTCGTCCTTGTTAAGAATGTAAGCTGCGTCTTAAGTGATTTTTAACTTTCCATCAGAAAATTCTTTTTATTTTTTTGTGTAACTTTACTGATGTGATCTAATTTGCCCTACAAATTTTTAAGTCTTTATTGGAGCTAACTAAACATGCGGGTCCCAATTGGTAATTCTGTTTCTTGTCTACATTCTATCCATGTGTCATCTGATTTATGATATAAGCGAAGAGAATGGCGTCATTTCATATAATTTTGATGTCTCGATGCTAGATTTGATTAATTCAGATATCTTGGGCAAAATTGGTTTAGCGATAAGAGAGCGTTTAGCTAACGCAGATATTCACAATCGAATATCACTCAAAGTCATGTCAAGAAACCAGATATCAATTGACTGTTCGTAAGCCAGAGAGTCTACGTTCGGTAGCCTTCTTAAGAAAAGATGCACCGTAGGTTTATTTTTCACAGGCAAGTCATGAAGATGATTTAGAAGAAAAAAAAGATATATTGTCATCCAACTTCAACTCAAAAGATCTACTTTAGAATGAACTTGAAGATCCAACCTCGAATAATATACTTTTGGAGATCAATAAAATTGGGACACATCACAATGTTTATCCATTGAAAGTTCAGATTGACCGAATAGGTTAAATTGGTTTATAAACGTTATTTTGACAAACCTATTTAAAGGAAAAGTCGGTAGTTAAAAGTCAAAGCTACAGAGTTTTATGTGAAGTCTTCCGACAACTTGAGCAACTCTTCACACACATATTTATGCGTGTTTACATTTTGAAAAATTCTCAAAAATGTGCTTTTTTTTAGAACAAGTCAAATAGAAACAACAAAACTTATCAAATAAACAGATATTTAAACCTTCATAAAAAAAATGAAACCAATTTTGACTCGATAGCCTTATTTGTTCTTAAGTTATGCGAGGCGAAAAAATACACACGTTCATATTTATGTACACAAAACCGAAATGTTTGAAATCCGGTTCATTTGAATATTCTTAAATCTTACTTTTTCAATGACAATGTTCACAAATAAAAATTTCGTACTAAAATTCAATCGATAAAACAAATCAACACAAAAGTAGCCTACAAACAGTCCACAGCGTGATGACCCATGACATCCAAGCAATTCATGTTTAATGAGTGATTGGGTTTAATTTATCCTGTCCGAGACAGCTTTGGATATAATTAAAAAGGAAGAATCAAACACACGAACGAAAACACACGTCTAATTAATCTCGCTCGGTTACAAGCCCTTTAAAACGCACACCTTGTCCCGTAAACAAGGCACATGCATCTCGACTTTTATTTTTATATTTTGCCGCTTTAACTCGAACTACTACGAGTATATGACGTAATCTGTGGATGAAAGTTTCTATAGGAAAAGTGGAAAAGTGTCTGTAACACCGGATATTAATGGAAATATTAACGAGTTACTTTTGACACGCAGAAAACACTCAAGTGGCAAATATCCCTCCTCGAACAAAAGTTTTTCCCTGGCCAATGGCGACGCGTGTGTTAGTAACTGTGGGTACTCGATGTAGGAGCAAAACTTATTACGGGTCACTTATAACAAAAAGGTTTTCCCTCTCATACGTAAACAACTTTGACTTGACTTTGCTAAGGGAGTGAGAGGGCGGCGGTTGGCCGGTTCGAAATTTATCTCCAACATGAAGATGCATATACACAGGTTTAGCTATGGCAACGGTGTTTTGCCGGGTACCCTTGGACGACATAGATGGATGATGCTTACAAACTATACGACAGGATTTGTTGTTTTGTGTGTGTATTGAGGGCGAGCGTCGTCGTCCAATCCCCCCATCTTATTGTAAGACAGAAAGTCTCACACAGAAATCGGACTTGGAATAGTTTACGTGTTTGTTGGAGTACAAGATGTAAGCTCCACCACATGTGAGCTCTTGTAAATTTTCTCAAATGTCGAGTCTTCGTCGTAGTCATCGGATGTGTGTGAGAAATGACACCGATTTTTCTTTAACTTTTTAAAAAATATCGATATTTTGTTTTCTAAGTAAAAACATGTTTTCTTTTTTTGTTCGCTTCGATAACTACTTTCTGCCAATGGTGCTGCCATAGTTTGACTTTTTATCCTCGAAGGCATGTCAAAACTTCTTACTTTGTTAGGTACCTTCATAGAAGTGAACATTATTTTTAATCCCTATTTGAGATGTTTTCACATCCGCGTTGCTTTTTGCTTAACGTTTTTTTTTTGTTTTGCTCCAATAGTCTGTTTTTCTACTCGTATCTTAGTACAGCAAGGAAGCATGCTTGGTCCTTTGCTATTTACTGTGGTTTTCTCTGTGGGAACTCGAAAATTAATGTGTTATTATTTGCCTACGATGAAGTCTTCACAAGGGAAGATCAAACGTCCCGCTCAACAAACACTTGATATGTGGGTGGATGTTTTAGAGAAGAATTTTAGTAGCAGTAGACTAACAGTTCTCGGGAGAAAAGTGAAATGAAGTATGTCCTTCCAGTGCCAACAATTTTATGCCACTTAATAGAAACAAAACCTTCAAAAAGAGAACCGTGGAGTACCATAGAAGCCCTGAGACTAGTTCGAGGACTAAAACGAATACCTTCCCGACCCACTTAACATTCCCATCCGCATGCCACGATGAACGAAAAAGAGAACAATAACGGAACCCAAAATGGAACGCACATTCTAATCGCTCCGATCATAAAAACCGGCCGGATCTGATGGTTTGATTTCGTCAGCACATTCCACAAAAAAATATTACTCTTTGGCTTAAGTTTTTTTTTTTTAAATTTGCCTGTTCTTCTCACTCTAACATAGCTACCTTTATGTGTGCCGAAGAAGCTTTCAGAGTCCATATAGAACGTCCTGGAAAAATTGTAATAGAATTCACTCGACAACTGTTCTAACAATTTACTTTTTGTAGTGAGCACTCTTTACGCACGTCACAATATGCCAATCTTACCTCGGTTAAAGTACACAAGATCTTGTTTTCTTCATGAGGAAAAAGAAAATGTAGAGTTTCAACTTTCTACAGCTAAAGCAAAAAGCCCTGACACATTCCCAAGTAGGCAAATCAAAAGAAAAATTTAAAAAGAATGTGAGGGAATATTACACTATTGGTCAATGGCCGTCGAACTAGCACTCGCCTCCTATGATTAATGTAGTAGCTGCTAAAATGGAGTAATTACTCTCTTCAATTGTTGGCGTCCCTCAAGGTTCGGTTCTTGGCCCATTGTTATTTCTGATTCACTTCAATTCATTTTTTCAAGTTACGTTTCTACGGAAAATTTATTGCATTCGCTAATGATTTGACTCTTCCTTATACTTCTCATTGTTCCGATACCATAAGGCAACAGATGAATTCGGATTTATCTCTGTTGATCAATTGGTTCACAATTGATCAAATGGTTCCTTTGCATAAACCAGAGGTCATGTCATGTATTTTTTGAACCAGAACTATTTAATTTCTGGAATTTATTTGCACAGCAATAACTGAGATCCAATGATAAAGCTTGGGCGAGAAATTGTCCCCTTTGTGGATACTGCAAGAAATCTTGGTTTAATTTTTAACAGCTCCCTAACCTGGACTAACCATATCAACGCGGCTATTGGCAAGGTCTATGGAAGTCTCCGATTGCTCTGGTCAACTCAGGTGTTTACTCCTACAGCTGTAAGGACAATGCTGGCGAAAACACTCCTTCTGCCAAATTTACTGTATGGGTGCGAGATCTATGGAAAAGTTGACTTTATTAGTAAAAGGAAGCATTGTTGGCTGTACGTTCGATAACTTGCTAGCACTTCGAGCCTTAACATGTTTGCACGATATCATACAGACACATCAACCTGATTATCTCTATAACAGATTAGTTTTTCCTCGGTCACAAAGGACTTTCGCTTTGATTCCACCTACATATTCATGTCTAAATTCCGAGCGACAGTTCTTCGTTCATGCTACTCGCCTATGGAACTCCCTCCACCGTGAACTGAGAAAAGTCAGAAACAATAAACGTTTTAGGTTTTTGCTTATGAGGTACTTGGCCAGATAGTATAATAGATAACGAACAAAAATAAAACTAGTTATTATAACTTTATTCTTTTCTCTTTAAAACATTATATTTAAATTAAATTCTGAACCGAATTTCAATACTCTTAAACTCTTTAAAACTCTTTTCTTATTTTTCTTTTACTTTTATCCTTATGATAGTATAAACAATTTGTAAAACTAATTTTAAGGCTTTCGCTAGATTATAAGATTTATTTTAATGTGAAAAGCAATTTTTAATTCAATAAATACAAATACAAAATTAATTGCACAGATGTTTACACTAAACTTGAGCAGGTCTCAGAATTTAAACTTACCAAATTAAATTGGAAGACTCACATTACAAATATAAAAAAAGTTCTTTATAGATTTGAATAGAATACAGAATATGGCATTTCTTGCTGGGGAACTGCTTTTGTGAGCAATTTTTAAGCCCTTAAAACAGCACAGGAGAAGGCGATCAGATTATAAATGTTCAAACTTAGATGGGAACACTCGCTTCAAATAATCTGCATCAAACTACGGAACAGGTAGCAAGACGCAAAAAAATCGCGTAAGACTAATGAGTCTGAGGATCAAAGAATCCTTCAAATTGCCAAAAGAGATTCATTTAAGAGTTCGAAATAAGTTCAAAAGAAATTCTTTGATGATGACCTGAATGCTTCTTTCAGCACACTCCATACCGGAAAGATTGAATGAAAGCCGTAAAAAATCTTAAGCTAAGTTAGCTTCCTTGACAAAATATAGTATAAGTATTCTGAATATTTTTAAACATTACGGAGCGATGAAACTAAGGCATTCAATCAGAAATACGGGACGTTTACTCTTAAGCACGCAGCAGGAAGTGTTATCCTTTGAGTTTGAGGTTTAATGTCACTCTTATGAACTCAGAGCATCATATATAAATACAAAACGCACGGCAAGTGCAACAAACCATTAGTTCGAAAAGAATGTTTTAGAGTGGTTATTTTGTAGTCCGGATTTTAACCTTTTAAAAACTTGTGGTATGACCTTAAAACAGACGGTTTAGACGACAATTCCATCCAAAAATATTGCATCTATGCCCCGAAGGTGTAAGACGGTGATCATGAGTAAAGGGTACCCTAAAAAAGATTGATCCAGGGCATAGCAATTCCTTAATGAGCAGACGTTTACATAACGTTCACCTAAGAACATTTTAAATAGACTTGATAATGGCGTCGGCGTCGATGCCACAAAATGTACAATTGAAGTCATTTTAAAGTACAGTGCCGAATTCATGGAAAAACTTTGAGTACATACAATTTCAACTAAGATTGCTTCACAATAAATGCATTCTGTTGAAATATATCAACTGAATTTGCTCACATTTTTTATGTCGTTATGACGTTGACCATGACAGCTGTCACATCAGAAACTTCATGTCATTGTCTAATTATTTCAGTCTAGGTTATTGGTCATTAGTGAAAACACACAAGTTTTTGTAAAGCCGTAAAATGTCTACATTCGTGCCATCAAAACAACATTTGCGGGAAGTTTTAATATGCTTCTTTCATTTAAAGAAAAAAGCAACCGAAGCGCATCAATTGCTTACCGAAGCTTACCCAGGCTATACTATAGACGTTAGAATATGTCAGCGGTGGTTTAAGCGGTTCAAAGATGGTGAATTTCGACACCGAAGACAAAGAACGCACCGGCCATGTGAAAAAGTTTGAAGACCATGAATTCGAGGCATTGCTCGATCAAGATCCGTCACAAACGCAAGAAGAACTTGCAAAATCACTTGGCGTCGCTCAGCAAACCATTTCCGATCGTTTGAAAGCAATGGGGATGATCCGTAAGGTAGGACATTGGATACCGTATGAGTCGAAGCCACGAGACGTCGAACGCCGATTTTGCATGTCCGAAATGCTGCTTGAACGCCACAAAAAGAAGTCTTTTTTGCATCGAATTCTCACTGGTGATGAAAAATGGGTATATTACGATAATCGAAAACGTCGGGCAACGTATGGATACCCCGGACATGCCTCAGCATCGACGGCCGTTCAGAATATTCATGGCCTGAAGCTTATGCTGTGCATTTGGCGGGACCAGCAGGCGAGGTCTACCGACGACAATTGATGCGTTTGAGCCGAGCACTGAAGGAAAAACGGTCGCAAGACACGATAAAGTTATTTTACAACATGACAATCAATGCTCGGCCACATGTTGCAAATGTCGTCAAAAGTTACCTTGAAACGCTCAAATGGGGTGTCCTACCCCACCCGCCGTATAGTCCAGGCCTTGCGCCATCCGATTACTATCTCTTCCGATCGATGCAACATGGCCTGGCTGGCCAGCACTTCCGTCATTTCGATGATGTCAAAAAATGGATCGATTCGATTCGTGGATTGCGGCCAAACCGGTCGAATTTTTCAGAACGGGTATCATGAATTGCCAGAAAAATGAGAAAAATGTGTGGCTAGCGATGGGCAATACTTTGAATATTGGATTTATATCTATTTTTCCTCAATAAAGCATTGATTTTTGAAAAACCGGTAGTCCATTATAAAATAAATCTTCCCACGTATGTAAGCCAATAAACTCCTAAACGGCTGCACCGATTTTGATGAAAATTTGTGTTAGTGCTTCGGATCGTTTTGATTCACTCACCAATGTTTTTTTAACGAATAGTTGACTAATAAACCTTCCGAAAAATCAATAATTTTATAATTTTGCTCATAGTTGGCGCTGATTTATTGAAGGTCCAAATTTGGGAAAAAAATGCACACTTTGTTTGGGAAAAAGGTTGAGATTTTTATGTCTCAATAAGTCATTAAGCTGAGCCAGCCAAAGTGGGGAATGATTTTAAATTTCAGGTTTAAGTTTTTCTACTACCTGCGAATATTCATTAAACCTGCTTTGCACATTTTTATTTTTTATATTTAAAGAAGATTTGTAATACAATATTTTAAAGACTTAGCTCAGATCGTTTCAATTATAATTTCAATTATCAATTTATTCAATAATATAATTTTGTACAATTAAGACATAGTCTCTTATCGTACTAGGGAAAAATACATAAGCTTTGAGTGGGTACAATTAAAATGAAAAATTTAGAAAAATACAAAATATAAAATAAAGAGAACAGTAAATATTTGCATACGTTTGTTCAAGAAGAAGGCAATAAAATCATTTGGGAAGGAAAAAATAAAAAAAAGAAAAACATTGAGTGAAAGTGATAAAGATCAAGAGAAGTAGTACGAAGACAAAGCGGTTTTAAAGTTTGCAGTATTAGATATGCATTTAATATTTGATGGTAAGGCATTTTAAAGCCTAACAGCATGAATAAAAAATAAGCGGGATGAGTTTAAGTACCTAAAACGTTGAGTGCTTATGTTAAATGTCCTACCAGATTGTGATAACTCCAGTTTCGAATATAGGTACGGAGGCAGTTTGGAAGTTACGATGCTATGGAGGAATACGCAATTTTTAAAATCAACAAACTGTTTTAAAGTGCAACCAAAAAAACTCAAACTAGAATTCGAGATTCTATCGAATCTCCGTTTTGCGTAAACATATCTTACCGCATCATTATAAGCAACTTGAAGCTTGCGGAAAGAAAGTGAGTCCAGATAGCTGTAGACAACAGCTGCATATGCTATAATTGGCATAATTAATGTTAGGACAAGCCTTCGCCGAGTGATTAACGGTGTGTAGCTGGCTGAAATCTAGAGCTTTCGCAAGTATCTGTAAACGCGGCCTATGAAGGCGTTTACATGGTTATAACCAGAGAGTTTTGTATTGAAAGTTATACCTAACTTGTAACAACTTCAACTAGCTGAATCCTAGCACCAGATAACCATATATAAGGCACGATATTTAACTGGAGGGACTTGTGTGATATGGGGATGACGTGGCATTATTTCGGGTTCAAGACTAGTCTGATTTTTGTTGCCCAGTTACTGATTGCGCATGGGTCATCGCTTAAGTGCGAAACTTATTCAGCTAGATTTTTTAGTGGCAGGGATAAATAGAGTTGCACGTCGTCCGCATAGAGATGAATAACTGCATATTTACATATTGTTGTACATACAAAACAAAATAGGCCCCAATACTGATCCCTGTGGTACACCTTGAGTCACTTACTTAAGCCGAGATCTTTTTCTTCCAACAACAGCCACCTTTGACATAAATAACTTTGAATGAGTTTTACAGCTCTTTCACTAAATCCGAACAAATTCGTTTTGCTTAACAAATTCGGAATTATTTTTATGAGATGCTCTTTAGATGTTTGTAGATATCGTTCAATTGAAGTGAAAAATAATTTATACGACTCTTTCTAATTCAATTTTCAAAACTTTTAACACCAAAGAGACAAAGAGAGCACTTATTTTGTTCGAATAATTGTGTCAATGACTCAATAGTTTACCGAAAATTCGAACATGGAAAAGAAGTTTGATGAACTCAACCCAACGTTCGGATAGGACAACATTTGTCGGGTCCGCTTATTTATTAACATAAATAATTATCAAATTATCTTAAAAAAACGTTCACAGAAGACTTTGACGGGCATCGTACAGAGTACAAAGTGGTTAACAAAAAAATCCTTTAAAAACAACAAAAACGTCTAAGAAAACAATTATAAACATGGTGTTGTGAATAGATTCTTCAAGCCACATCATTATCATATGCCAAGTTAAAGCATTTGACTGCCACAAAATGAAGCTTGAATTGGTTTAAATCTTTACAAAACAGTAGTCTTATTTTCACTGAAAAGGTTTCAGACGTATCAAGCACCTCCTTTGCCATTACTGGGAATCCTGTTTCTTCTTATTTCATCCTTGGCACTTTTAGACAAATAAAAAAAATAATAATCAAATTGCTTGCGAAGGTACAAGCTATAAACAGGCAATTTCGTGGTGTCCAAATATAATTTGAAATGACCAGATAACAATAACCCAATCAAAAAAAAAAAAAAAGGTCCTTTAATGCGGCAGGAAGTCAAAAAGGAAATCATCAGTCGCAATCAAGTCTTGAGCTTATCCTTTTTAGAAATCATGAAACGAGGCTCAATTCCTTTTCATCATGCACAGGTAAAAGTTCCTATACCCCACGACCCTTGTTAAAAAAAAAAGAGAAAATTCAGCAAGCCCATACACAACTAGCATACATTCTCGTATGTGTGTGTGTAATTCGGACACACATATTATACATATACACATTTGAGTACATTCCATTTAAAAACCCAAATAAAACGGACGAAAATAGAATCAGAAATTGGAAAACAAAGCTTTTTTTTTTGAACTGAGTAAATATTTTTTTTTAATCATTAAAAATAAAAGGAATGACACGAATGAAAAGAAAAAACAGAAAGCAAATCACGTTAAGGAAATTAAGGAAAATTGTGAGTGCGTGTGTCGGGAGCTCGCAACCCGAATGCGAGTAGTGTAGTACTAAGTTTTCAATTGTTCCGAGTATATACAGACAAATATTCATGCATACGCGTATGTGGCAGGTTAATGACAGGTAACACAACGCTTTATGGTGGGTGTGTTCGTGTTCCACCACCTCATCTTGGACTGTCTTTTTCTCTCGCGAGTACAATCCACACACGTCCATGTATATATGATGTGTAAGGACACTTGGCATGGTGTTTTGTGTGGGTTGATGAGTTTTCGTCTTCTAAGGATCTTATTTTTACTTCTACTTGTTCGTCATATGGGCGTCTGTACATGTTTTTATTTCGCATGTATTTTTAGACTGCGTTAACGATTATTTTCACTCAAAAGGGAAGCAAATGGGATTACCAGTAAAAGAGGGACTTGTACGTGCGACAAAAGCCGCCTCAGAGAAGGAGGGGACGCACAACAAATTCACTGTTGTTTAGAAATGAGAATAATAACACACTTTTTTTTTTGTGGGACAACCTTCCTTTTACCTGGTTTCCAAAAAGCCCAACAGTTCCATTCGGTGAATCTAACCAATAGTGAGATTGACGTTGATCAAGGAATCCAACCATGTCATGGGTGGGGTCTTCGGGGGATAAATATGTTAACCAATCCAACATCGACAGTGAATCAGAACGAGGTACTTCAATGGATATGTGATCGCGAATAGAATGCAACCAACGTGGAGTATCGAACATTGTTCAGTGAATTGAAATTGAAAGTTGTAAACAGTTGCAAAAGAAACTCCGGACATTCAAACAATTAAACATTCTACTTCGGGGAGAAGAATAAATCCCGAACAAGTTCGAGAACAACTTCGAGCCATATCCACCATCTATACGCTATCAGTACTGCTTGTAAAACAAGCTTTGTAAGTGACAGTGTTACTCATAGAGTAATACCCATCTTGTCACACTCATCATTTAGCGTGGTGTTAGTTGTTAGTAAACATAATTATCCAGGGATAGCCTTAAACCATACAGTTTACGCTTGGGTGTCAGTTTACAAGAAACAATATCGAACATTTGACAGTTACAATTTTTTTTTTTTTTTTTAATTATTTGCTCGCTCTTCAAGAGGATATTAGGACTCTTATAATGCGTGTAGCACAGAGCGAGCGGAAGAATTAGGAGAAGAATGTGTAGTGGTTTGAGAAACTCAGGTGTAATTGGTTTCAACTCACTTCCGTGGGTGGAGCCCGAAACGGGACGGAGGATTTTGATATCGACCTATTAACTTTAACCTAATTCACAGGAATTTGTTCGACATTCAACAACTTTGAAAGTTTGGAAGATTTAGCTTAGACACACAGAGCCATCTATACACAATCTACACAAACAGAGCTATTTTGAAAACACGAATTAGGAACTAAGCCGGTACATCAACCACAACAACAAAGCCACCCATTAGTCAGACTTCTATCACTGGTCGACCAATCCAGTGATAGTGCCATTAACTTGATCCCAATGGCAAATGGTGACTGGACCAGATTCGAAAAACTAGACCACTACTCTAGGAATCGAACCTGGGACCTATCAATTGAATCAATTGAAAGGCAGGCGCTCTACCAACTCCGCCACCCAGCTGTAAAGTAGTAGTTTATATTGACATCCGCGTGAGGGGTTCATTGCAGCCGTAGTTCGTACGGTGGGATTTAATGTTAAAAATGTTAGTTGTTCGGGAATTAAATGACTTAACACTAAAATTTACCTGCTATAAGTTGATGTAAAAAAAAGGTCGTCCTGCAGAGCCCAACAGTCTGTAAGATTGTTAATTCCGTCAAATATTTTTATGTCGTCGGCATAAATTTGAACTCTAGAGCTCTTGAGCACACTTACAAGATCGTTAATAAATATAATGAAGAACAGAGGACCTAGGTGGCTACCCTGAGGACCACCTGAGGTAGTGTAAATTGATTTAGAAGTTTATCCTCTAAACAAGACTTATTAGGTTCGTCCGTCAAGATACGAGCATATCCATTCCACAAAGGATGCAGGGAAATCAAGGGCTTTCATTTTAAAAGCTATTAGCTTATGGAAAAGCTTATCAAGTGCCTTACTGAAGTCGGTGTTAATGCAGTTGACTTGAACTCCTTCTTCTAATTCTTCATTAGTAAAAGAAGGAAACTCCAGCAAGTTAGTCACAGTGGATTTGTTTTTTTAAAAAACCATGCTGTTTGTCAGTGAGGAAAGGCTTGTAACTAAAGTAAAAACTGTCAAAAATGATAGCCTCAAAGAGTTTAGGCAAACAAGATGGCTTAGCTATAGGTCTATAATTAGTAACATCATTCCGGCAACCTTTTTTGTGTACCGGACTTATGAAACCATTTTTCCATAACTTTGGGAAAACTCTATGTTGAATGGATGCCTGGAATATGAAAGCATGGGGCCCTGCCAAAGCATTGCCGCAGTTCTTTAAAATTATTGGAGGTATTTCATCAGGTCCGCAAGTGGTGTCATTTGCAAGTCGAGCGAGATGGTAATTCACGTCTTCAGAGGTTATTGATATTGGAGTCATGGAACTGAGGCCAAAGCATTCGAGGTGGGTGAACTCTATTGTGTTGGGTGTAAAATTGTCAGAATCATACGCTGAACTGAAAAGATGAAAAAAAGTTGCAAAAATCATCTCACTTTTTGCTAGAACAATTCAAGTATGAAAGTGTTGAAGGATAGCCATCAGATTTTTTCTTTCTGTACAGAAGTAAACGAGTCAGTGATCAGAAAGTTCTATGACACCGGTGTGGCAATCGAGAATAGAGAACAGCACAGTGGCAAATAAAATTCCTCAGCTGGCCCACACAAAATTAAAATCATGTCGACTATCCAGACAATTACTTTCCTACAAAGTCGCAATAGCTTCAATTGTCATAATATCCAAAAAGGAAGACCGAAGGCAACGTTACTGGCTAATGGCCGATCTCATTTTTTCCTACTTAAATTCAGGTTTTTATTCCAGAAAAAAACATTCAACGCTTAATCCACTGTTGATTTTTCAATCACGGCGGGTCGGCAGGCATTCAATAATGGTCAGCTCACATACATGCCTTTTTGAAAACGAGGAAACGGTTGAAATCTTCTGAATTCAGGGAATAGTTTCCATCTGCGTGTAACTATATTAAAATTTATTCTTCCCTCATTTCACGATGGAAAACTATAAATTAAGCTTGTTTACCATGGACACCAGTTTGGTGCAGGAATAAAAGGTTGGAAAAAGCTTTGAAACATTTTGTTTGCAAACCACATCTTGACTTCACTACGAAACGCTGTCTCCACGCCAATGACTCGCTCACATATTGTTACCCGGGACGTTGAGACGAAAATCCGCCTACTTAACGAGCATATTCAGTATACTATACATATTCAGAGGTGAACCTTTATGAAACATGACAAATGTTGTAGTGCCAAATACTTTGGAATTCACAAAACTGGATGACTACAGTTTAATGTACACGTAAAAACTATTCTTCGCAAAGCTTATTTTGCATTTCATCAAATGTGAGATCATGTGATCAAGTAAATAATCGAATCGAGCAGCACCTTGCAAACGACTAGGATGATCGTTATAATAACGTTATGATTAACCATGCATTATACATGAAAGTCAGAAGCCTATTTAGAACTTTCCGAAGTTAACATAGAAGATTCTTAGTTCATTGGGCCCCTATTGTTCAGTGTTATTTAATACAAGCTGACCCGGATGAAGTTACCATACCTTTAGCGAAAAAAGTTGGCCTGGAACCAAAAATAAAAAAAGATTTTGAAAACCACCCACCTTGGCAATTATCACGAGAATCTTTCAACACAGACCTCACTCGATTTAAAAAAACATTCGACTCCGAATGTGAAATGTCTTCAGCATTTTCATGAACTGTTGTGTTCCTTCATCGATAATAATTGGACTATTCTCTTCACGGTCAAAGTGCGAGGAAGGCACTGGGTTCGCAATCGTTGACTCTCACAACAATCTCCAATCTCGTTTCCGCAGAAAAACTACCGTCATATTTCTCAGTCTTTTCTGCCGAAGCCTTAGCAGTTTTGCAAGCCACGCAAATTGTTTTTAAATCAAAGAAAAACACTGTGAAATGCACGGACAGTCTTTCAACTTTAGCAGCCATCGAAAATGTAAACAAACGGGCGACCTTCATTAGCAAAATCAGAGACAACGTCATCAAACTTGGACGCCGACTTAAGATTCTCTGGGTACCAGGTCACATCGGTGTAAAGGGCAATGAACACGCAGATCGAGAAGCGAAAATATTCTCAAAGAGCAGCAGTCATGTAATCTCACAATATCATCCCACCAAAAGAGATATCTTGAAACCACCATCACTACTCCTCCATCAATCAAAACCGAAGTCCTGCTAGCTATCCTACTTCTACTACTGCAACCATGAATAAATGCTTCATCAAGTTGAGAATTGAACACACCCGGCTCACCCACAGTCACTTTCTTAACAAAGACGCTCCACCCACATGCCACCTCTGCCAACTAAACCTCCAGCTTTCCATCAACCATTTAACTACAGACGAAAATCAACAAACTATTCAATAATAACTTTAAAAATCTTCTACAACAGGTTTTCAACATTTTACAAATATTAAACCTTTTGTGATAGTATCTAAGTTTCATCCATGTAAAACCTTTGCCTCCCTTCCTCTGTCCGTCCCTGTAGCAACGAATCATCAACATATTTTCTTTTAATACAAAATTATCATATTCATCTCAAAGCCCTGGTAGCTACTAGCTTGTAAGTATTACCCTGTGCATTTATGTATAGAATAATAAATAATAAAAATAATAATATTAATAATAATAATATTTTGGAAATTGCGTATTTTTTAAGGTTCCGTACCCCAAAGTTAAAACGGATCTTAATATGATCACTTCGTAGTAGCTCTGTCTGTCTGTCTATCAAGTTGAAGTGTTGTCCCTTAAAGCTTCTAAATCGACTCAGTCAAAAGAATGGGCTATTTAGGCTGCATATTTTGATACTCGCAAGGGAACCAAAACCTTCCCGTTGATCTAAAATCAATAAATTTGGCGAGTAGTAAAGGTAAAAATTGAATCAGAAATTTTAGTCAGATCACAAGACAAAATTTAGAAATTTGCAGCTTCAGCTTTAACGCCAAGAAGTAAGTTCTCAGAAATTTCAAGTTATAAAAATATTTAGTTCATTGATATGGTGGAACGGAAACATAAGTGTGAGTGTCCGACTCGCATCTGGACACTTTTTTTTATATTTGGCTTCTTTTGAAAAATGTACTACTGTGTCCAAAAACTCAGGTGACATATGAATTTAAACTGCGCGCGTCGAAGGATTTGGAAATTTTTCTTTCTTTTTAGGTTGGTAGTACTGTCAGTGACATCTATGTGAAATTTCATGTCAAAATATATTCATAGTGTTTGAGATACGCGTCGTTTTGTGAGCTGCTAAAAGTGAGTTTTTCGTTTTTTGCGATGTCGAAATTTATTGAGCAAAGAATTTGCATTAAATTTTGTTTGCGGAATCAATTTTCTGCTGCGGATACGTTGAGGATGATGCAGAAAGCCTTTGATGATGAGGCTATGTCTAAAAAAATGTTTACAAGTGGTATAGTGATTTCCAAGCCGGCCGTGATGGTGCCGAAGACGAAGAGCGTTCTGGGCGACCATCAACCTCAACCGATGAAGCTCACGTCCAACAAATCAAAGATTTGGTGTTGAAAAACCATCGATTAACGATAAGAGACCTTGCTAAGAAGTTGGCTTATCGAAAGGCTCAGTCAATACCATTTTGAAGGATGCTTTGGGCCTCAAGCGCGTCAACTCTCGACTGGTACCGAAAACATTAAATTTTTTGGAAAAAAGGCGTCGCGTTGAAGTGTGTGAAACAATGCTTTCCGACTACCAGGATGCCATGAAACGCATTATAACTGGCGATGAGACTTGGATCTATGATTACGACCCCAAAACAATCGATCAATCGAGCGAATATCGTGCCAAAGGAGAGCCGAGACCAAAAAAACCGCGCCAAAGTCGCTCAAAAATCAAGGTCATGTTGACCGTTTTCTTCGATTATCGTGGTGTTGTGCTTTATGAATTCCTTTCAACCGGCCAAACAGTCAACAAGGAATATTATTTGAACGTTATGCGTCGTTTGCGTAACGCTATCCGCCTAAAAAGGCCGGAATTGTGGAAAGACAATTCTTGGTTTTTACATCACGATAATGCACCATCCCATACCGCACTCGTAATTCGTGATCATTTCGCCAAAAACTCAACCCATATCGTTCCGCAACCACCGTATTCACCTGATCTGGCGCCGTGCGACTTCTGGCTGTTCAACAAGCTCAAAAGACCGCTCCGGGGACACCGTTTTGATACGACAGAGGAGATTCAAGCCGCAGCGAAGACGGAACTGAAGGCCATCCCGGAAAGTGACTACAACCAGTGTTTCAAAGATTGGAAAATCCGTTGGCATAAGTGCATTGCATCGGGAGGGGATTACTTTGAAGGGGATGAAATTGATTTGGAAGAATAAATAAAGAATTTTCAAAACAAATACAATGTCACCTTATTTTTTGGACACAGTAGTATGCAAAAGAACAACAATATTTTTTATATTCATTTATTTTATTTCGAATCCAAAAAGTCTTATCGGCAGACTTGCAAGTTCTTTCAGTTCGACTTGGCAGAGCTGTTAAGGAACTATGAAGTCTCAGTCTTTCGGTTAATTCATTAACACAACTTCAACTTAAGTTAACTACGAATTCATTCTCTTCATTTATTTTTATGTAATTATAGAAAGCTTCTTGAATTCTTTCTGTCTTTTTGAAAATAATAATTATTAAGTTGGTCTTTTGTTTTTGACTGGTTTTCAGTCTTATAAACAAAATTTATGTTTTTATCAACCGAAATGTGAATTGAGTGCTAAATGGAAAATCGAAATCAATAACCCTGATACCACCTTCTCACCACTCCCATTCTATTTTACTATACAAGTAAACCTTACCCACCCTCATTCTGGACACATTTCCCACTTCATTCTGAACAGAAAAAAAAATAAAGGAAAAACTCAGGTTATTTAGTTCAACGCAATGTTTACTCATGTTCCATGTAACATGACAATACACAAAAATGTCCTTGCACACTCTATCGTTGCGCCCACCCTTTAGAGCCCAAACAATTTAATATATGTAATGGCAAAATGCTTTTACGATGTCACCGATACACACATGGCAGCACAAGCGCAAACATAAGCGGCATAAACAACTAAAACAGGACACTTTATCCTTTTTAATTGTTTTGTTTTTTTGTTTTTTTGTTTTTGTACAACCAACGTTACACCTTTAGTGATTACATTTATTACACACATTAATTTGTTATCCCTTTTATGTCCTTGTGTATATAATAAACCTTTTAATTGTTTTTGTTTTTTGTTTTTACAGAATGTCCATCAGCTATTGATGGCATGGAACGATTCGCATGTCCAACACCGGATTTGCAGGGAAGATATCGTTGCATAGACGATCATGTGTTGTGTGATGGCTTCATTGATTGTCCGGAAGGCGAGGATGAGGACAGACGATCATGCATGTTCTACAAAACGGTAAGTTTTCTAGTTTGTCTTATTTTAAAAGTTGCTATAAACACGAAAATCGGTATTAAAAAAATACTTGTGTTGAATATTTCATTAACCCAACCCTTACAAGAGGCCAACCCTAGATCTAGATCCATCACAATTTCATTCAGGCGACAAATATAACCTAAACTATAATGTAAAGAGAAAAAAATAAACAAATTTTGGTTACGAAAGTGCTCAAACACAGAATTATATAAAAACCAAATAAAGGAGACCTTAAATTTACGATACCAAACGCAGAGTAGTAATGGAAATTATCCTGCAGGTTTTTCGACTTGACATATTTCGGTTCGCTTCGGGTTAGAGTAGACCAAAATAAATTTCACACAAGGACACAAGGACACGTGACAATGAAAGTATGCTCTTAAATTGGTCTCCATTTCATTAGAAGCCGTCGTGTCGTTCAAAATAAATTGGCCATTGTTGCTCGTGCTGTGTGGTATGTGGCACCGTCTTGTTGAAACCACATGTCACGCAAGTCAAGCTCTTGCATTTTGGGCAAAAAAAAGTTGGATATCATCTCACGGTAGCGCTCACCATTCACGGTTACGTTACGATTCGCATCATCTTTGAAGAAGTACGGTCCAATGATGCCACCAGCCCATAAACCGCACCAACCTATGACTTTTTCTGAATGCATTGGTAGGTCTTGCTATGCTTCTGGCTGATATTCACTCCAAAATCGACAATTCTGCTTATTTACGTACCCATTGAGCCAAAAATTAGCTTCGTCGCTGAACACAATTTTTCGGTAAAAAAGTGGATCTTCGGCCAACTTTCCAAGAGCCCATTCACCAAAAATTTTATGTTGCGGTTAGTCGTTCGGCTTCAATTCTTGCACGAGTTGTATTTTGAAAGGCATCACACCTAAATCCTTTCGCAAAATTGTCCACGTTGTTGAGTTACAGAGGCCCAATTGCTGCGAACGGCGACGAATCGATAATTGATGGTCACCATAAACACTGGCCGATACAGCTGCGATATTTCATTCAGTTCGCACTCTACGTAAGCGTGTTGGTGGTTTAATGTCCAACAATGTAAATTTGGTGCGAAATTTAGTCACAATAGCCCTAATAGCCGCTTCAGTGGGTCGATTAAACTGACCATAAAATGGAAGAAGCGCGCGATGAACTTTCTCAACAGAGCACGCATTTAGATAATAAAATTCAATAATTTGCAAGCGTTGTTCGTTTGTAAGACTCATGGTTAAATTAAAGACCAAACTGAAAATGTTTGGCAGTGAAACAAAACACGAAACGTGCGTCAGCCGTTTAAACCAGTGTTGCCAAAAAGATAATAGTTAAAAAATAACCCTTTCAGATGGAGTATATAAAAAACATGCATAAAGCTCCAAAAAATTGAACAAAAGTGGTCAAGTGGGAGTTACGCGCGAAGGGTTCCGTACCATCATAGAATATACAGCAGTTCATATTATTTTTAACATTTAAAAATACGTTTTCTGTATGCGGATCCCCTTTTTGTTATAATTATTAAAGCGACCAAGTAGTACATATTTTGTGAACATTGCAAGTGCCTACCAAGTCTTCCTATTAGGGTTCAGTTCTTACAACCATGTGCCAGACGGAAGGACGAACGGAAAGTGGGGACATATTAAAATGGTTCAATTGGCAACTTTGAAAACAGAACCCTTACAATCACAAAAAAAAGTATTAAAAGAAACACAAGTGGATACAACGAGTGTTTCCGAAATGGAGCCAGTATAAACCTACTTGGCTTATTTGAATTAAAATCTTATTGATGAATGTCAAGTTCAAAACTTTCCGGGAAGTATCTTCATTAAGAGTGCAAGCGAGACTCGACTGGATTTCATTTACAATCAATTCTATCTGCTTTCGCTGGAGTCCCAAAATGTCTCCCATGATACTCCAATATATCTTGTCTAGGTTTTTTTTTTTCAAATAAGGTACCCTTCAATTCAGTCCAAGAAGACTCCATATATCCCTGCATGTGTTTCTCTTTTTTTTTGCCATTCAATTTCTCTTGCAACTTGTTTAAGAAAAGTTTGTTTAGGAACATATCAATTCATCCTTCATTGGTATTTTATTTTCTTCAACGCAATTTCGTCCTTTTTCCTGAATTACATTGGTATACGAGTAGCCATCGAAGGAAAATCTATTTTATTTAGTCAGGATAAAAAAAGGACCTTTGTGTCTTTTTTGAAGTAGATGTGTATTTGTATTTGACCGGTTCAGCCGGTCATTGTTCTGCCAAGATGAGTGTTTTTTTCATTTTTTTATTTTAATCGAACAAAGGATTGCTAGTGTGCTTCCAAATGGTACTGATACAGAAAAGCCGACAAGTGTTACAGACGAGAAGAGAAGTCGAATTAGCGGGTAGCAATTATGTAACTTAATAGGTAACTTCTTATCCGTGAGTCAAGTAAAAAAAAGCAATTTCACAATTATTCTAAGAAAAAAATATATATGCTCTGGAAAAGGTATGAACTCAAGGAATCCTCGCGCATTAAAGCATCTGTAATAAATATAAATTGCACCGTTGAAAAGTGTTTCCTTCGCGAATTGATAAAAACTTTATTTTGATTGGAAACTTGTGGTCGAAAGTTACATCGGTCCTAAGAATTTAAATTTCCAACTCAAATATTTCATTCTTCAATTACAGAGTATTCATATTCTGGAATGTTTTTGTTTATAATGAAAATTAACAAAAAATATATAAAAATAAGTCTAACCGAAAACTTTAAACTTTTATGTCGGAAATACCTGCAGAGGGTCAAAATTGCGAAAAGACCTTTGTTACCACTTTTTCCTCATAATTGTTTCGGAATCCTTGTTTTGCTTTGCTGTTGTTGCATTGCATAGCATTATTGTGAGTTGTTTTTCCAAGTTTTGACTACTTTAGAATTCACTTGTAAAGTTGCACTGAACTTTTAATGTAAGAGGATTTTCACTTCCTGAGCAAATTTGTTTTCAACTTAAGATCTGTTCGCATCATAAATTTTAAATTTCAGTTCAATTCTGAAGATTAGCTCATTCTTTTCTTATGAAGTATACGAGGCTGTATTCCGAAATTTAACTGCAATACGCATAAACATGCAACAGGAAAATTGACAGAATTTCCAAAGAAGGCTCTCTGCAACAGAACCGTACCACCACACATCTGTATGAAAGCTACATCCTGCTGATTTCTAAGAAAATTTGAGTTTGCCATTTTAGTATGTTTTTCCAATCGAATAAATTCAGATGTTTCTGATTTCTTGGAAAAAGACAAATCCTCTTCGACATTTAAATGATATAACAACATCATGTTGCTCAAACTCATTTCAGTTGGAAAGTAAACTACAATACTTCAATCGCTGGTATTTCACATATGTTCTTGTACGATAGCAAAACTACTGCGTAAGCTTTTTCATCTGCCCTTTTCTTCCGGTCTCTTTCCGAGTAGATTGAAAATTGCATTTGTTCAGCCTGTCCCTAAAAAATGCGAATCTACATCTCCCTCCAATAACAGACCTATAACACTTACGTTCCCTCTTTCTAAGATCATGAAAATGCTTCAATATGGTTTTGGTAGCAACAGGTCCACAGGCGATTTGGTGACTTGTTTCAACAAAAAGACCAATCTATACACAATTTCGACGAATCAAAGATAGTTGCTCTTGATATTTCAAAAGGCATTTGACAGAGTATTGCTCGTTCTTCGAAAATTCGTGCCTATGGGAACGGTGAGTCTTTTTTTCGATGGATTTGAAACTACCTTTCGAAGTCGCACAATACAAGTTTTATTGGACGGTTTCAAATCTGACATTCACCCTATAAATGCTTGTTTTTTACAAGGCCCAGAATTGCCTCCGACTCTGTTTTTTAATTTTCATTTACGATCTCTTGTCTATCTTATCTAATCCAATATATTCCTTCTTAGACAACTCACGAACCTACTCTTCGAAGGTAGGTATTGATTATGGTATTGACAGCATGTGGGTGCCGTAGCTCAGTGGTAAGTGCGTTTGCTCCTGAGCGTATAGACGTGGATATGAACATCTGTCATCTTTCACGGCTCTCACATCTCGTGAGTGACTGACAATCACTCCAATGAGTACAAACTGCCAAGAAAAGCTTCGGGAGCCCTTCGGTGTTGGCAATAAACTGATGAAGCAAGGCCCTGGCCCTCAACGGAGCTGTTCTGCCACCAATTTATTTTTTATTTTGATTGACAGCATAATCAAATGGGGTCTTGCTAATGCTCTCAAATAACAATGCTGTCTTGTGGCACCAAAGCGAAACCCTTCTTTGCAGACAGTGTCCATGAGTGGCACTTGCTTCGATGAAACCGAATAGCTTTCAATGCTCGGTATGCGCGCGCAATTCTAACTGACGCTGGAATGATCACATTTTTACAGGTTTCCTAATCGACTGCAAGAAATATGTTACTTTATACCACCTGACTTGGCTACAACAAATACGGTTTTTTTCCGGCCTTAAATGGAGTATAACGCTCACATCTGGGCAGGTGCACCGAAAACGAAATATAATTAATTTTACAATCGACAGCAACATAGCAAACTCAATACACTCGCTGGAACATCGAAATCGAACACATTCGTTTCGCAACTACTAGCACCAATCCTCGAAATATCCGCACATCATAGAATGCACATTTACCCTTAAGCCTACTTTTGGGTATTCTCTGTGAAATTAAGAGACTTTTTTTACAGGCCGAACATCGCGCGATTGGAATGCGTAACCTCGCTCTATTTTCCTTTGGACTGCAACCAACAGCAATTTAAGACCAAAGTGCACCGGTACCTCGTTTCTTCTAAAAATTCTAAATTCTCTCGGAAGAACAATAAAAGTCCTCGAGTATACCTGTGAAGCAATGACTTTTGTAGATAAACCTAACTTGTATTGATAGGCCCAGAAAAGAAAGGGAAGATTATACTGTCGGAGAAATCCAAAAACTTACTCAGAAAAACGAAGCACACTTTGAGCACCTCCCATTACAATTAATCTATACGAATAGAAATAACTAAGCTAAGAAAAAAAACGACCAAGGGTTCCGTACTTCCGCCATTACCTATTTTTTGGCGTTAAATTAAATGGGGTCCCCCCCTTTTAATTTTGGTATAAAAGTTGACATTCTGTGATAAATGCAAATAATTACATACTGTAGTTCAGATGATACATCCATGTGACAGACGGACGGGCATACAGTGAAGACTAATTAATAGGGTTCTGTTGGCGAACTTTGGGTACGAAACCCTAAAATTGAAAATGAAAATTTGGTGGGTCAATAATTAAACCTGTGAACATGATTTAAAATTCATAGGACTAAAGAATCCCAAGGATAAGGTTAAACTAGGGTTCCTTATCAAATGCGAGGTGCGAAATCCTTTGGAAATAATAAGAAGCTCTAGAGGACTCGACTGCAGTATTCAGCAGCAGAGCAATAGAAAAAGTACAAGCTTTGCTCAAAAGAAGATGACTATTCAAACATCACAGGCTTCGTATATTCGATTGCGTTTTCAACCGTTTTGCATTTTAAGTTCGTTATTGACTTATATAAATACCAGACGAGGTTTTTGGCGTGTTTTCAAAAAAAAACGGATCGAAGAAAATATATTAAATTTTTTAATGAAAAAATAAAATTGAAGACTGGAATGCACTTGGTTTATACTGATGAAAACGTTAAGCAGTAAATAAAATTGTTTTGAAAAATCATCGAATCACTGGTAGAAAACTTGCTCGGTTTGCTCATGACATGCAAGTTTTTTCGAATGTTTTGGGATTTAAACGTATGGCATCAAAGTCTGATCAGTAATCGCTTAATTTCGACCAAAAGAGTCGTCACATGAGCATCGCTTACGAGCTCCCGACATTGATTGTTGTTGGTTATGGTTGGTTACGACGTCGAAACCACTGCAGGCGGCCGGAAGAGCTTAAACCGAAAAAAGTACGCCAAGTTCGGCCAAATGTGAATGTTTGGGTCATTGTTTTCTTCGTGTATGTAGACGTGGTACATCATGAGTTCTTGCCACAAGGTCGAACAACTAATGGCCATTAGCCTTCTTGTTATATACCGTTTGTGTGAAACAATACGCAGAAAATGTCCGGATTTGTGGCAAAACAATTCTTCACGTTTATGTACCTACTGACACAAAAACAAACACCTTAGTAATGTCTTAACCATCGTATTCGACGCTACGACTTTTGCATGTTCCCAAAAGTAAAAAGACGTATGAGAGAACAGAGGACAGTTTGTAAATAAAGACCCCATCGCTCTAGGGAATACCAAAAAGCTCATATCTGAAGTGCTTCGAGGATTGAAAAAAACGCTGCCACCAGTGTTTTATATCTGAGGAGAAGGTGACAAAATAACATAGTTATTGATGATTAAGTAAAAAAAAAATTCGAGAAACATAACAGTTCAACTATTTTTATCAAACTTTATATCAGTCTCTATCAGGATCTAGTCGACCTACCAGAAGGCCTATGAGCCATAAGATGTAACTGGGTCTTTTGATGGTGAAACAATATTTGCTCGTTCACGAGTCGATTTAATCTCGTAGTCTACGTTTGGCTTTTTCTAGTCCTTCCAACAGACACGTGTGAATGTGGTCTCTTGAACCTTTGGATTTCAAACGAACTCTTTAACTAAATTGTATTTCGTCAGCAGAGTAGTGAGCCTTTCATTTAAATAATGAAAATAGAAGCGGTTAACTTTGATGTTCGCAAACATACGTTTTTTTTAATTTTTTAATTTAATTATTGTAATATACGAGTTTTTTTAGTTCTCAGAAAACCTTTAAATCGAACCGTCTTCATATTTGTTTCTAACCACTATTTTACGGTTCAAGTGAATGTAAAATAACACATTAAATTGCT
Organism: Orthonevra nobilis; assembly: GCA_963555765.1. Taxonomy (NCBI): domain Eukaryota; kingdom Metazoa; phylum Arthropoda; class Insecta; order Diptera; family Syrphidae; genus Orthonevra; species Orthonevra nobilis. The sequence goes on along the minus strand of OY743224.1, from coordinate 104,313,230 downwards.
TATTAGTTATAAGTGTTACATGCACTTTGCACTTTTTTTAACAAAACTTACCCTTTTCTCTCTTTTTACAACAGACGAAGGCGCATCTTGATGTGTTAGCTGATGCTCTTTTAAGATGGGCACGAGGTCGTTAAGTAGCAGTATAAAGTTGAGAAAATATGTAGAAAAAGATCCAGCAAACCAGAAGAGAAACTGCAAGTATATATATAAAAAAAAAACAAACTAAGAATGTAAAAAACAAAAGAAAATAAATATATATATAAGCATATATATATTAAAAGACTAAAAATTAAAACTCAATAAACCAAAACTATGTATGTATAACAACCTCAAACAATATAAATAACGACTGGGCAGGATAGCTAAACCAATACTTAACCCTAGACAACCACAACACTAAGAATAGTAAAATAAATTCAATATCAATATGAAAAAACTCAATTAAAAACAACAACAAAAAAAACGCCTAAAAATACATCCAGTAGTTGATTTCCATGAATAAAGCCACAATGATTAAAACAAAAACAAAAAATCGTTACACAATCGAAATTAAAGAAAATACAAAAATAAATTTAATTATTGCTCTGTTTTATTTCGTCTTAAATAATTTTGTTGTTGAAATCTTTTTTTGTTTTTAGTATGAAAATAAATAAAACTATTCTCATGGATAAGGCAGCTATTGTAGATAAGTAAATTTAACAAAAAAAATATCCATAAAATACAAAAAATAATATATACAATTAAATATATAAAGTTTAGAATTTTTTATTAAACAACAAAATAATAATGCAACAAAATTGGTTCTTGTTTTGGTTTTTGTTTACTCGAACTGTTTTCTATTTCTTTGGTCGATTTGAATTCATGTTTTTTGTTTTCTTTTAACAAAATAAATAAATAATCTTTTGGAAACAATTTCAATTTAAAAATTCAAATTTAAACTCTATAACAAAAAAAAAATATATATATAAAAATTCATAACTAGTTATATTTATATTTATTATTGTATGTAAAATACTTTTCTGTGATTCATTTAAATGTAAATTATATATATATATATATACACAAAATATTAACATTAAAATTTATTACTATAGATAAATGTAAAAATATATATATTTAAAACAAAGTCATGAAAAACTTCTTACAGCCGATTGGAATGATTCAAAGGAAAAACTTTAACAAATTACTGACTGGAAAAAAATGAGTAAGTAAATAAAAAAAAATAAATATATATATATATATAAATAAAATAATAAAATGAAAAAAAAACAACAATCAAATGTGAAACAATCATTCTAACATCTTATTATCGGTTGTGGATTTTTTCTTTTCTTGTTTTAAGTTTAATCTTATTTTTATTATTATTTGTTAAATTGAAATATAATAAAACAAATTAACAAAACGATCTTCATAAAGGATGAACAAAATTTAAGTTTCTCTTGTTTTGATTTTCGTATTTGTTTGTCTTCGCTGGGAGTTTGGTAAATCAAAAAACGATTAAGAAAATTTCTGGAGATCATCAGATCAAAGACTCTGAAAACTGCATTCTATAAGACTTAATGGTTTCAAGCTAGAAGCGATAATAGAAATCTTTTTCAATTGAAATACTCTTGTTAAATTTGAGCATCCAAAAAATCAATAGTATTCGAAAATGAATCAAAAGTTTGTTAAACCGATTTGAAAAACTTTCGCTAAGCATTTAAAATTCCTTAAAATAGATTGCATGTTGCATTTCATTTTCAAAAGAATCAGTTCTAGAAGAGACTTTGTACATGCCTATTAAGAGGTTTCCCTGCACACCCACGCGAAGACTCACAAACAAATTTGCAGCCTAAATAAACGCCTCTTGCATTTCAAATATAATTCAAAATAAATATAAGGAAAAGTTTAAATACAAAATGTTATAATCAAAAGAAAGCAAAAAGGAAAGAAACCCACCTTTAAGAAAATATTATTCCATATTAAATAAAGCAAAACATTGAAAAACAAACTAACATAAAAATCACCTTCTAAATAAAATCATTTACCCGATCCTTGCACAGAATGGAATTTTTCTCTTTAGATATATATATAAAAGAAAAATATATATACAAATATATATATATTTAACAACAATCTTCCTAAAATAATTGACAAAAATAACATAAAAAACAAACGAAAAAAAAACTCAAATCATAGAAAACAAAGAAAAAATATATTTTTGGCCTATTTTTATATTAACAAGAACATGAACATGAACAACAAAAAAAAAATACAAATTTAAAAAAAAGAAACAGAAAAAACAAAACTTAACAATTTTTACAACTAACAAATTCTTATTCGTTTTTTCAAATGAATTTAACTACGCATAACAAAGACTTACATTAATAACAAAAAAATGATGATAACTCAAGAAATAACAAAAACAAAAAAATATATGTAAAAAAAATAATTCAAAGAGCAACAAACAAATGCTTGGCCTTATTTACAAAACATTTTATTTATTTCTTTGCTTAGTTTGTTCTTTTGTTCCCCTTTGTCCTGAAGAAGATCGAATAATTTTCCATTTGAATCATTTAATTTAATTAAAAAACTTACCTCTAAAGTCATACGAAATGAAATAAAAATACATGCATACATACAAATAAATGTACTTTAAATTAATAATATTTAACGATAAATAAAAAATAAGATGTCCCAATAAAAAGACCGTGTTGGGATAAAATTAAAATAAATAGAAGCATTCATTGTTTTAAATTAATAATATGAATAAAAAAAAAATATTCTTACCCAAGTTATATCTATATAATAATAGACGTCACGGTATATTTGCAAAAAAACAAAAAACAACAAACAGGATAACACTATTTTTGTTAAGTATTTTAGGTATACAAAAAAAATCCTCGAATAACCCCCGGCAAAAACAAAAATAAAAAGACTTAAAAATTCTACAGAATTCAAAACGATGTTCATGAATGTATTCAACAGGAATAATAAAATTAATACTGGACTTTTTAAACCAAAAAAAAAACAAAAATTACAAAAATAATTAACAAAAGAAACAATTAAACTACAAAAGTTACATTTTGAAAATCTCTCCAAATCACGGATCTATTTTTTTCTTTTCTTCACTACAAATATTAAAAAAATATATAATGCTCTCTCAATCTCTTCTTTTCTCGATATTTTTTTTTGTTTCTTAATAATGACTGCTTCGGCTATTTATTTAGGATTTAAGTTTGACATTTAATGTGCTTAAAATTTTCACAACAGAAAAACAAAGTGAACCTAACCCATGTTATTTAAAAATATCGGCCTTTGGAACATTATTCCAAATTAATAGAATTAAAGTGAAACCATTAAAAAATTAACAAAATAGTGTAAACCGATTTAATTTAAACTTCTTTTTATCCTTCCTTTCCAGCTGTGTTTTAAATAATGAAATAATTGAAAAAAAAATTAAACTTAAACACAAAATAATAAAGTAAAGCTCTGATTTTTCCTCGAAGGCATAACAAAAATATGGAAAGCTTTTATGACCGTTTTTTTTTGTCTGATTTGATCCTAGTTTTTTGTAACTCTTTGTAACAGTTGAAGCATCGTGTTGTTCGATCCTTTGATTAATTTTCTTGTGGAGCTTATGGATATGGACGTGGATATTCCACGTTGTGTATTAATAAATATTTATTAACAGATTGATTTATTTAACTAAATGATAAATTTTACTTTTTATTTGTTATTAAATGGTATCCTCGTTGGAATGAAATTGATTCCTCAGTTCTCAGTTTTCTCGTCCTTTTTATCTATTTTTAAATTTTACATTCTCTTCCTCGATTATGTTTCTTCGAAGCATTCCAAAGAAATGGTTTTGAAAATGCGCTGTTCAGCGTATAAAACCTACCTTTGAATATAGTTCATCCTTTCTGATAAGTTATTTATTATTTAACTGCATGTCGTTGCACTAATTGGTATAATTCTTTGATTGTTGCAGTTGTTTTTTTTTCGGACATAAAGCAACTTAAATAAAAAATTGTTGACAAAATTGGAGTCTTCAACGCCAAAAATTCATTGACTCAATTTTAGTAGTTGATTGAAAAATTCTCAATATACACCCTTGAAAACAAACGTGTTTTAAAAAATTGAACAGTATTTAAAAAATCAAACCGTTTAATTTAAGAATTAAGAAGAAAGTGACCGCTTGGTTGTTCCATCGGAATCAAACCGCTGTCGGGTCCGTTTCTTATCACACCAAAAACAACGTGTTCTAGCGAGTCACGTGCGCCATAGAACAATCTTTCAAAACATACAATAATAAAACACTCTGGTATTTTTTCTTACACTTAGAAGGTTAAAGTCAACGTGTTAAATGGATCAATAAAATCGATGCAATGGCGTTGACTTTGTAAACATACATAAAACTTAAACAGCAATAATATCGTGAAACATCTCATAAAAAGAGCATTTTAAGATAAAACAAAAAGGTTAACCCAAGCCTTGAAAGGTGTTTTAGACAATAATTGTGTTTTTCTGGCAAGAGAATGTGGTTAGCAATAAAGATGCGTTTTATTATAGGTCTTGCAAATAAGTTTTTTAATTGAAACTCAAAAAATATTTTGAAGTGTTACACTACAAATTAATGGGCACGTTTGGTCATAGAAGCAGTTTACTCATTTAATAATAAAAATAAAATCATACTTAAGAAATTTTTTATAGTTTAAAAAAACAAGAAAAAATATATATTAACTTATTTTTTATGAATTATTCATTCTTTTAGAAATCCCTTCCATCATACTCTTAATCCTCGAACCTGTTTCCATTTTTTTCAGATTTTTTTTAAATATTTACAGCCTTGTTGGGGTCTATTCACAACTGCGCTAGCCAGAACAAACTGTCGGCCAAGCTTTGAATCTTAGCATCAGCACCACTCCCGTCGGCAGAATAGAAAGCCTTGGTTGTAATCAGCAAAAACTTATTAAATTTTCCGTTTATTCGAAAGGAGTGTAAATTCTGCAAATCGTTCCAAGTTGCTTCCGCGCAACTAAAAGATCATTCTTGTATCGTCTCACAGCAGAATAAACACTCTTACGAGAAATTTTGAGTACCTTAGCTTAGATGGTATGCACCCACTCCGATTGTGCTAAACGCAATTTTACAAGCTCATATTGAAAGTTTCTATTCAATTATCTTCTTATTGTGCAAAAAACGAATGGGAACATTTCAGTGATTTAATTTCCTGATCAATCAAAATGGTGTAAAAAACAAACTATTGCCTCAATCTGGCTGAGAGTTCATGAAATTTTTTTTTTAATAATCAAGCTAAATTGCATTTGAAAAACAAAGATTTATAAATCTATTATTCAAAATTCGGCTTTAAAATAAGTTGAGGTTTTCAAACCAAAAAAAACAATCGTTAGACAACCCGTTCAACTCAGCTCACCTTCAAATCATAATTTTTAGAATATATTTAATGTTTTTGAAATTATATTTTTTGAACATTTATATAGTTCGCCACTTCTTTTAACACTGTTGGAAACGTGATTCGTTTTTTTTCTGTGAATTTGAGGCTGATATTTTTATTGTACTGTAAATGGAACATTTTAGACGGGTATAGTTTCGGTTTGTAATAAGCGGAGAAAATACTTCTTTCCAAATGGCATAGAAGATTGTATGGTAATTTTTTCCCGCAGGGTTTTACAAATTTCTTGTCATTTTAATTCGCGATAGTTATGCAGATATTATTGTGCGCGAAGGCCAGTTCTTAACAAGTGAAATAGTTTCAAAATATGTGACTTTAGTTCTTAGATTTATGAGAACTGACTTGCTAGTTTAAAGATAAATCTAATGACAAAACCCAGTTATATCTAGAAGCACCTGCTTTTTGTAGTTTATTTTTGTTTCATATTGTTTTGGTAATTAATCTATTTGTTTGGAACCTTCTTTTAAAGTTTAATGTTTTTTCTTTGCACATTTTTGTTTAAATTTTCGAGAGTATTTGTGCTTTGTACTGTCGAATGGGATTAAGGGTATCAAGCTCTGGCTCTTGACTTTTTATATTTGCATGTTTCCAAACAACCAACTGGGCCGAGCCTTATATATATAAGCTTACTAATATCTGAATCGTTTAAATGTTGATGGGATGGCAAAGTAGTTTTTTTTAAACATGGAATCGTTTTCATACCAAAAAGCAAGTTTAAATCAAAAAACGTTAAGATGTTACCCGTAAAAGTCTTTTCAATGTTTCTATGTGCGCAAAAAACTTATCTTTAGGCTTTTGCATGTTCCACTCACATATATAGCCTTAAAAAAATCAAGTTTATGTAAGTTGCCTAGAAGTGTGAATCAAAATTTTGGTGATTTGACTCAATTTCGAGTCGCTTTTGATTTATCATGTCTTGAAAGATGTGCCTCGATTTCTGAAAAACATAATTCGGCCCTTCAAATTTCAGGAATATTTCCAGATTCTCTGAATACAACCGAACCGTTGCGAAAGAAAGATATGGACAATGTCTTCATTTACAGTATTCGTACGTACGAATGTTGTGTATTTGAACAAATAAACGTATTGACAATCGTTGAGAATCAAATTCAAATTCATCCCAACATCATTATCGTCTACATGGTGACAAAACCTAAGAGTCTCATCAAATCAATTTTATTCTGAAAAATGCTTTAAGGTCTCCTCGCTTCGTTAAATTGATTTTCTTCACATGACAAACTCATCATATTTTCACACAAGCATGTAAACACATACTGACTAATGTTGGTAAATATTTAAGATTAAAATCAACCGAAATTCTATATCTTCACCATCTACACCACAGCATAACTTCGGCAAGTAGGTTGCAAGTATATTTATTACCTACATGTCTTGATTCCGAATACTATGTATGTATGTATAAAGATATCGCTTATGGGCCCGCATTCTCATCCCCACAACTTGGTGTATCATTCCATAAAGTATTTCAAGGATAATACACGATTCCGAAAACAAAACCACAAGCTAAACAGATAAGATGACTGAGAGCTGTAACAGACACTTTGACTAGATGGAATATCATCGCCATAAGGAATTAGTGTAGTGAAAACAACACAAAGTCGGAACCAATTTTGATTTCTTCACTTTCCCTGAATTGATTAAATTCAGTCCGTAAAATGAATAAAAATCCACCCAAAACTCAATGAACAACTCTCAGCAGAGCCCAACGCAAACTGAAGTGAGGTTATGTTTTTTTAATAATTCACCAAAAACTCAAACAAAAAATTATTATAGGAATTTGGTGTTAGAAATTCAAAAATAATATAAATATTTAATATATTCAAATATCACGCAAGTGTTTATTAAGTAGAATATTTTATGTCTAAATGTTTCACTTATCAACTTAAAACTAAAAAAAAATAAAGAAAAACAAAAAAAAACAATTAACCAAATGTTTTGATAAACAAAACGCACAAAGAATTGTGGCAAAACTAAGCACAAAAAAAAAATATTTGAGAATGGATTATTTTTCGCACGGAACAAGGATAATTACAGGAAAAGGTTTAACAGGAAAATTGATTTAGCAGAAAAAATAAAAATATATATGTTTATCCAATATATTTATTTATAGTTAATTGTTGTAAAATTTGCCTACATTTCATTAAATTAGAGTAGAATTAAATGTTAAAAATTTGAGAAAAAAAAACAATGAAAGAAAAAAAATATTAATATTTAAAATACATTTATTATGAACAGGTTTAAAGAACGATTGACCACGCAGGACTCTGGTGAGAGTTGTGAAACCTAAGAGGGTGTAAATTCTTAAACTACAGTAGTTATGTAAGAAAACCGAACGCCGTACATGAATCAAAGTACAAAGGAGGCTGAATGCCAAATTAATCCAAGACTTGTGCATTTTCATTAATGAAAATAACAATACCCACTCACTTTGTCAAATTCCCCCCTAAAGGAATAAAAACAAAATGAAGTCAAAAATTAATTTGGTGTTCATTTTGTATTTGGATTTATCTATCCTACATATTTGGAAACGTCTGTACAGCTAAGCCGTTTGCAAATGTCAAAGGCATTCGAAAAATAATATTTAGAAATAAGGATATTTCACAGGCTTAAGGATTAGCGTAAATTGTTATTTTTTTTGTGGTGTGAAATTTTCTCCTTCTTAAAAAACGACTAAGAATGGGCAATACTTATTTATTTTACGGACCGAAATGCGGCAGACCAGATTTTTTTTTTCAATTTGATTGGGCAGTGAAATTCCAATATCCGGTTTTGAAAAGTTTAAATTGAAAACATTACATACACGTATTGAAAATCTGATCAGGTTCAGCTAAATCTTTCCCCGTTGATTGTAAAATCATCTTACTTTAACAGGTATTTTCACTTTATCCTACGCTCGAAATTACTTAAATATTAATGGTTCGAAGGTAGAGAAATCGGGTTCAGAGCTCAAGTGGAAAAAATAAATGTTTGCGGGATTAAGGGTGTTTTTCGGAGTGTAATTTTTCAATTGCTTTGAGTGGTGTTTTAATTATTATCAAAGGTTATCGCTGAAGTTTGAAGTGTATGGGTAAAGATTTCGGAATCAACATGGTGCAAACTTTCTCTTGTGACGTTTGTTTGTAAACTTTATGTGTATCGGTATTACAGGTTAGAACATCAATCAGATACACAAGTTTTCCAATTAGTAAGGGGAAGAGTTTTGCCCCAATCAACTAAGATATTAATTATTGTTCTGAATACCTTGTCAACAAATGTCAACAGGCATTTAGTCCCGAGAGAATGAGTTTTATTAATCACATTTAAAAACAAATGGTGTGTCTTTTTTTTATTTTTATCATTACTCCCTTCTAAATTATACACTTTGGTTTCTACTTCCTTAGCTAGTGAAATTGTCATTAAGCGGTAAAAAGAGTGATGTTAAAATTTATTTGCGATGCAAAATTGAAATTTGCACAAAATTGTTTGAATTGCATCTTAAGCGGCAGGAACAACGCCATAGACCTTTTTCCTATCACAATTTTGCAAAACAGTCAACGCGTGAGTTGTTCTGTAGCTGTGAGCGAAACACTCTCAAGTAGACCGAGATTTCATCAGAATAGAACAAGATTTAAATTTCTCTACTGAATCAAAGTAAACACAGCTCTTATTCAAGATGCACTTTCCTCGTACATGGGTGAGAAATCACCTGATCTATTTACCAATTTACTGTGCATCATTCTTTGACATAAGACATTTGTCAATTAATATTCCAACATGTTCGCTTTAGAACCATAAAACCATTGAAAAAGTTTTTTTTAAAGATACCAAATAGAATTGGACCAAAAACCGACCCTTTGGGTACACCGGGTAAACGGGCTTATTACTTGGGTAATAAAAGGGATGTCCCCAACTTTAGCTCTGTTTTTTATCTTTAATTTATTACTGGAACTATCTGAACATGAGACCACTAAAATCTGAACGATTAAGTCAACTTAAAAGAATGATGTAATTAGCCATTTCAAAACAAACTGGCGCACATTTTTTTCTTTCCACCCATAAAAGTATTTTCAAGTTCCGCGTTAGTAAAGCTAGCTGTTTTTTTTACAGTTTATAAGGTTTTAGGATTCTTGAAAAATATATTTAGAAAATAGCAACAATAAATATTTGTACTACTGCTTGATTTTTTAACTTATTTGTTACCTTTCTAATTCCATTGAAAACCAGTCACCCCTCTTCAATGTCCAGACCGATTACGATACCGATTTTGAAAAATTACTTTTCAGACAGATGAAAATGTAAGAAAAACAAAAATCAAAACTCAATTTACCAATTTTACAAGTCTCGATAATTTTAATAAGCAAATTGAGTAAAACGAACACTTTGCCTCAATCTTGAAGAGATTTAAGAACCGAGAGCCTTTCTGGGTGGTAGTTAAAATGATGAGTGTCAGCACTCTACCGATTTTCTACAAAACGAACTCTAAAACGGTTGCGACTTATTTCAAAATACTTCTAAACTCCCACGTCAGAAGTTATTAAACAAAAAGTTTAAGATGAGAACATGTGAAGTAGATTTACCAGAGCTTATTCAAAAAAACTTTCGCAATTGTATGAAGCGGAAATGCATAATCAATTTTTTAAATGTCAGAATCACGTTTTTCTCAAGGGTGTTATTAAGTTCAACTATGTTTTTTTCCTGTTAGGTTGAGGAAGTGGTGATAAACGTTCTTAATGGACAACTTTAAGACAATTAAGATCCTAATATTCTATAGTTTTTGACGATGTAAGACGTTTAAGCAATTTGAATATCTGAAACTCCTCATTTCATCAAACCTTGACCTGCGTCGAGATATCAAAATAAGGCTTATTGTAAAAAGTTGATGGCAGATCAAATTAAAAAGTTATATAAAGCCTTTGCCACGCTTACCAAGTTCCAACATCTTTATCTTCAAGCATATTTTGGAGCTCGAAAAATATGAATGAAAAAGGTGTTCCAATGCAATCGGTCGTCATGTATTCCATTCAATGATTGAGCTTTTTGATATACACAATGTCTAACCGAAATATGAACCGTGGATGCTTAAGAAGGGCAGATACTCATACAATGAATTTTAGTTTGAGATTATTCAAACAAGCATGCAGGACCCAAAGTAAAACCCCATAATTTGTTTTTATTAGAATGAAGCATGCTTCCTTTTGTTTGATGTTAAGTAAATTGTAATTTAAAAAAAATCAAGACAACCTTGCTTTTTATTTTATGCAGTGAATTTTGTTGGATGAATTTTAAATTAGCCTTTCTACACCAGGTTAAGGCTAATTTGTTACGTTTAAATACCGAAAAATCTAAGTAGTTTTTATTAAAGTTGTATTTTAAACAGAGGTTCAGAACGCCTGAAACAATTCAACATTCTTAAATACACAATGCTTTCTCACATAGATGAGTAGGATTTTTAACCCAAAATTTACGATCAGCAAGCCGTTAAGCATTTAAATTATTCGATTTGTAACATAGCTTTTATGCTGACAGCCCTTGAATGCAAAATGCAATCGCAAATCTTCAATTGGATTGACAGAAGTTTGAAGCACGGCATCAGGTTCGGCGTACCCAAACAGGGTAAAGCTAAATCAGAGTACTTTTAAAAACAATATTCCGGTAATGCCTTTTTTAAAAGACTTTTCCTAAATTTTTTATTAAATTAAATTAAATAAAAAAACAACGATATTTCTTCTAAAAACAAATATTATTTTAATCTTATTAATGTAACCGTTAGTCATAACTTTTTTCCAAGCAAAGAATTCCATCGTTATAAATTATTCTCGTTCAGCCGATGATTTTGAATAAAAAAAAAACAATATATTTCAAAGGTTTCCTTCACAAATTGTTATCAAACTTATAAACGACTCAACATATTTTAATAACTGATCATTTGAGAGGATTTACAGCACATTAAATGTCAAAATTAGGTCTTTACTTTTATTTATGCTACACCTCATACTCTTCTTGACATTAGTTATAATTTGAACTCTGCACTTTCCTCACTACTCTATCCACACTATGGTAAATTTCATCTTTTTCAACCAAAATATATACAAAAACTTAAATGTAAAATAAAAACATGAAAAAGTCCCCATTTAAATTATTAAAAATTGATTTTAAATTGAAAATAAACCCAAATTAAATCAATGCACACAATGCAAGTAATTAATAAAAAATTAAGGAAATTCCAACAAAGCAAAATATAAATATTATATATATATATATATTTCGCGCCAATCTTTTACAAAATTTTCAATTATTGGAATATTAAATGTGTATTAAAATTAATAAAAAAAAGAAACATATATGTACATATATGACCCCTTTTTTAATTGTTGTTTTTAGAAATTAAAATTGAATCACCAAATTGCACTTATATAATCAAAAAAACACTGCACCAATTAGACAAAAAAAAATATAGAAAAGAAAAAGCACAAAATTAAATGTGTTTGTATTATGTTTAAAAATTATTTTTCTTATTGACATAATTAAAAAAAAGTATTTATATACATATATCATGAAACAACCAAAAGCAATATAATTTGTCAATTTTATGTTTTCAAGTTAGTTTTCCTTTCTAATTTTCCGTTTTGCCGACAGAAAATAAAAAAAAAAACTTATCAGAAAATACAAATGGTAGCAATAAATAAATTAATGTTTTAAAATTGTTTATTGGAATTGAAAAAAAAAAAAACAAAAACTTTATTTTAAATTAAGACCAAAAGTCTTATTATAAATGTAAAATTTATTTTTGGATCTAACCAACTGCACTGCACACAGTATGTGATATAATTGCACTTATTAACATAAAATTTGTATAATATAAAAAGAAGAAAAACAAAATTTGCACACTCACTTAATATTGTTGATTGTTTTACTTTTGTTTTTGTTTTGTATTGAATTAAACTTTTATAGCCAAATAAACGCCTTGAGAATATTAACAAAAATAATATTAAAATATGAAAGAAAAACTATTTTCTTTTTCGAAGGTAAAATATTTGAGGTTTATTGACAAAAAAAAACAAAATCAATGTTCACAATTGGAATAGATCTTTTGTTTTGTTTCTTTCTTCTTTTATTTTTTTTTTCTTAACAAAATTAAATATATATATATGAATGTATAGATGTGTAATTTTTATATTTATTTAAATGGTATTATTATGAACAAAAGATTATATTTTAGGATAGTAGTCACATGTACCTTAAACAAAAAAAAAATGAGAAAACGATACCAGTAGCAGAGGAGGGAAACTGACAAACAAAGTCTAGCAGAGTATTGGTGTAAAAGAGGTCTTAAATGCTTCTCATTGACACGCAAAAGTAAGAAAAAACTTTCCAATGGCAAAAATAAACTTCAACTATCACACCAAATGAAACCTATGAATGTTAATTAATAATCCGTCCTATGCTAGAGTCGCAATTTTTTCTACTACACACTCAACTAAATCCGTTTTGCTATTTCCTTTTCACTAATCACCCAAAATGACTCAATTTTTCCTTGTTTCCATTTCGCAATGAGAAGAATATGGCTTTTTCACAATACTTATAAAAAAAACAAAGAAATGCTTATCGCGAAAAAAAAACAACTTGTACGTGCCGAATATTCAAACAAAAATATTATACCATACGTTAAATCAAAAATAACATTTTAAGAAAAATTAATATTTATTGACTTAAAACAAAAAACCTATTAATCGTTGTGATGCACCTTAATGCACTTATATTTGCACAATTTATAACTAAAAATAAACCTGTAGTTTCATATACAACCAAAATTAATTAAAATTGATTGTTTAACTTAAAAAATGAAAAAAACAAATATCCTATTGTTATGAATAAAAGCAAATGCATTTATAATCCTTTGCTTTCAAAATCAAAATGTTAAAACCAAAAAAAAAAAAACAAATTAAACAAGAAAATTAAAAATTCGAACAAAAATAATAATAATTAAAACGAATAGAGAAGAGCTATTTATGTATGTATGGTAAACCTACAAGAAAACCAAACATTTATATCCGTATACTCTAATTTCTTGCACAAAGTTTTACAAAATTTTAGCACACAATTATTAAGTTTATTTTTTTTTTTAATATATTACTTATTAAGGAGAGATTTTCTGAACAAAAAAAAAACTAGAAACTATAATATTATATGAGAAAATATCACGAAAAAAAAAGTCAAAAATTTTCTTAAGTTATAACAAATAATGTTGCATTATTGTGGAGTAGAATTAAAAAATAAAACCAACATAATGAACAAATACAAAACAACTTTTTTTCCTTTCTGTAAATGTCAATCGCACCCAAAAGATTTGTTTTTTTTCCCAAAAATTAATTACTGTTGAAAGCACAAAAAAAAACAAAAGTAAAAGAATTTATTATAACTCTTTTCAAATAATGTACATTATTTATATATCTTAACAAAACCAAAAATAATAATTAATTGAACATAATATATATAAGTGTATATACATATTTTTGTATTTATTTTAATTGTGTTGGTAAGTCGTAAAACGAAAATGAAAATATGCATATATAAACAGGATTTTTTGTATATAAGAGCGCATTCTTTCTCATCCGTCATTTCAAACCAAAAAAAATCCTTTCGCTTTGTAAATATTTAAAAATACAAACTTATGCGTTTGTTTTTTTTTTTTTTGTTTTGTTTATACAAAAATATTACTTTTTTCTATTTCTTATAAGTTTGTTAAATATATATATATATACATAATTAATAACAAGAACGAAAACAGAGATTTTTTTTTGTGTAGGAAAATATAATAATAAAAAAATAGCAACGATAAATTTTTTGTTAGTTTTTTGATTTGTCTTTCAAAACATTCAACGTGTGCTAAAAACAAAACAAAACAAAAAAACTTTTTCTACAATTACCCCTCAGCTCAATTTTTAAGGATCCTCAGATTTTTCGTTTCTTCATTTCTTTATACGGACTACACAAGTGAGAACAAACTTATAAGGGCTACCGAAAGTAGGAATAATCAATCAATGTGTAATAAATCGATAAGAAGTCAACACATAATTAAAAAAAAAAAACTGAGAATTTAAATGAAAATTAAAGCATAAATCGGTGTCTTAACAAAAACCAAAAAAATAACTAAAAACTGAAAATAAGGAATAAATAAGAAAATTATGAGAAAATGGCTCTGACATTATTATTTAGTTATAATTATTATTTTAATAACAATTTCAAAAAAAGGCGAAAACTGTAAATGTGTTATATTACTATATAAATTATATATTTATGTATATTCATGCAGGCAAAAAAGCAAAAATAGAAAAATGTTGGAAAGTAAGAAGTTAAAGGCGAATGGATTTCTTAAGAAAACATGGCAAGATCGATGAAGGAATTTAAAAGTAAATTTAAAATTCAACTAAAGACAAAGAAAAGATATTAAAAAAAAAAGAAAGAAAACCAAAAACATAAGAATGAAAAAAACCAAGAACTATATTATTATATACATTAAAATTTATGAGATTATATATGTAAAATAAATGCCTCAGTCAGTATATTCAGGGCAGTTGTCTATTGATTTTGTTATCTTTTCTTTTTTTTTATTTTGTCTGTGACGATAAATTCAGGTAAGCTTTAAATTCCATCTAATCCGTCATTTGAGTTTGAACAACTCAACAACTTAATTACAAGCTTCACTGCGCCTTTTCATGCATGAAAATGACTAAATAACCAAAATAGAATATACAAAAACTACTCATAAAACTCCTGCTCCGCCGCCTTCATTTCAAATTATACTTTTATTCAATTTATTTTATCCTTCGCGGCACAGGCATTAATAGCACTTGTGCAATCGTCTAACAAAAATTTCATTGACAAAGGATGAACACACGCAAACGTAAACAATAACAAGACCCAACCACGCCCTCAGACCAAATAAAAATGGAAAAACAAAAAAAGAACCTTGATGACTGCACACACTTTTTTATGGGCATCTAACTAGTGAAAATTTTATTATTATTTCACACCCCCACCATCAAAGGATATAAAGAGTACATAAAGGACTACGTCATACGGACCGACGTCTAAAATTATTAAGGACTTTGCATAGTACGCCGAACTTTTCGTCGAATTGGAAATTTCACAGAGCTGTCACCACTGTCACTTACATAAATATTAATAACTCGGCGCATTTCATTGCTTCCGGTCATAGGATGTGAGGTGACAAGCCTCGCTCCGTAGGCATGTTTTTTTTCCGAAAGGTAATTATGGATTCCTTCGTTCAGGCACATTAATCATATTGCGTGAGATTTCCAACTGAAAATCGGTCAAGTAAAACAGGCCTGTGACCGCGAACAATTTACGCGACCATTAAACGGCAATTGGCTGCTATAAAATTGGTGGGACCCCAACATGTTTTCAGGGACTTACTAAGCCAGCTTTTTGATAAAGTTGCGTGTTCCACCATAACGGAAAGTGAGTTGTCCTTCGGATTTTACTTCACTCATCTGATGATGAAATCTCAATGTTGGGCGCCAATTGGAGCACGTTGGTGAATGGGCTCAAAAGTTATCACACTTTTGATTGCGTGATGGTAAATTAAGTATGAAGAGGGACAATCAAAGAGTGAAAGCCAAAAAAAAAGTGAAGGATTCGAGATCCAGAAGATAAACGAAGTCATTTTTATGGGTTTTGTTTTTACTTTCTACTTCAGAGTTGGTTTGGCATAACACTGAACTGTTAAAAGTCAAATCTAGCTAGAAATTCGATGGATTACTAGAAATTTGTAAATGTTGAAGCAGAGCCAATGATATATCATCTACACAAACCACTACTTTTGACAACATGAGCTAAGAATTACAGTAGCTGATACAGCTACCACTACAACAAAGCCGCATTCTAGGCAAAACTACCAACTACCGCTGGTCAATGACTCCAGTGATAGTGCCAATAATTCGAAACCACTGGTATGGTAATGGTAAATAAACCAGATTTGAAACTATATTTTTAAGGATTCGAACCTGAGCCGTGCACTTAACCAACTTCGCGACTCAGCCCGTGCTTGACTAGCAACTAAGCATCTTTATTTGTAAGGCAACGATTTAAACATTGATTTTTAGCATTTGTCCTTTATCATCCATTGCTTCGTTTTTTCTGATATTTTCTGTCCAGGAACAGCATTACCGAGGTGATTTAGTTCTTCTAGACATGTCTCCGCAGCCTTCGATTAAATTATATTTCATTAAACTGAGGGTAGAATGCTTCTTTGTCTCGCAGAATAAGTCTTTGAGTAGAGAAGTAAAGATGTCATAACTCAACTTCTCTTTCTTTGTACGAGTAAATTCCTCACCAGAAGCTTGGAATCGAGATATTCAGTCGAAAAGTATTAAATCGAGGTTCGGAGATTAGGTGTGGTGAATCTTAAGATATTGTTCTCTCTCATTAATTTGATAATCGTTTTTAGAAATTTATGGCTAAGTCACCCACGTATGGGTAAAAAGAACCTCAAGCAAATGGTTTATAGCAAGAACCCCCAAGAAGACTTGGGTAAGATTACTCCTGACCGTTCGCAGTATTTGAATTGTGTCTGTTGACTTCGTGGAATATTTTACGCAAGGATCTTGGTCAAATCAGTCGTTCACAATACGTTGCGGACCTACATGCCGCATCTAAACTGGTACCGTATAGCCAATGGAACAAAGGTAAGAAACAATGCACGGGTGCCTTGTTGATTGACTTGAAAAAAGCCTTTGACCCTGTCTGGTTAAAGGGCTCTTTTTCAAGTTAGATCGGCATAATCTTAGAAATGCTCACCAGCAGAAAGTTCATTGTGAAAAATGGCAGTGAAACGTCTGCCGGAACTTTTGAAATTAACAACGATCTACCACAAGCAATCTTGTAGGATCTCTCCGCCACTCCATAGCGTACGCAGATGACTTGATCGCAAACAGGTCAAGCCCGAAGATCGAGATCATCGTAAGTAAGAAAAAATTCAAGGATATTGCGATGGTTAGAAGTTGAAGATCAATTTCCAAAAGTACGAGTGTTCAAGACTTCGTTGTCTAGGGCCTCTAGAAATACTAAAAAGAAGTGGCGAATGTTCTCTATCGTTGGACAAAACAGGCAGCCACTGGCGAATCGCAGTGTTGTCAGATACCTTGGGATTTGACTAGATCAGTATCTATATTTTAACAGACAAATAGATACTGCTCTGGCCAGTGCAAAAGCGGCCTTTGCCTTGACAAAGAGACTGGTTCAAACAGTCAACTCGATGCCAAGGTAAAGTTGATCAGCTACACGGCCCTCGTTCGGCCTGTTCTTGCCTATGGATGTCCTTTTCGGTTCAAAGTCGGAAGAAGCTTTATGGAAAAGATTCGGGTTTTCGAGGGACGATATCTTCGGGCTTGTCTCCACTTATATACAATTCCAGAGTCTGAGTACAAACAATGAAGTCCGGTTCAACAAGGCCAACCGGATCAGAGTGAATAACTTCAATGACTTCGAATAACAACTTGATCTCCGGGACTTTTTACCCTAATGATTTGCACCACGAGACTGTGCGCCTCAACGTGCCCCCTGAAGCTTCATCTATCTTCATAGAAAAGGTCCGGTCCAGGATAGATAAGCGGTGCCATTTATCTTCCACGTTGGTGGAAAAGCTGTGGACGGCCGAGTCAACTACGACCAAGATGTCGCAAGTAGCTCACCGGAGACCTTCAGGTTTAGTAGGGCGGTTTAAGACCGCGACAGAGCTGATGTCGAAAGGCAAAATATACAGTTTTGGTAGTTGCACGAAGACTAGAACTCTATCGTATTTGAATGAAAATATTGAGTGCCCTTAAGGCAAATTGGATAGCATGTCCTGTTAGCCTTAGCCGGCTTAAATATTTTTTAAGGTAGTGTAAGTAGTTAGTAGCTTTAATGTTATTTTAAGGTAGGTTATGAGTTTAGGTTTTAAATTTAGTTTAAGGTTAAATGCTTGAAAAAATAGCTCAAACTAGATTCTGGACCATGGACCACATAAAAATTAGTCGTTGTCAATATTTACATGAAATTTTCTTCAAAAGCTAGGCACGCATTGATTAATCGACTCAAGAAAATATTTTTATACAATTTTGCACAGTTTTTTTTTTTTTTTGACAATTAAAGCCCTTAAAAAGTTACCAACTGATTTCGTCTCCTGGCGACCGTTTGGCATTGATCAAAATAATAGTTTCCTAAGTGCAGCGATAATGTCCCCAGAATGACATTTCAGTTTCATTTATAATTCTTACAACTAACTTAAAAAGTCTGTTAACTTGTAAAAGTCGTTTTATCATTTTATTTACTAACCAGCCAAAAGATGCTCGAATAGAGGTAAGTCTTGACACTTCAACACTTTTGTCGAAATTGAATTGATAAATCTCTATTTGGTGACTTTGGCCCAAAATAATCAGCCGTATCTAACCTCCCCACAATTAAGGACCAAATGAAAATATAATCGGGACGGCATTTGTAAGAAGGCTTTTTGATTGAAGGTTTTAAGGAAGATCTCACGCTTAAACAAATGACTAAAAGCATATAAGAACGCACTCTAGGTATACTGGAGGCAGTTGTATAGTATAAGGCTCCATAAGCGCTGCGCTAACATTTATGGTCTCTAAGACCCCACATTAAAATACAAATATGAGAGTATGAGTATAAATTTTCTTGAGTCAACTGGAAATGATGAAGACTAAAAGGGAGGGCCAAGTCGACCAATATTCTTGGTCGCATTAACGCTCAAATGGACGTTATTAATCTTTAGCGCGACATTAATCTTTTCATTTCATAGCTCTCATCACATAGCAACGAAAAGCAAAAGGAGAGTGATTGTGTTATAAATTTATAACATTTCAGATTCAGATACGTTAGGTTTGTGTTAAGATCGGGCAAGGGTCCTTTAGCACCTTGGAAATGTCAAATAACATTGAAACGATGCGGCTATCACGTGCAAATGACATTTATAACTTGAGACGCTGGCGTTGGTTAATTTAAAGCCCTCATAACATACTATGCTTTGGCTCTATACTCTGCCATCAAATGGATGATTGAATCAAATGGGGAAGTTGATGACGAGGTACGGGTATTTGAATAAAATTCTTTTAAGGGTGCTGTTCTCTAAGGCTGTTGACCTTCACAATAGGGATTATCCGACGTCAAGGGAGTTGGGCCGTTTCAAAGTTCATACATATTTGAATTGGATGCTTTTGGCATTACTTTTTTTTTTGTTGGTTTTTTTTTTATTTCAAGAAAAGATTTTACGGGCGATTCGGGAAAGGATCGTTGTAACGCATTTTGTTTAACTTTGATGTGGTAACGCAAGTCAATCTCTTGAGGCGTAGAAATCATTTTACGGCTTGGGGGATTGCCGTTGGGCATTCTGTGGTGTTATAAAGTGTTTTAAATCTTAAGGAGATTGAAGAGTTGCGAGAATGATGTGTGATGTGTGATATATGGGAAATAACAAAGTTGACAATCGTAAAAGCGACTTTAAGCAAGATTTGAATTTTGTGGGCAAGAAAGTTCCCATGAAAAAATGTTGGTAATTTTGTTTTTTTTTTTAATTTGCTCGCTCGCTCTTTAAGAGGATATTAAGACTCTTATAATGCGTGTAGTACAGAGCGAGCGGAAGAATTAGCAGAACAATGAAAGATTGTGTAGTGGTTTGAGAAACTCAGGTGTAATTGGTTTCAAATCACTTCCGTGGGTGGAGCCCGAAACGGAACGGAGGATTTTTGATATCGACGTTTTTGCTTTAACCTAATTCGCAGGATTTTATTCTAGATTAATTTTGATCTATGAACTTTGAAAGTTTGGAAGATTTAGTTTAAACACCCCACTGTCAGTGTTATGCCTTCACAGCAGAGCCATCCACACACAATCTACACAAACTGCTATTTTGAAAACACGAATTAGGAACCAAGCCGAGGAACCGCTATAACAACGCCACCCATTAGTCATTGTCAAAAAAAAAAGTATAAACTCACTTGGAATTTCACTTATTCCTGGCAGCATGGTAAATTTTGGATGTGGGAGATAATCATATTTATTGTTAAAAAGAATGCCGCCGAAGACCTTAATCGATGCACGGAATTATTTATCCCCTCATCATTAATTCATAAGGCTCTGTTTCGACGCTCAAGTAAAAGCAGTTTACAGGTTCATTCCACGACTGAGCTTATTTGCGAGACGGTCGAATATCTCAACACCAGAAAAATGTCTTTTTGTGATTTGAAAACCCCAAAAAGTCTTGAAAAATTGATGTCGACGACAGTGCGAACACCTCTGTGTTATATAGTATAATATAATATAATATAATATAATATAATATAATATAATATAATATAATATAATATAATATAATATAATAAATATAATATAATATAATATAATATAATATAATATAATATAATATAATATAATATAATATAATATAATATAATATAATATAATATAATATAATATAATATAATATAATATAATATGATATAATATAATAAATTTTATGTTATATAATTTAATATAATATAATATATTTAATTTAATTAAGAAGTGAATTGCTCTTTTCAAAGAAGTGAAAAGCTATTGTGAGTTGCAAATTTAGTATAATTATATATAATAATATGGTAGCATGATGTCAGAAAGAATAGATCAGCAGAATTAAAATAAAGCCAATGTTTTAATTATTTTATATGCATTCCAGGCACTGATTGAATATGGGAGCTCACTATACGGTGTGAGGAAACAGAAAAGAAAGTATGATATGCTGTGCGCATATCTTGGGATGTTCGGAAAGCATCCGCGGAAGTTATAGGACGGATTCTCAGGTCACAGAATAATTTAAAACAAGGATGTCTTTCAGATATACGGAATATTTTTGCAATTTAGAAGAGGTTTAGTTCTATTCAAATAGACTCCTCCTCAACAAACAATTCCATACTGTAATTTGGTAAAGAATATACCATTGTAAATTATTTTCAAGACCATAGTAGAAAAAATGTTCGCAAGTAAAAGAAATGTCGAAGTGTACAACGAAAATAATTCCTCAAGTAATCTGCATGAATCGAAAAACTCATCCTAGAATCAATATTGGGTCCTAGGTATTTAAATTAATCTATATTTTCGATAAAGAAGTACATATTTAGAACTGCAGCTTAGCGCGTTGAAAAGTTGAAGAAGAAACTTTCAGCTCAAAAGTTTATATCTTTGGCACTCGGGTGCGTGATAAAATAATAGAAACCCCCAATTGTAAAAACTTGATTTCGGTCTTAATCTCTTAAGAAAGATCAATTCAATTCATTAATCTTTGACTTCATTGTAAGAACACAGCTTGTCTGCAGAAGATTGGAAACATAAGTGTTAAGTACTATTTTGAGTTCTTAATTATGTAACATTTAAATTAAACTTTTACTGTTCAAGCTTCACATATTAATTAATATTTAAATGGTTTGAATTAAGATAAATTTGTTTGGGAAAATTCCGAAAATCTGCGGGTAACTCGTTGAATTTTGTTGGAACTGCATCATCAGATTTTCGCCGAGCATATGCATACCAATGTCTCGGAATGGTCAATCCGTCTTGCTGTCTCCTTCTTGTATTAAACATTTGTTGAGATGGATTTTGTCAATGCTGTCATCTTTGAACTGTTTTAGAATTCTTTACTTGTATAGTTATTCTTTGGTAAGAAGCTCTATGGAGTTATCAACTTGATGATCGTTTATATAGTTATGCTGGTCATTTTTTGTATTCGCGCTTGCATCACTATAAGGTTGCATTTTCCCACGCTAGTATGCTAGTATATCTCAGGTGAGATTCAAACAGTCCAATCTCATTGTCTGTAGCTCAGGTGAAATAAAGCGTATGCTGACTGTGTACGTTTTATTGTCAGGGCCTCTATGTGGTAGCTGCATTTCAAATTGTAGTCCACGATAACCCCAAGGTTTAGCTTATACGTTCATACGTTTTCGATTATCGTAGCGCAATCGTCCTCCTTTTGAAGATGCATGTGACCAGCTACTCTGTATAGACACACCACTGTATGCATTTTCAACGTTAATTTAAGTTCCATAATATGTGGAGGCTAATATACATAGCCTGTGTTTTTTTAGCATAAATAAAAAGCCTATTGTCGTCACCCGAAGCCATGACAGTGTCGAATTCCGATTGCATAATTTTTTTCTGCTGCCTCAATATGATTCACTACGATGACAATATCTTCTGCATATGCGTATCCCTTGCTATGCCTTAGAAGCGAATACAGGCCCTTTGTATATATTATAAAAAATAAGGGGGCCTTATCTAGATCCCTGTGGTACTCCGTACTTTGCATATTTATCCCCGCTTAAGTACACAATTTTTTCTAGAGATTTTAAAATGTTTTCATAAAATAGTGTGTCAGAGGCTTTTTCGAATTCGATGAACAGAACAATAGAGTTGTAAGTTTTATCTAGACTACTGTTTAATCTATTGTAGACCAATTTAATTTCAAATTTACTTTCCCATACTTTTGTGCACCACTGTAGTTGCATATCATAGTTGTCATAGTTGTCATAGACTTCTGTGTGTGTAGTGGGTGACACTGTAAAATATCGTGCCATATGATGGGTTGATGTTACCGAAATATCTCCACTAGGGTTTTTGCGTGAGAATGTCTATATAGGCAAGTTGTTTACTCCAATAAACGCCTTTTTTTTACTTCACCTCAAGAGGAACAGTTGTTTTTTTTTCTCTCTTATCGCCCACAGTTTTCAGAAGTGGGATAGCGTGCATGTGAGTTTACCGAATTAACTTCAATCGCAGTCAAAGTCTAGTTTCGTTTAATTGAACAAGTGTACCGCGTGTAGTCCCGTAATAATTAGCTACGCAATGTCCGAAGAGTGGGCGAGTTTTATTGAATCGGCAACGGCTGTAAAATTAAAGGAAGTCTTACGGATGTTGAGGTTGCAGACTACGGGCACCAAGGCGGAGCTGAAAGTTCGAGCGCACGAAGCAGCAGGAGAATTGCTGGAAGAAGATCTTCGGAAGCTGATGCACGATGCCTCCACGAAGAATAGGGAAAGTAAGACAGATGATTCGATTGCACCTGACCATGTTGTATCTGAAGCCGAAAGTAGTTCCGATGATAACGAGGAAGAACGCTTGGATGAGGAGTTAGCGAAGCTGAAACGAATCACAGAGAAGAAAAAGGAGATAGCTAAATTAAGACAGCAGCTACGTGAACTGCAAATGGAGGAAGGTACAGTTTCTACTGCAGGTTCAACTACTGCTTGCAATTTTAAAGACATTGAAGATTCGATCACTCCATTCAGCGGGGATGATAATCTCTCAATAGAGAGGTGGATCGAGCAGTTTGAAGAATGCTCGGAAATTATACATCTGGATGAAAGAGCCAAATACATATACTGCAAAAGACTCCTTGCGGGCACTGCGAGATTGTATATTAGGACAATTAGTCCCAAAAGTTGGCTTGAACTTAAAAGTGCTTTAAAAAGTGAGTTTCGTAAAATTGTGACAAAATCAGATGTGTACAGTGAGCTCCGTGAAAGGAAAAAAAGGCGGGATGAAACCCTGCAACAATATGTGTTGCACATGCAAGAAATCGCTTTGCATAGCGAAGTTGATGAAGGCGATTTAACACAGTTCATAATCAAAGGAATACCCGACTCCGAACTTAACAAAACCATTTTATACAGCGCAGACAATCTAGCGGAATTGAAAGTTGCATTGAGAAAATACCAGAAGCAAAGGCAAAACTCCTATCATGGCAATGCGGGGAAAGTGGTGAAGACAACAGCTGCTACGTCTAGTTATCAAACGCGAGCCACTGTCACACATAACCCTAAAACAACAGAAGCAACTTCCAGTAACCGTTCGAATGAATCACGTGGGAGATATCCAAAGAAGAATGTTATCTGTTTCAAATGTGGCAAGCCAGGACATATATCGACAGCATGCGGAATCCAGGATCCAGTGATGGTATTGGGCAACAAAAACGAAGAGTCAAACTGTTCGAATACAATAAAAGGTCAAGCTCTGGAGGATGGATCTACCACCACCTCATCTGTAAAGCAGAAATGCAATGACTTCGAAAAGGTCCTGGAATTCCGATGGACAACAGACTTCTTAAGAAGTTCAACGTCACTTCTAGCCCTTCTGGACTCAGGAAGCCCCATAAGCTTCGTTCAGGAAAGGTTTCTGCCAGCGGGGTTCCTGTCAGCATTAGGTGAAACAACACGATCGTATTACGGAGTCAATGGCAGTCGTCTCGAAACATTGGGAAGTATAGATACATGTATCGCATTTGAGAATAAATTAATAAATTTGGTCTTATTAGTTGTGAAAAATTATTCTATGAATTATCCGGTATTTTAGGACGAGATTTTTTCGGAAAGTCTGGCTTGGCGCTTCAAATTCATCAAGACATCGAGAAGAATCAAAATCCTCAGAAGACATTCGACGGCGGTGAAGATACGTCCAATAGTTGCACCGAAAACAGCATTGTTGATGTTGAAGACATTGGATTCCTCCAACAAATAATGAATGTTGATGTCGATGGGAATAAAGGTGAGTTTCAAATTAATATAAATACAGAATTAAGTGAATTAATTAAAGAAAAAGTGAATAAAATAGTTAAGCCCGCTTATTTTGCAAATAAAAGTTCATTCACCCCTAAATCGGATTTCAAAATGCAAAAAGTTTTGTCAAAAGACACCCCATTTCACTGTACGCCGCGAAGACTTCCGTATACCCATAAGATAGAGCTTCAGAAAATAATAGATGACCTTATTAAAAACCAGATTATTCGAGAATCCAGTTCTCCGTATGTATCGCCGATTGTACTTGTCCACAAAAAGAACAAGGAGTTGCGACTTTGTGTTGACTTCCGCGAACTCAACAAGGTCACTGTACGAGATAATTATCCGTTACCATTGATCGAAGACCACCTCGATCGTCTTAAAAACAAAAGATATTTTACGTCATTAGATCTAAAAAATGGGTTTTATCACGTTCAGCTGTCCGATGATTCACGAAGTACACATCGTTCATTACTCCAATGGGCCAATATGAGTTTATAAGGATGCCGTTTGGTCTCAAAAACGCGCCTTCTGTGTTTGAGAGGTACATGAAGCATGTCTTCAAAAATTTAATTTCCGAAGGTAAAATTATTACATACCTTGATGATATTCTTATCGCGACGCATAGTGTTAGTGAACATTTAGACGTCTTATCGAATGTCATAGATACAATTGTTAAAAATGGTCTAAGACTCCGTTTTGATAAATGTACTTTTTTACAACAAGAGATAATTTATCTGGGTTATAAAATTAATCAAAATGGCATACGGCCTAACGATATTAACCTCAATGCAATTAAGGGTTTTCCAATTCCAACTTGTGTGAAGGATGTGCATAGCTTTTTAGGACTTTGCTCCTACTTCCGTAAATTCATAAGAAACTTTTCCAATATCGCAAAACCGTTGTATGATATGCTAAAGCGAAATGCACCTTTTGTATTTGGTCTTAAAGAGATCGAAACTTTTGAACTTTTAAAGGACAAGCTTATGGCATCTCCACTTTTGGCTATTTACAGTCCTCATTGCACCACTGAGCTCCATTGCGATGCAAGTAGCATAGGGTTTGGAGCAGTGCTAGTCCAGAAGCAAGCAGATGGGAAATTTCACCCGGTTCTTTATTTTTCGAAACGAGCAACTGAGGCTGAAAGTAAATACCAACAGCTATGAGCTCGAAACTCTATCAATTATTTACGCACTCAGGAGATTCAAAGTTTATCTTATCGGAATACCCTTTAAGATTGTCACTGATTGTCAAGCCCTGACTCTTACATTGAAAAAGAAAACGCTAAATGCACGCATATCGCGGTGGGCGTTAGAACTGCAGAGTTTTGACTACGCAGTGGAACACAGAAAGGGAGAACGCATGACACATGTCGATGCTTTGAGCCGATCGTTCAATATTTTACATGTTGACGATGAGACTTTCGAATTTGTGTTAGCAGCAGCGCAGCGACAAGATCCCAAAATCGTATCGATCTCTTCGAAACTAGAAAAAGCAGAAAGCTCACAATTTGAAATGATTGATGGCTTAATATATCGCAAGTGGAAGGATAAAGTTCGTTTTTATGTCCCATCCAACATGGAGGACCAAGTCATACGAACACATCATGAAGCGATGTGCCATTTGGGGTTGACAAGTGCTACGAACACCTGTCTGGAACTTATTGGTTCCCCAGAATGAAACATAAGATTAAAGCTTATATCGACAATTGTTTGAAATGCATTTACTTTTCGCCAGCATCTGGTAAAGTAGAGGGATCATTGCATTCCATTCCTAAAGGGGACTTACCTTTCGACTCATTGCACATTGACCATCTCGGCCCATTGCCTGATTCCCAAGCAAAGAAAAAAACACATCTTTTTGATTGTGGACAGTTTCACGAAATTCACTAAGTTATATCCGGTAAAAACAACTTCAAGCAAAGAAGCTGTAGCATGTCTAAAGTCTTACTTCGAAAATTATTCGAGACCGAATAGGGTTATTTCAGACCGTGGAACATGTTTCACTTCAAATGAATTCGCAGACTTCTTGCAGGAAAATGGTGTGAAACATGTAAAGATTGCTACGCATTCACCACAGTCGAACGGGCAGGTCGAACGTGTGAATCGTGTGCTCATACCTATGTTGGCAAAAGAATGCGATGCAACTACAACAAGTTGTTGGGACAAGAATTTAGCTAAGGTTGAATTCGCTGTTAACAACACTGTTAATAGAAGCACTGGATTCACACCAAGTGTTCTCTTGTTCGGACAAAATCAGAAAGGTGCAGTATCTGACCGAGTTAGGGAATTTCTTGTGAATGCTTTAGGAAATAAACAGGCTAACTTTCAAGAGATTAGAAGTCAGGCGAATAATAACATCAGAAGGGCTCAGGAACAGAACAAAATTTATTACGATAGTCGCCATAAAAAACCCAGAACGTACCAACAGGGCGAATACGTAATGATAAAAATGTCAGTACTACACCAGGGGTTAACAAAAAATACTTGCAAAATATCGAGGGCCATACGAGGTCAAAAAGGTTTTACCGAATGACAGGTATTTAATTGCGGATGTTGAAGGTCTGCAGTTGACCCGGTTACCATACAAGGGTATTTCATCGCCTAGCAATATGAGGCCATACAATGTCGAACAACAACAACAACTGGAGGACGTTGACAGAGCCGAAGGATGTCCCGAGGTATTTGATTCGTAAAACTTATAAGTTTTTTTATTTTGATATACTTTTTATGCAATCGAATCATATGCCCAAGCCTAATTTTCTATGAAATAAACTCGGAACTGACTTTATAACTTATATACATATATGATGTTAAGAATCATAATAACCTATATTTGATAAGCAATATAATGCCCTATATTTGAATTTGTTAATTGCATACATTGTTGAATTTTTGATTTATTTATTTGTTACTATACTACTTCAATTTAACTTTTAAAAATGAATTTACTTAAGTTGATTGTTTAATTATTTGGGTCGCTTCAGTGGAGACAATATTGTAATCGGGTCGATTAACCTATCAGGATGGCCGAGCTGTAGACCAATTTAATTTCAAATTTACTTTCCCATACTTTTGTGCACCACTGTAGTTGCATATCATAGTTGTCATAGTTGTCATAGACTTCTGTGTGTGTAGTGGGTGACACTGTAAAATATCGTGCCATATGATGGGTTGATGTTACCGAAATATCTCCACTAGGGTTTTTGCGTGAGAATGTCTATAAAGGCAAGTTGTTTACTCCAATAAACGCCTTTTTTTTTTACTTCACCTCAAGAGGAACAGTTGTTTTTTTTTTCTCTCTTATCGCCCACACTATTGATAAAGTCTCCAAGCAATCGATCTTTATTTTTATTTTGTCGTTTCCAAAACTTATTCATCGATATAGTCGTAGAGCCTTTTTGCCACAGTTTCTTCCAAGACCTTATCTATAACTCGGAGAATCGAATTTTGCCTATAGTTTCATAATTCATTTTTTTCCATCCTTATGTAGAGAGCGAATGCTTGATGTTTTCAATAACTTTGGGACGATTGATTGTTCTAATCTTCGTAGGCAGTAAAATAAAGTGCTGCTTAAAACGGACACTAATCTTCGTCGTCCACCCGCTAGTTAAACCGCAGCTCAATTCGTTTGTTTGCCTGAGAATGTATTTTGCTTAATCTTCAATCGGTGTTGACGAGCCCCCAACAGTGCAATTCTCATTTCCTCGCCATCCCTTAAATAAACACATATTTGAAGAGGAAAACAAAACGGAAGTCAACAAACCAGTTGTAAAATTAGAAAACGTCAACTAAAAGGGATCAACTTTGCCCTCAACAAAGTACCCCGATATACGAGTATGTAAATCGGTCCACATTATCTTTTGCATGTCTAGAGTTGTGTAGGGGCACCACAAGAGCTAATGCCCTAAGCACTTAACTACATGAAACTCAAATAAATTACATATGCTAACATTTCTCGGCAAGTATCCCCAATATTTACTTGTAACAATATCAACAAGTTGGACCGAGACTCATACAGTTTGGCATGCATGAATGAATCAGCCAATAAAATAAGGAAGCCTCAGAGATGGAGCTCCCCTTCTTTAGCTGGATTATGTGTCACATGCCTCAAAAGTTGGGTGTGCGTGTTTTTTTTTCGATAAAATATTAAATATTAATTTGTTAAGTAAGGCTTCCCTTCAGTGGGTTATCTTTTAAGGAGTCAGTCAAAGTCGACAAGTGTCAGATGTTCGATAGAAAGTACTGAGCTGGGTGAACATGGTGTTATACATTTAAATAGCTCCCTTTCTTTAACAGCCGGAAGCGAGAATACTTATATCCTTTTTACAAAAGCAAGATAAACAAGGTTTGTACACAATAGAGTAAGCATATAAAGGAGCAAGTGTGTTTTACATTTTAAAAGCTTGGGCACCTTTTTTGGGAGGCAAGGAACAAAGTTCGAAGCGAGAAGTTCTTTCGAAAGCGTTTAATTTTCGCCATCAGCAAAAAACTGTCCAAAAAAGTGTTCCAATAAAATATCGGTGGGATATTCAACATCATTGACCAACAAATGATTACTCTGCTTGCATTGTGGAAAGCCTAACGCGACTGTAGAATTAAAGGGGGTACTCACAGTTAATATTTAATCTCAAGGTCGAGCTCGAAGGGATAGTTAACAATGTTATGTCTTTACGTAGGTCTACGCCGTAACGCGCTAAATTATCTCCTGGGCTTCAAAATGAATTTGGTGTGGAACGGAAGTCTATAGCTGTACTGCGTCACCAAAAAAAGCAAATACGAATAAGGAATAAGTGACTTAGAAATAATTACTTTGGAGGCTGTGATCTAAATGTCAATTCTCTATACGTCTTGGTACAGCTCATTGAGTATACTCGATCGAATATTCGAAGAAAAATCTTTCTCTTGGAAGTGTTCAATGTCTGCTCTTTCCATCTTATCATCCAGCACTTGGCTTCTAAGCTTATTTGGTTTCGCCGTAATTTTTCTATTTACAAACGTTCAAGGGATTATATATACATTTGTCACGATACCATATAAAAGGGATGGAAAGGTAACAGACAAGTACTGATGCACATTGTTTTGTAACTTCTCTTTTTTTGTAAAAAAAAAGGAAACACCGAGTGTGGAAGAGCATTCCATATTCATGACCCATTTTTTACTGTTCGATCGAAAAAAAGGCTTTAGGCTATGAACATTCAAATAATGGAAAGTATTTCTTGCACCGCTTTAGGAAACCTAGAAACTTCAGAATTTTTACGACACCGGTTTTGTGATCCTTCCAGCTATAGTTGTTATTAATACGCATCCCAAGGATTAAAAGTCTTGCTGATTCAACGATGCATGTGCTGTTCATGGATAATTTCTACGCATTTTTCTTTTTTCACTTAAAAGGTTACATGGGTTTCTGGGCTTTTTTCATTGTCTTCTTTTAACAACATCTCTAGAGAATTGTCCTCAATTTTCAAATTAAGTTTCGAAGATACAGTCTTGAGAAATTGCGCGCCCAAGGTCAGGAAGGCTTAAAGCCCAACTTTAAAGACGTTTTTTTCGAAACTGTCTTTTTAAAGACGTTTATCAAGATTCCTTCAGAACTACTCAACCGATCTTGATGAAATTTTACACAGGTCTTCGAGGATTTTTATTTTTTTTTTTCGATTAGAATTTTTCTTGAAAAAAGGTCTGCAAAAATCTAATTTTCGTTCTTTTTCCATTGTCCAATTTTTTTTTTCACTTCGGATGGTCTTGTAAGGAGTTCTGCTGTTAACAAGGACATGCCGAAAATGAGGTCACAATGAAGGGGTTTTAAATATTTCTTTACGAAAATTTCAAAATTTTTTTCTCAAATGTGTATCTTTAGACAGTAAAACGTTTAAATAGAATATTTCATTTTTAATATGAAAAAAAAAAAAATGTTCAAAATAGGCCGTTCTTTTCTCGAGGAAACCCATGTAACCCCTTGCATGACAGCAGATAGCATTGGCTTTTGGAGGCTTTGAATGCCACTATATTAATTGAACCCCATGTTAATAATCTGTAAATAAGTGTATTTGAAAATTCAACATACACTGCCGTTCCATTTCCATGGTACTTTTCATCAAATGCGACAAGAGGGTTGCGTAGATTTGATTAAGATAGGAACAAATTTACGGGAAGAGGATTTATTACCCACAGTTTAAAAAATATTCAAAATCAACGAATGAATAAACGAATAAACGATCATTTAATAAAGCTTTTTCTCAGTTTGTAAGTACTGTTTTTTTATATATTTATATTGTAATGAGGAGTTTTTTAGTCTCCAACTTTTCTTCTCGCACCTAAAATATCTCAAAAAAATATGTTCTAGTAATTTAGTCCGAGCAATTTTGATAAAATTCTATGTAATGAGAGTCAATTTCTATTTGGCCATTTATGCAAATTTTCATTAATTGTTTTAGCGTTAATCTTGTTTCTCGTTAAGAAAGTTGTCAAAATTATGGTGGAAATAAACAAGTTTACAAAATAATAATAATAATAATTAAAGCTTTTTCTAAAGCCAAAATTCCCTTTTACTAATCAAATGTTTCAATCAAGTTTTTTTTAGGAAATTACATTTGAGAAATCAAATTTCAAACTCAAATTTTTGCCAAAATAATTTACTTTTTTTTTGCTTCAAAGCGAATTTTTAGAAAAATTTGCATTTTTAATTTTGTCACGACCCAAAAGCCTAGCGCCAAAGGGTGTCTTTGTTTTTGAGGAATTGAAAATCAATGCCAGAAAAGCACTCTTATTTTAAGGTTTGAACTTTTAGTTCAATTATTAAACAAGCGGGTAATCGCTTCTTTTTAATTTTAACTTGCAAGCCACCAGTCTGACACGCAAATAATAAAAAACAAATTGGATTAACTAAACTAAACCCTTTTTTTATGTAAAAAAATATTTACTAGACACCCTCCCCCTACTTTTTTTTTTCTTGCCTAATCGCTTAGGCCTTTTATGGCATCTTATGCATATGACACTGTATTGTTGGAAGGGGAAGAAGATTCGCCATTTTTCGGGACAAATTATGTTTTCCATCTTTAAGAAAACGTCCATTTCGACAGTTGCAGATGCACCAGGAATTCGCGGGGATAAAGTTTCTCGCATCAAAAAGAATTGTGTTTCTGACCGTATCGGCGAAGACGACATCCACATCGCTCTCGAGGAAGCTGTGCTATGACCTAAATAATTGTTGAAGACATTCACTTGACTCTCGGGAATTGCCAAACTACTCTTTTAGAAATTGGTTGATTAACTTTCGAATCAAGAGACGAGAAGTAAGCCTGTTAAACAGCTTCGCTGGGAAACCACCAGCGTCGGCAGGCTTTTTGTTCTGTTGAAAGGTCAGTCAACATCTTCAAAATTTTAGAGGTTATACGGTTAGATAAGCATTTCGTCGATATTTTTTTTCCAAAATTTTGATTTTATGAAGAACTTCGCATAAGGGAATATATCCTTCCGCGCTTTAATATAACAAGCTGAGTTGGCTTGAGTTCCGCAAAGTTTTCTCGATGTTCGAATTTTTGATCAGCTTAACAGCAATAGGCACAATATTCATGCAACGTAAGTCTTAAACTCCGTCTGATTTTGAAATCTTTTTTTCAATATTTAACTACTTCGCCTGATGTTAATCTTTAAACAGGTAATAACAAAATTATAAATTTAATAAACATAAGAGGAAGACATTGAAATAAGACACGTAATTATCACTGCAAAATTATTCTGATAGGTAACGCTTCTAAATCGTGGAAAAATTATATTTTTATACGCGAACCAGTAAAAGTTTAACTATAACATTAAGATTTGGACTTTGAGGTGGCCATTTCAACACATCAATTCATTTTTAATCAAATTGGTGCATTGGAGTGTTGAACCGTTTAAAATTTCCAAGCAATTTGATTGTTTCATTGTCACGGAATGTTGCGATGGAGCCAATACCATGATATGTTTATGCACCCAGTTACAAATATTTTGCCACTATGAGAATGTCGAATGGGCTGATTTGCGGTCTGATCTATCACCTTTCCACAGACTAATCGATGAAGAAAATGCATCTGTTTCGTTCGTCAAAAACTTGTTAACGTCCTTATTTTAGGAGACAGTGCGTTCGAATTGCTGACTATTTTTTATTCTATTATTTCTATCAAAATGAAAAAAAAACAAAAAAACATACGTAGAAAGGGATAATAAATTTAAGGTTTTGTTTTAAAACTATTTATTGGAAAAAATGAAACATACACCAAAATATTGTAACCAACAGCGAGTATACTCATGGATACGCGATATCTACGAACATTCTCGAAGTACACAACATGATGGAGCGATTCAAAACTCTACAGTACCATTTAACGATCGATCAGTGACCAAAATTCATCAAAATTGGATGGTTTTGGCGTGAAAGTGTCCCACAAATTTAATTATGATTTGATACGTTGTGTAATCGCCATACTTCAGCCAAATTGTAAAAAAAATCCAAGAACAACTGGAAAAATTCTCGAAACACAACCTCTTTATGGAAAGTCAATTAGGTTTTCGGAAAATACATTCATGTCAGTAAGTAATGGACAACATCATTATTAGCTGGAAAGAAGTGCTTACTGCGAAAGTAATGCTTGGTCGCCATTTTTCTAGAATTTAACAGGACTTTCGAAAGCATACAAATCCATAAGCAAACTACAGGGGTCTGGAGTACGAGGTAGTGAACTTTAATGGTTCGAATCATTCCTTGAAGGTAGATCGCAAAGAACCAAAGTCAACGGAAGGATGTCTAACAGTATCTTAATGTCAATTGGCGTCCCTCAGGGATCTATTCTCGGTGCGTTGCTTTTCATTATAAACATCAATGACATAGGAAAGGTGCTTTAGCATGCCGGAATTGCACTTTTTGCAGACAACGCCTTGTTATACGTGGAAGGAGCAAACCCTGACGAATATAAGCAACTAATGGAACATTACCTATGTAGAATGAGTTTATAGCTTAGGTTAAATAAGCTTAAATTGAATGTGTAAAAATTAAAGTGCATGCTTCAGCACAATGTTAGATTAAACCTGAAAATGGAGAACGAAACCTTAGAGGAAGTGTATGAAACGAAAAACTTAGGCGTCGTGATCAATGATAAATTATCTTTCAAATCACACTTAAGTAATATTGTTAAAAAAGTACTAAAGAAAGAAGACTGCCTTAAACGAATTCGTCGTAAAATCTCAACTTTGTGTGTTGTGTTGTTCTCAACTCAAAAAAGTTACTTTAAAGAGGTAGAAACTTTCCTATTCAATCACTCTTTCCATTGGTGAAAACCGTATGAAAATCCGTTGTGTAGTTTTTGAGTTTATCGCATACAAACAGACAGACAGTGATCTGAATTAGAATTATTTTAAAATATTAATTTTACAAAATCTAAGCGTTTCATACTATTAGTAAGAGTCTCATATCCATCCTCATCATTCCAGCATACCAGTATTAACCCTAATCCTTAAAACTCAAATCCAATACTCCAATTGGCGCTCAATAGAAAAGTACACACTTTTGAAAATTTACTTAACACTTTGATAGGCATTAGACAAATAAGAATAAATATCATCCAGCACCTCGTTGTCTCGTAATATTATGTAAACAAACAAATAGAGATCAATTCATCCACCCAGCCCATAGCTTCATTTAAATAGCCACCCTCTAAAGTGAATCGCCTTCATTAAGAAGCCATAAACTAAAAAAACATGCCACCCACTCTCATTCCGAGTCACAGTCCTTTAGAACGCACCAGACACTGCCATCAACTCCAACCATTAAAGACGCCTGGCGCAACTGAAGAGACATCGCTCCCTGAAGAAAGAACGAAAACAACAGAAACACTGATAAAGAAAAAGGGGCACGAGAAGCTACCGTCTGGCGCGGCCATGCCTTCACCAACCATCGCCATCGCCATAAGGATAATGAAGAATTAATAGAGCAACAATTTCATATTTTATTTATGCCATTTAGCATGTACGCAAAGTGCAAAGAAGCGAACAACAAGCGAAAAAGAGAAACAAAAGAAACAGATTCTAGTCCTTTAGGGAATTTTTTGTATTTTAAAATTTCCATAATTTTGGTTTTTCTAACTGTGAGTTGTTTTCTTACTTCTCTGTTGTTGTTTTTTTTTTTTTTGAAAGCAGTAAAAACAGCGCTACAAACGAAGTAAGGATAATTTATTGATGACGTACTTTTTTTCCATTTGCAAATGATAATTAAGTACACCGTTCAATATTGTTCGTAAGCTTTGTTTTTTTTTTCGTTTATTATTCCCTTTGATTCTCGGTGCTTTCGCTGGATTTGAATATTTGCTACTGACCCAAGCTGAGAAGTTAAGGCACAAGTCGAGATTCAGTTGCTTGAAATCTTTGTGATAAAAATGGTGACCAGTAAAGAGAAGAAGACGACTTGTAATTTATCATCACATACAGTAGTGCACTGTACAGTAGTAAGCGTTGCCTACGAAGCTTTAGAGATTGGATGGTATATAAAGGGTTTTTCAATAAGAGCACTACAAAAGTTTTTTTTAAATTAAGCAAAAACGGTTTTGGATATCAATGAAACTCTTTATTCTTATGAAAGTACGTTCGATGCCATTATGTATGGAACTCGATTTCTTTTGTGTGGCCACCTAGGGCACGTTTGCAGAATTCCAGACGCTGAACCCAATTTTCTACGGTTTTCAAGCATAAAACGGCCGATACTGCTACAATTTCTCGTTCGATATTCGTACGAAGTTCATCAATTGTCGCTGGCTTGTTGGCATAGACCATAGACTTGACTTGATATTCGGTTATCATTGAACGGTAGCGATCCCCATTCACAGTAACGTGCTGGTTTTGATCATCACGGAAGAAGTACGGCCCAATGACGCCGCCGGCCAATAAACCACACCAAACCGTAATTTTTTTCGGGATGCAATGATGACTCATGGAGTACGTGTGGATTGCTGCCTGACCGATACCGCATATTTTGTTTATTGACGGAGCCGTTCAGCCAGAAATGAGCCTCATCGCTGAATATGATTTTCCGATGAGAAGCCCAATTCACGAACATACGACGCTTCTGGTGGTCAAGCGGCTTCAGTTCTTGCGTCAATTTAATCTTGGTAGGATGTAGGCCAAGATCTTTTCGCGAAATTCGCCACAACGACGTCACAGAGATGCCCAACGCTTGAGAACGACGTGTGAGAGACACATTTGGGCTCTGGATTCAAATTTTTCCACTAGACGCTCAATTGTTGATTTGCTAGGACGATTATGACGACCATAAATTGGATGAAGCGCTCTTAACGTTGGGGCCACTGACTCCGAATTTCGGTAGTAAATTTTCATAATTTCGACTCGTTGTTGGCTCGTATATCTTTTCATCATGAAATGGCAAACCTTACTGACCCTTTAGTAGTCCTAACTTCTTGGAGTTTCTCTTTGCATATGAAAGCATATGAAAGTCCCTGTCGGCTTCTAGCGGCAACAACAATTGCAGAGTAAAATGCATCACCAAAAAGTGACACAGGAACAACAGCAGCAGGAGAAACATGAACTTGCGACAACGAATGCGAAGGTGTATCCAAAAATTACATAAAAAATGGAGCTCAAGAACACCATAAATATATGTAAGTCGGCCATTGCTAAAGTAAGGAAAAACAGCTGACAAAAAAACTCTCGCGTGCGCTCTTTTTGGTGACTCGGGACACATCACTTATTATTAGGGTGTCCTTTTCTCCTTCTAGAAGAACGTGTTTAACAATCGAGATTTGCATTATTGATAAAACGCGATGGTGCATCCCATTCCTAAAAGGAATAATGATACGGCCAATGTGAAGTTTTTTTGTTTGGGACTCTAGGGATAACAGAAACAATTGACGAAAGTTCTCTTTAATCTAGCAACACGTGCAGATGCTGGAAAGTCAAAGCGTTGTGAGATACCTTGCGGTAAGCGACTTAGACCGTGACAAAGAGGCTGTTTTGCAGCATGTCGTATGGATGTCTCGTGTAACTAAACATTCAAGTTTTCGAGAGATGATGGCTAAGGGCTAGTCTCCATTTATATTACTAGAACTCAAGTGGACAAATTTGTGATGAATCTCACTCAGAGACACAATAATCTCCATTTTTTCGAACGCCACGGTATGGTTCAGGATAGATTAGTTAGAGAAGCTGTAGAAAGGTGTCTCAACTTTATCGAGAAATGACGCATCGCTCGTCGAAGAATCTCAGTCTAGTAAGGTGATTTTAAAGCGCGACAAATTAGATGTCGAGCAAGTGCACCAAAAATTATGGTGCATAAAAACTTATGAGGGAACTTTATTTGTGCCTTACTTTATATATTTTTCAAGTAAAAATCTTTAATAAATAATCAGCTCAGTTAAATCAAAAATGTATTTTAAAGATTTAACTTAAAATTACCGCCTAGGGCAAGGAATAAGCCAGAAAGTAATAAGAACTGATAAATAAAAACGCACATTAAACTAAACGTAACATCCACTAAGGCTCTGAACTTGAAACTGATAAAATCCAAGCTAGTTAAGATGTGCAAACAACAACCAAACATTAAATCAGCGGTCAATAAAGTAAACCTCTCTGGACGAACTTGTTAAACAGGGATCAGAACTGGTAACTTATCAAATTCTACCCCTTGTTCAAACGCTATTTTCGTGCTGGGATCAAACTGAACTATGTGCAAAAGCCAGGCTGTTGTGTGCTCTCATAAGCTTTAAATGATTTATACCTCATCTCAGGCCATCGCATCAAACGCGACTCGGTATACTACATTACGACTTCAGCAGAAGCTGCTGTATGTCGTTTGCTTTGTGAAGGTTCCGCACTAGCCACAATAAGATTGAGAGCTCTTGGTAGTTACTTCTTTAATGGGCTGAATTTGATGGGCTTACCTCAGTCTTCTTCTGAGATTCATAATTTTATCTGGATGGAACAACAGTTACCCACCAATTTTCTTTTCTACCATAGGTAAATCTCGACTAGGAGCACAATGGACCCTTTGTGGTTTAAGTGAGTCTTACGACACCTATTCTAATCAATCAACAACCAAACTAAGAACTTTGTCTCTAGACAACTTCTCTTCCGAGCTAAATCAGGATAAAAGCAAGAAGCCTAGACTTCTTAAAAGACCAGTTTCAAACGAATCAAGAGTGGGACCAACCTGGTGAAAAGAAACTTATGACCGAACTTTTTCAAGCCTATTAATCTAATGCCAAAACAAAAAATTGGATGAAGTGTGTTAGTTTTGGTTGTCTCGGTAGAAATAAATAAATAAATTGAAAAACTGACTAAATTTAATTTTAAAGTATCGACTTGAAAATTATACCTTTCCACTGAAATAATTTTTTAGAAAGAAACAGAAATGGTGTAAAAAGCTACAACGTAAAAAAACCTTCAATGAAAGATCATTATAATAAAGCTGTTGTCCCTAGAAAGATATATTTATATATATTTACAATAATATGTAAATAAATAAACATTAATTTTATATAATTTACAAATATAGGTTTATTAAGGGGGGTATTCCAGTCTAGAAATTTAAAAGATAGATTTTTTTTTATATTTTCAAAGTTTAACTATTCAAGTATAGTATATCTACAAGAGGATTTTTCAAAATTCAAATTATTTTCGGAGATTTGTATTTTGGTATTTTGCTGACCCGGCATCTAAACTGGTTCGGCCGGAACTAATCGAACAAAAGACATTAGGGATTCTCTGTCTACCTGAGTCCATATATTTCTCAGTAAAACCTTTTGTCCTTTGTATATATTGTAATACAAGAACCCAAGGTGGCTTGTATTTTTCATATTTAGTGTTCACTTACGTCCAACTGCTAACAGTTGATATCTAACCTTCAAACCAGGTGGACGAACATATATGCTGTGAGTGAAATAAAATAATTGTGAAATATTTTTTTTTTAATACAATGGATAAATAATCCTCAGCGCAAAGGATTACGCGTCCAGATCTACAAACAAAAAGGCGATTTCACGGCAAACGAAGACACCAGTTTTACGAGTGCATCAAAGGAGGCCAGATATGAAGAGAGAAACGCAGAAAATCATTTTTTCGCAGCCGAGGAAGGTCCGATGTATGAAAACAACAAAAATTGTTTTTTTTCAGCAGTCACCATTTTGTGAAAAAAAAAATCTTTCCAACTTTCCTGTAGTTCCAGACAATGCGACATTATTCTAGATAAATAATCTTTTTTTTTGGGTTTCAGATTACTAGGAGAGCTGAAATCGTGGGTATGGTTACACGCCAATTTTTTGAGCCCCCACTTCATCAACTGTTAATTTTTGAAATTTTCAATTTTATTTTATTTTTTTCTGTATTCTTATTATGTTAATAAATGACTAAAAAAAAGTTGAGATTAAAAATATTAATTGCCTTTTTGTATGACGCTTCAAAAATGACATGAAATTCATGTCTCTAGACTAGAATTAAATAAATAAATATAATAACTAAAAAATAAATTTTAAGAGCTTGTTTGTTTTTTTTTTACATTCTGACAAAGTCTTAATGCCTGCTGAGAGGAATTATGTCCAATTCTTAATCCGAGTTGATCATGCCGATAAATGAACTTCTCATCAATGTATTCCAAAAGCCTCACTTTTAAAAGTCTTTCAAAAACCGAACTCTGTAATAGGCTTGAAGCTGTTTCTTGAGTCCCTATTCTTTGTTTTTTGTTTTGTTGTTGTAGGTAAGAGTGACGTGACGCGGGTTAGTAAAAAAAAACAAATTTATTCGCGTTCAGTATAAAATAAGAAGCATCCAAAATCAGACTCAATTTCAACTAATTTGAATTTCTTCGTCACTCGAGCTACTGTTAGTGTCATCGTTTTCTTCATCTAAATCTGTTTTTTTCGGAGGGAAAACTTTTTAGATAAAGGATCCGCCATCTAACGTTTTTTTTCAACTAGTGCTTATTTTGTGAATGGTAACACTTAGCTCATGTCTGGTTTGATAATTAGTTTTATCCTTCTGCTGAACGAATATGGTTGTGTATATGCCTGAACAACGCTGGGAAATATTGCGACATTACTTTGAAAATCATGGTAATGTTGCAGAATGTGTGCGAAAATTGCGTACGGATTTTGGAAGAAGAGAAGCACCGTCAGCTCCGTATGTTCGTTATCTTGTAAAAAATAAGTGAAAGAAAGTGGCATCCTCATTGATAAACCAAAGCGTGAAAAGCCAAAAACAGTGCGTATACCCGAGAATATTGCTGCTGTGGCAGAAAGTGTGCGTGAAGCGCCATCAACATCAATTCACCGTCGTTCTCAACAATTGAACATTTCGGAGACATCATTGAGACGAATTTTGCATAAAGACCATGGTTTGACGCCAAACAAAGTTCAATTGGTTCACGAGTTGAAGCCAACTGATCATCCAATGCGTTTTCGCTTCGCTAAGTGGGCCTGCGATTTTTTTGCCAAAAAAAATCATCTTTTCAGATGAAGCTCATTTTGATCTTGGCGGGTATGTAAACAAGCAAAATTGTCGCATTTGGGGCACAGAAAACCCGCACGCATACATTGAAAAGCCGATGCACCCAAAACGAGTCACTGTTTGGTGCGGATTTTGGTCCAGAGGCATAATTGGGCCATTTTTCTTCGAAAATGAGCAAGGAGTGGCCGTTACAGTCAATGGCGATCGTTATCGGGCCATGTTGAACGCATTTTTGTTCACAAAAATTGAAGAGGAGGAT
Organism: Orthonevra nobilis; assembly: GCA_963555765.1. Lineage (NCBI taxonomy): Eukaryota > Metazoa > Arthropoda > Insecta > Diptera > Syrphidae > Orthonevra > Orthonevra nobilis. Next base: position 104,272,433 of record OY743224.1, on the reverse strand, counting down.
ATTGGTAACATTTGGTTTCAACAGGACGTGCCACACAGCCGAAGCTACACTCGATGTTTTGCGCCCTGTTTTTGAAGATAGCATTATCAGCCGCAGAGCTGATGTCGTTTGGCCACCTCGGAGCTGCGATTTGACACCGTTGGACTATTATTTGTGGGGTGCCCTCAAAGTTAAGTGTTACGCCGACAAGCCAGAGACAATTGACGCTTTAAAGGAAAATATTCGTGAAGCCATTGTTGAAATACAGCTGCACACAATCGATAATGTGCTTAAAAATTGGACCGATCGTGTAGGCTACTGCATGGCCAGCCGAGGCAGCCATTTGAATCAAATTATTTTCCATTATTAACCGGAAGGATTGTTCTTTCAAATAAAAAAAGAAATTTGAGAAAATATTCAGCAGTTTTTTTTTATAGCATTTTCAAAAAAAAAAACAGTTATTTGGCGGACCCGTTATAAGGTGCGCAAATAAGTTGCTAACTACAACTTTTTTCCCATCTTTCTGCTCGAATATCGTTACGGTAAAAGTGTTCATCTTTTGAGGCTATCCATGAATCAAGCTATATTTTTATGTTTTCATGTGTGCGGAACTTCCATCGAACAGAACAAATAATAAACGGATGGTTTGAAGGTATCATTCAGATGGATTTAATCACGAAATTGAAACACTAACATTTAAACAAAAATAGAACGACGATGACGATTAGATTAGGTAGATAGGCTAGACTTAAAAAATCCCGAATAACTTCCGAAAAAAAAAACAAAATGGTGAAAAGCAGAAATTTAAAAAAAAAATGCTGGTTAGGGGTTAATGAGAACAACAATTACTAGAGGAGTTGTCATAAACTTTGTTCGACAAAACACAATAAAACACATCGAACAACATAATATAATTTTTTTTATTTAATTAACACAAACCATCAAACATGGATTTCATTTCGAAATTTGTTCAGTTAACTTTATAAAAACAACACACCATGGCAAAAATATTTAATGTTTTCGAAATGCTCACGTGAGCTTACAGAAACAATCAACTTGCAATGTTGACAAACCAAAGCAATTGATAGATTGATTTTTCAAATAATTACTGTATTTAACTTCAGGTCTGCATACATTTGTTTTATTTGTTTTTAAAATACAATTAGAAGGAATTCAAGAACAATGTGAATCGTTACCTCTCCTTTCTTCATTTCTTTGAATTCAATTTTTTTCGTTAACAGCAAAAATGTATTCGGAAGTTATGAATTAAATAGAATGTTCTGCCAACAAAAACAGAACCGGTGTTCAAATGGCCATGTTTGTTATTAACGACATTATTTATTAACCAAAATTCATATTAGCTCCACTGTATGAATTCGTATGTCAAAAATTTAATTCTATCCAAAATTAAACAGCGAGCATTCAATTTTTATTTACTCACTTCTAAATCGATTGACTTATTTTTATCAACAGAGTTCATTCAATTTAGCAGTGTAACAACCATGCAAGTTGCATTTTCAAAAATTTCCCTTATAAATGACCTTTTACGTCGAACTGAGAAAAAAACAGCACCCTGCCGACGAGCCACCACCCCGGTTGATGCACTTTTTTTGTCAGGTAGTATTTGTCGATTGAGTTTTTAATTGAAACCATATTTAATAAAATTGCCTTCATAGAAGGGAACATAAATTTTGCTGTGAAAAACAGACACGTCTTTTACAACAACAAAACACCTTCGTATTTGTATTATTTCTTTCAAATATTAAAATGCTATATACATACACAAATCGAAATGAGCACAATACCAAACGAAATCCCGTCGTTAGGCACCATTTACCTGACATTATCCTGAAATAACGTCCGTGTTAAGCCGTCTATTTCTCCCGCCAGCTATTTATAAATGCCAAAGGTTCAGCGCACACAATCTACAACTCTCGTAAACTTAACACAAAGAGGTAAAACAAGGATCCTCTACCCAACTAGGATAAGGCACCCCAACCACAAGCGACCATAATAAATGCAAAAGAGTGTATTAATTTTGTATTTAAAAAAAAATGTAAGAAAAAACTTACATTCACTTTAATTAAACTTCATCGTTTTGAGTTAGCAGGCCTAGAAGCGTCCCCCACGACCATCACCCGTACCTAACCCTGCGGACAAGTTTGGTAACGACCCAAAGTATTTTGTTGTTTTAATATTCATAAGGCACGACGACCAAAGGAATTTTTCTTTTTTTCCCCCATTAAAAAATTTTCCGAGCTTTTTATGATCACATGCCCTTATGAGAAAAACACAGACTTTCAATCTTTGAATAAATCTTATGGTAACAATTTAGACAAAGTGTCAATCGATTGGGTTTGTATTAAATTCCGAGGAAGAGTGTCCTTGTAAGGAAAATATTAAGGATATTTTTTTAATTAGGACGACGACGAAGGAGTGGTGTATAATTTTAAACGGCCAACATTTCAATTAAAAATTTAATTTCACTTGAATCGCGTGGGGGAAGAATGTTATCCTTTCGCTGTAAATTGAACGAAGCATGAAAATTGCCTACTTTGCCTGATGTCTTCAAGCCAAAGGATGTTGAAAAAAAAAGCACATAGCTAACAGGAAACGGTTCAGAGTGTTGGATGTGAATAAAAACTGGGAACCTCGACACGCAATGGGGGCAGATTAATTATCAACAGGTCTTTATTGATGTCCTGGTCATGTCGCTGAGGAGACACGTATTTTGAAGGCGTGTTGCACTTCAATGGTTAAGTGGTTATTCAATGTCGTATTGAACGATGTGTGTGACTGTGACTGTCGTTTAGTGCTTGGAAAATGGACATTTAAGTGCTTCTTGGAACAGGTCCGGAAAATAATGAGGTAACGCGATGGTGAGTAGCTCTTTTATTGCTTTTCATTCTGATGGGAAAATGCAGTTTTAAGTATGGTGCCTCAGGGGTTGCCATCTCACCGGTCCGGTTGGGTGAGGTCGTTATCGAGCGTGTTTATTTGTAGGGACTGGGTTTTGACTTTGTGATTGAAATGATGTGTGGGCAGTCCCATTTGTCATAGTGCAAATGATGTGTAATGCTTCCGATTAATTCGATTGATGATTGTATGCCATGGAATTCTATGAAACAAAAATTATATCGAAATTGTTTCTACTTCGAAACTCGCAAAAAAATGGCATTCCAAATGAGAGTGGTGAGAAAGAGTCCAAGAATTGCCGCCTCAGCTCTGCCTACAAATAGGCTTCAAGGCTTCACGTTGTCGTATTATTGCGGCTTTGTTTCGTGAATTACAGCTTCAAAGCTATTTTCTTCAAAACAAAAAAAATTAATCGTAGATGAATGTTGACTTTATTGACCTGTTGAAAATCTCACCAGACTCTCACTCGTTTTGTTTCGACTATCTCACTTACTCATCTTTCTTACTTACTTATACGGCCAGCGATTTTAGAAGGATCAGAGCCTGAGACCGTGCTGCCCTTCAGTGCTGACAGTCCTGAGCACGGTGCTTTCTAATAGATTAGAACAAGCTTTCTATTGTCCACGATTGCCTGATCCTTAAACCGAAGGTGCCGTTTCCCCATTCTTCTTGAAACTGGTGGCTTGGATTCGACGACTCTCTTGGTCGGAATTTTACTGTCCATTCGCTCGCTGTGGCCGAACCTTTTTGCCTCCCTTCCACTCGTCCTCCTCGTTGATCCCTGCTGGATCAAATATCCGACAAAAAATCCCAAAATATTTTTCAGTTGCTTTGCTCGCTTAGAATCTAGTTGATTCAACAAACCAATGTAACAACGGTTGCCTGGGCTTAGTTTCCGTCGGCCCTCCAATGGTAGTTGAACTCTATTTCTGGTTGACAGCATACATTGTTCTGAGTCCTTATTGATTCTAAGATCAATCCGGTGTACCAGTTCTTCAAGCACCGTGAGAAATTCAACTACGACACGCTGGGAACGATCAATGACATCGGCATCGTGTGCGTATCCCAGAAGTTGGGTAGACTGAACAAATGACATGAAAGTGCATCTCTTCGCCGAAATGCGGTGCCTGTTTGGAATGCCTTGGAGGTTTTGGATCCAAACTGCACGGATCAATTTTCCCGCGACCCCGAATTCAGCGTTACTGCCCATGCTGGTACTGTCCGATTTGTGTGAAGCAAGTAGGCGACATTGAGTAGGGATATGCCTCAGCAGTTGGTGCAAGACATAGAATCACCTTTTTTGTAGATGGAGTATGTAAAGTAACCGAATTGACCTCATTTCGTCTCACTGACTTCCATTTCCACAACTGACTTCGTACACACTCCCCTTTTTACCACCACTGCATTTCCGCAACACGCTGCACTCGCAACAGATTCACCCATTCACCTTTAGCCAATCCATGCCCCAAACACAGAAACCAAGCATAAGCATAATTTATTAATTGTTAGGGTAGATCTAAGCTTTTTTTGAAAATAAAGAATCAGTCATAGACTGAACCTCAAGACACCGACAAGTGTTTCATTAACTGGCGCCCAACGGACGAATCCAGAAAATACGAGCAAATCGGGCTCGTGAGTGAGAATGACAAACTAAGCAACAATCTCAACAAACAACAATGAGTATTTTGTGTTAAGGAGGAACGTCGATTTCCGACTATTACGACCGAATCGAAAAAAACTTAACATTAATTATAAACAAAATTTCTATGGATAACTCCGGCAGTAATAAAATAATTGATTCATTAGGTGCGAAATACAGAGCAGATGCGCTTCGTGTCTTCATTTCGGGCCTCAATAAGCCCATTTGCAATATCCTTTTCTCTGGTGGTGGCGATGACTTACCCTCCGCATTAGCTTAAGCTCAGGAACTCGAGGCAAACCAATATAGGTACAATTTTGCTAGAGCTTTTATGCTGGTGCTAGTTTAGGCAACGCTCATCCACGGCGCAATCCTCACTATAGGCGAGTAGCTCAAACACTCCCACTGAATTATCAACAGAACCAATGTCACCAATCGGTGCAAGCAGACGATCACATGAGTGTCGATAACTCGTCGAGATACCGATACAATTCGAGAAACACGACTCAAACACAAATACGACCTCACTTCAGCCCACCCACCTATAGCGGCAAATAGTAAGCAAAACATCAGGCAACCACCGACAAGTGTTTCATTAACTTTTACAGCTGATTTCCAAGTTGTCGGCTTTCATCCCAGCAAGAATATCGCCACCACAGTTAAGATGGCAATTTGTCTGCACCCGCGGCCTTGTTTGTCTTCAGGGAGAGCTTCTCTGTGGACAAAGTTTTGGGTTCTCATCTTGCCCTATCACTCTCTCATGGTCAGACCGATTTAACAGCTGCTGGAAATGCTGTTTAAATGCATCTTAAATTCCTTGTGGATTGGTGAAAAGATTAACATAATAACTTCGAAGAGCTGGAATGCCGACACTGTAACCTGCGGCTTGATTTTGGCTTTTTTGTAAGAGCTTCTGGCAAGATGTCAATTTTAAGAACTTTTGTTCTCTTTGCCTCATCGGTTTGCTTCTTTTTTTTGCGCATTCTCGTGACTGTACCACGGTTTTCTTGTCGGAAGTGGTTGGTAGCCTAACGTGGTCTCAGCTTCTTTCTGTATGGCAGCACGACATAGTTCCCGCATATTGTTGGCGTTTATTGGCATCGGCATTTTGGAGACCCTTTCGCTCAGCTTCTCTCCGTAGTCGATGGTGTCCTTAAGCTTTCAATGTTGAAATTCTTTTTTTTTTTTTTTGTTGGCGGTTCGACCATCTGGAGATAGCCTGGTTGCTGTGCAGATAAGCCCCAACACTTTATGTAAGAAATTGTGATCTTGTTCATTCTTTTGAAGCACCCCATCAGTGTGAGTAAGCCGTTGTTCCTTGATATCAACAGGATCTTTTAAGCATCTACGCCAAGATTTGTGTGGAAACCGCGAGCCAAAGTGGTTGCAAAAGTGGGCCAAATTTCGAATCGAATCCAATTGAAATTCGCGGCTGGTTGGATAGGTCGCAAATTCAAGACTCTGTGAGTCTAGTTTTTGATACTGGGCAGATGACCACTTGCCGTTGGGATTGAATTAATTACACTAGTCCGACGAAAGATTCTGACTTAGTCCTGTAGTGATTACTCTTTCGGCCCAACATGCTGAAGTATCAAATTCGTCTGCTCAAAATATTTGTTCATTATGCTGATTTTATTAACTCTGCAGTGAAGGTATAACCTTGAAAAAATGGTGATAACCCAGTTCCCAAAAAACAAAACTGCGATTATTTGTACCACAACTAATGTTGAATTAAATACTAAAAGTCTTGAGCTAATGTAAACATTTTCTCTGACACTCTTTGTATTTCATCCTCCAAAGATTTGGAATCAAAATACATTAAAATGATACTTTTGATCTCATGATTGAATGTGTAGCTTTGTTTTGTGCAGTCATTAGAATCAGCTTTGTATTTAAGACAAATATTATTAAAACAGTGCCTGATATTCTTTCTATTTTATAGGATCTGTCTGCAAGTATACGTTCCAGTGGAGCAATGTGTCTATGACTTTTTAAATCCCACCAGTCAGTAGTTCTTTTATTCTAATTTGATGTATGAAATCAATAAATCTACTATCTAATGAATAGTTTGCCTTTTCCTGGTATCAAAGTATTTCAAATGTATCCTTTAACATAAAATATAATTTAAAGCTGTGATATGAACCTCGACTTTTGATTGCATTTTGTCTAAAATGCTCGGTCGAAAGCCGATGTAGAGTCTCCAGCCGGCACCCTTGATAAGCTACCATAGTACAGCAACAACGCAGAAGTGACAATTGAAAAAAAATAAAGCAAATAACTTCAAAGTGTGCTTCTTAAAGTGTAGAAAATTGACTCAATAAGGCAAAACTTAATAACATCAATTTCACGAGCTCTTAGAAAATAGCCAAAACATTGAAAACACATCCTGATAGATTTCACTGCAGGATGAAACTCTTCAGTTTCCGATAGCAAAACATTCACAATGGAACCTGGTAGTATTCAGATCAGAAAACCGGTAACCAAATCGCTAGGATTGGGCGGATATTGCGGGACGCAAACATCGACTCGGTTCACTACGTTGCTACAGCCAGGAAGAATGAGGATTTTCAGGACTATAAGAAACCCTTTACTACTACCCGTCGCTGAGCTGTAATCGCTAAAGAAAATTTTTTCATCGAGCATCTCTGAAATGTTAGGTTTCATCCTGTTAACTCAAAAAAGCCTGTGGTGCACAGAGTGCATACAAGCGCATCCAGCTAAAGAGGAGGCCTAAAATCGACGCGGAAAAAATCGAATGAAAGTACTAAAATGAAATGAAAGTACAGTAACAGTCAAGATCAAGTAAAATACTTCCTAACCGACCTCGTCGAAGCCGCTTTGACGAAGTATGACTTATCGTAAAGGAAAGAAATCATCTTAATTCGCCAACTACAGCGTTTACCTCACTTTGAAAAACTCACCCAGCCGCGCTGGACGAACCTATTTATTTATTTATCTGGCCAACTATCATGGAAGGATCAGAGCCTGAGTTGGAAAGGTCCATCCAACCTTGACGTTCCTTCCCGAGTAAAAATATTTCAGTTTTATTCATACGGATGTACAGCGGCCGAACGAAAGCCGGCAGTTGTTCAAGCTCCCCGACCGTACGGAGGCTATGTGAGGTCCGTTCGTCGGACAGATACAGCCAGTGTTGCCAAGTTTTTTCTGAGCCAAAGCAACGTTCCTAATATTTTCAGCGTTAATTTTGATACCTTGGGCACCAAAAAAAAATCATTTTCCAGTTTCCCAAAAAAAAACATTTATTTAGCTCAAGTCGTAAATAAGTGTTACCAAGCCTTTGTGCGTCCAATTCTGACCTATACGAGTGCAGTATGGTGGAATATAGTATAAAGTTTTCGAAAATAAGTGCTTGCGAGTTTGCACGTGATTTACAGATGCGCTCATTCCGGCATCAGCAAAAAAACAAAAGACTATTGGATGCTTCCGGTGTGTCTAGGATTGTCAATGCTATCCTGGGCTTACTGAGGAATCATTTTGCGTGATCGACAACTGTAATTGAGAACGAATTCAAATCGGGATTTTTTTATCCTAACCCGAGATATTATAAAAAACTTAGTAGAAAAGGACACATATCACCTCAGGCATGTTGGTATTTAGACGCACATAACTGCTTGTCGGACTCAAGCAATATTCTCGTTTTATACCATGCTGCAAGAATACGGACAAAAGAGTCCTATAGAGCTCCTGACTGGAATTACTGTATTAGCGTATTCGCAAAGCGTATTTGCAAAATTGCATTTAACATCTCCAAACTAATTTTGTTCCTAAGTTTGCTTTTGACTAGGTTTGCTTGACTAAAAACCCTATCAACATCGCCATTAGAATGTGGCAAACAAATCAGTTTCAAGGCTAGTTTTTAAATGTTTCCATAAGGATTTTAGTAGGTTTCAGCGTTTAAAAACAGAGTTAATGAAGCACTAAAAACAGAATGAAAGCACTAAAAGAACGCCCGAGCACTAAAATGACATTTTGGGCACTGAAATAATTTTTTGAGCACTGAAAATTGGCAACGCTGAATACGGCCTTAAAAAATATTTTTATACGGCTGCACAATGGCTGTACAACGGCCATTCAGTAAAGGACTGATTTTTTTTCTATTAACTTATTTTCTTTTTTGCATTGCATTATTAAACGTCCGCTGTACATCCGTGCGAATAAAAATGAAATATTTTTACTCGGGCTTCGTCGTTGTACCCCTTTTGTGGTGATAATCGTTGACTCTTTTTTTGTGTGTCTTTTGCCCGATTGTTATTTTCGTTTTTTCGTTGCCGTCATCTTTGGCTCTATCGTCTGTCTTTTTTTCTACGCTTGTAGATACGCAATATGATCTTTCTAGAATTTTCTTTTGTGGATAATGTAATTCATATCCCACTTCTGATTTGTCAAAACATAAACCCTTCTTATTTATAAAGGGAACAAATTAAATGTTTAAAACTGCAAAAGATTACTTAAAGGTTGAAAAATATTTGGTCTCAGCAGAGAAAGGAGATGATCCTTCGACTACAGTTCTCCCTTTTCGGTTGATGTTGACACAATATGGACATGGTTCACTGGTATAAACGGCCTTCCGATGTTAGGCCGTACTAAATTGTACAGACATAATTTTGTTTTCTCAAGCCGTCATATGTCAAACTGCCGCGCAAGAATTGTTCGGCCGTTGTAAGGACATACTTTTTTTTTACTCGGGTTAGCATTCTGCTTCTAATTGATTATACCCAGGTTTCTAGCGTTCACGATTGATTGAATCATGCACCGCAGGTGCGGTCTTCCAGTTTATTTTTATTAACTTGGTGGCTTGAATTCGGAGACTCTCTTGGTTGGTTCTCTCGATGTAGCCGGGCCGAGGTAGTCGAAGAATTTTTGCCCTTCGGATTATAACTTTTTCTTGACCCGTGTCGTCTTCATTTCTATACGTTGCTTTCCGAGGCTTCAGTTTCCCTCACAACTGTGTTTTGTTTAACTTGGTTGGATTGTTCATTCTGAGCGAATAAAAGAAGAGATCTTTTGCCTAGACACACGCTGCATACATTGGTTAACTTCTCAGCGGTTGCTGCTTCCTCCTGTATGTAGGCAATCAGAAACTTTACTCTTTCGCATGGCATTAGAGGAGTTCAATTCTCAAAGCCCAGTTTGGCACGAGCCGGAGGAACGATTTTTCAAAAATCTGTCAAGCAACTTGCACAGGCAAAGGTTTTGAACGAATTCAAATAAAACAACAAGCATTCAATTGGCAACAAGAAACAGTAAAAAATGGTAAACGAAGACAAACTGATGTCAACAAAAAACTACCCTTACCATCGACGCATAGGACGGAACGTTACAGCATTAAGAAATAACTTTGAGGTAGTCAGGGACTTCATCGATCTACTTCAATGTACTTCAAAGGCAGTGAAGGATAAAAACCGATTTTAAAACGACCAAACTGACATTATACAGGACCCTTATCATCCCGGTAGCTTTATATGATACAATGGAGAAGCAAGGACCAAAACAAAGGTAGATGGAAATGCTCTTTGGTCACTTAGACATAAATCCTTGGGGTGATTTTTTGTAAGTCGAGTCTGGTGCAGAGGATTTAATGAAAAGTAGTTTTACGGATCTTGCCCAAACTTCACGGATAGCAGACATCGGTAAAGGTACAAGTAGAAAAACAGCACAGCCATCTTATTAGTGTTCGAAATTGAAGGGAAGCTAGCTATAGATCGAGATGGCTGAAGATTTTTGATCATACTTCAACCCGAGCTGTAACCCCGTCAAATTAAACCATGAATGATGATCTGGTGAACAGAAAATAAGAAAAGGTGAAAATATTCCTGATCAACTGTGACTTTTTCTTTACTTCTTTCTTAAAAGAGTAAGCATCTTAGAGCTGCTTTCCGACAAGCGTGTGCCTTGAAGAAACATTTCAAAACAATTTTGTTCTACTTTGACGAAAATTGGCTAAACCAATTCACAACCCCCAAGTGAATAATTGAAATGAAATTTATAGGGATCAATGTCGTTTAAACATAAAACAATCCCACCCCAAATAACTTCACGCATCAGCACCATTACGGACGCCATGATTTACTATAATAATTTTCAACCCAAAAGCAAATCTTCAATATTTCACCTCTGAAACCGACTAGAACTCTAATGAATTTCAATCTGTCGTTTATTGCCCTCACGATAAATGCACATAATCCAAATGCCAATGACAAAAGTACACAAAGAGATCCCATTCAAAGGACGAAAAGCCATTAAGCAGCAATATAATCACACATTCCTGGCCCATAACACAAATAGAATGTTCGCTAAAATGATAGCCGTGAAGCATGTTTCCGAATACACAATCGAGTCCAAGACCAGTTGTCTTTAACCCACCTACTCTCAATGAAACAATGCATCCAAACACAGCCACACACAGGACCAGAAGGATGCTACCAATGCCAACAAAATCACAAGCGAACAAGACGAAAAAATTATACACACAGAAACACAGATAAAGACAAAAGGTAGAAAGTAGAAGGTGAACTGGAACACTGTTTGTTCGACTATTAATAAAGAAATTTCATCTTTGGTTTAGTTTATTTCATTTCTCTGTCGCTTCCATCCCAATGGAGTATCCTTCTTCTTTTCTTTTGCACAAACGTTCCCAATGATTACTATTCAGCTCGAAGCGTGGCAATTTCATTAATTTTTATTCGTAGCCATTCAAGCGACACAGACCTCCACCCGAACCATGTCAGGAAACTTTATCTGCTAACTGTTGAGGAAGCACATACCACAGGTGCTGGACATTGCTGCAAATAGGTCCCTAGCCGATATCAGATGTGATCACCGGCCGGTACAGTATGGTACGGACTTGTGCTTGATGTTTGCCAGGTGTCTTGGGAGGGGGCAATAGGAAAATGTCAGTAGTGGAAATGGAAGCAGGAGTTAGTTGGATCTAGAAAAGGATTATAAGAATGCTTAATTATTGGCGCCCAAGTGAGGACCGATCACATGTGGATGGCAACTCCGGTTGAGTATCATTTTTAATTATTTAGGAATAAAAAGTGTAGAATTTTTTGTTTTAAACAAAATAAAAAAAATAAAAAACACATAAAATGCTTTGATGTTTCTAATCAAAAGGCGTCACACCCTAGGCTGTGTTGGTCGGATGTGTATTGAAAATGGATCAGGATGTTGGTTGGAAGGATATTCAATTAAATAGCGTTTTGGGAATTGTGTTATTATCTGCATGAATAGAGTTTCCGAAACGTGTCGTTGCTGGCTTTATCTTGTCACTGAGGATAAAGGAATACATACATATATTTTTTTCTCATGCGTAGGTTAACGCAAGGATATTCGTTTAGCGTGATGCTACTCTTTGTTTTGTGTATCCTTGTGTTCATGTGTTATTGTGATGAAATTTCGATAGGAATATGTATTTTGCAGCTGCTGAATAAAGGAGCAGTGACCTTTGATTTGCTTTATATTGCGTTCATGTTGCGCAGCAAACAGGGAGTGGTTGAATTTTCTTATTTTCCTTTCAGAAAATGCTTACCTTAAAGTTGTACGAATTTTATGGCAAAGTTATTTAATGCATTTTCAGGGCAACTCAAAACTTGATGTTCAAATTAAATGGTAAAACAGTACCCCTAACATCCAAATGGAGAAACCTAGTTCAAACCTCCGACATTTTTTAAGTATACCACAAAGATGTCCTATGCAAAACGCTCTCGCTTACACGGTGTGGGTGCGGAACCCTTAAAATAAAAAACTTTGGATTGGACTTCAATATGTTGTTAACTTCCCATCAGGAAGTTCTTGTAATCGGTCCGATTTTCGAAATTCAATTTTTTTACATTTCTCCACGTTTGGCGGTCCCAGTAGTCGGATTCCATTATTTTTAGAAAGATGTCTGTGTGTGTGTGTGTACGTACGTACGTACGTTTGTGCGGATTCTTTCGTACAGCCTAACTCGAGAACAAATCAAGCTATCGAAACCAAATTGGTTTCATTCGAAGCGTATGTGCATAAAGATCACCTGAAAAGCTTTAAGTTAAACAGGGTGGTTTGAATTTTATGACGAAAAAACTGTCAAAAAAAGGGACAATTTAGTTTAGTTATTTAGCTTTCCAATAAAAAAAAGTTCAAAATTGATTAGATTTATAGTTTACAGCTACCTTATAAGATAAAAAAAATGTGCATAAATATATACACTGCCGTTCATAAGTTTCCGGAAAAATTCATATAAAATTTTTTTTTTTCAATTTAAATTGACTTTACTAAGTTTAACTATAGAGACTACCAAACAAAACCATTTCATACATTGATGTGCCCCTTTCTCTATTTCCTGATCCAAAATTCCACGGAAGTTCCATGAAAATTGTTTCAGAAATGTGAATCCTGTAAGTCTTTCCCATTTTTCAAGACTCAGAGTGACGTCTGCAACGCTGACACATGAAAACATCCTTCGAAAATTATGGAGCCACCAGTTTTTTAGTTCAAAACCTGCTCGGCTGTAGCTTGACGCGTTTTTATAGTTATAATATATTAGAAAAAAGAAGCTCATGGCGCAAATTACATGAGGCAATTGAATTTAAAGCAACAGCATCGAGAGAAACCTAAATGACAACTGATATAAAAAAAATCTCTCGGAATCGGCTTGGAAAATCCTATCAAAATCTGCATAGAAAACTGGACTGAATGTGATCCTCTTTAAGCCATATATTTACCAGACAGAAAAAGATCCTTTGCAGAGCAGTTACCAGCTCGGAAGGAAGAGGTGGTGGAAATCTCTGGATTGAAACTATGTACTTTTGAACCCTTTCAAAAAGGACATTAAGTTAATCAAGCTTTAATATTCCGAGCAGTGGTTAATATCTTCCAAAGAAAAGCAATCGAACAAATTTGATTGATTAAAAATAATTCCAAAAATACATGAAGTTGAGATAAGCAATTGGTCCTCAAACTTTTAAAATATGAATCCCTATAAACAGAGTTCTTACAAAATGTAATAATTCTGTCTGTCGGATTTATAACACTTTATTGAAGTAGTTGAAAAACAACTGCCATAAGCAAATACAAATTCAACTCTTTCAATGTTAGAGTTGTTGTTATGAAATCGATTTTCGCATATTTATATTTTAACAAACATATAGATGTAGCTCTAGCCAGAGCCAAAGCGACTTTTGCCATGACAAAGAGACTGTTTTATAGCAGCCAACTCGATGCCAGGGTAAAAGTCATCTGCTACATGGCTCTTGTTAGGCCAATGATTACTTATGGGTGTCCTGTGTGGTTCAACGTGACAGCAAATTCGATGGAAAAGATTCGCGTTTTTGAAAGGCAATGCCTCAGGGCTTGTCTTCACTTATATAGAACTCCAGAGTCCCAATACAAAAAATTCTATCGCAATGAGGTCCTATACAATGAAGCAAACCTGATCAGGGTAGATAATTTCTTAATTAAGCTTATCCGAAGGCACATTGCAAGGGCAATGACCTCGATCAACAACCTGATCTCCGGGGCTTTCTACCCCAACGATTTGTATCACGAAAGTATGCGCCTTAACGGTTTTGTCCCTCCAGAGGGGTTCCTCTACCTCGATTCCAAAGGTCTGATCCAGAGCAAGCAGGCGGTGCCGCTAATCTTCCACTTCGCCCGCTCAAGAGTAGACAGGCGACTCCCATACAATCGAGACATCGCACGCGGTTCCGAAGAGTGTCTCCGTTTCAGCAGGGCGGTATCGGTCCGCGACGTGGCAGATGTACGAAAGCAGCACCAGCAATTTTGGTGGCTGGCAGATAATTTGTAGGGAACTTCCTCGTTGAATGCTTCCACTACGAACTACCTTTAGGGGCAAGGTTATGCCTCTTTCCTTTCAGAAATGCCTTGGCCGGCTTACATAGATTAAGATTTAGATTTAGTTAACTTTAAGCTACTTTGCTGCTGGAATATATATAACAATATTATATATATATTGTATGTATATATATATTTATTTCATATATATTTCATCAGTTTTAAGGTATTTAGATTTAGGTGTATTTTTAGGTTATTTAAGGTATTTTAAGGTATTTTAAGTTAGTTTTATATAAAAGAAAAAAAAAAGTCCGGTTACTAAGTTTTTACATTGATTTTTTTCTTAGTTCATACCTTACTGTTAATTTTAAGAACTAATTAAAAATAAAAAGTAAGTTAAGGTCGAAAGATATACCATAAGTACTAGGTTTAACTTAGAGCGCCCGCATAGGGCCAGTAAGTTAGTTAAGAATTAATGATAAATAAACTAGTTTAAGCGTTTTTGTCTAGTTTTTAAGAAATTCATATAGGTTAATAAAAAAAATGCATTAAAACTGAAACTGAAAAGAAGATTCAACAACGAATTGTATGCTATGAGTTGTACAGCGAAATCGACTTAGCCACTGTAACGCCACCTCAAGTTAGTAATTAAATGATTAATGACAAAAAAAGTCCAACCAGCTATCATTTAAAAAATAAACGGTAAAAATTATTTTAATTTATATTAAACTATTTCTGCAGTAAAACTTAAAATCTATTTTTCTTTTAGTGGAAATGTAACTCAGTCAGAAAAAAAAGTATTTCCAAATTGAAATATGTTAATCTATCATTGTTAAATAAGCAATTCGTATTTTAAGTGATCCAAAAACGAAAATTTATACGAGTATATGGTATTCCTCAAAGACAGCTAAAAATATATGTATGTGATCTTTTTGTTTGCAATGCATTTGATTAGGGAATGAATGATGTTTTCATAATCCGAATTGAATTTCATGGTGAAGGCAAATAAAATAGCACCTTTTTCTTTTGTATCTTGAGATGGGAAGTTCATGGTATGGGCAGGCCTACTCGCACCCAAACCAATTTTTTTTTTTAATATAATTTAAATTTGTTCCTAATTAAATTGTGCGCATACATAATTTTTGTACCATGGATAATAATAGTGATCAAGGTATGGGAAATCATATTTTGCTATAAAAAATTGTGTTTATTTCGTGGTTTTCTACTTAGAATTTTTGAAAAAAATGTGAATTTCGGGTAAAAGTAAGGTTTTCTAAAATACCCCAAAAAAAACCCATGAGATTTTTCTTGCTTTATGTTGATCTGTATATCTTTTGCCTAAATCACGAAAGAAATTTTGCGCAAATTTGCGTTTTTTTAATTATTAACATTTTTGTAGGCTTAACTCCATCAATCAAAAATGGTGACCTGTTGCAAACTTGCATTGAAAGTGAGAAGTCAATGAAATTGATTACCCATTGCTGCAAAAATAAATGAATTACTAGGTCTAAAAGAGTCGAATGAAGATGTAGAACTTCAAATTCAAAAAGCTTCGAAGTATTATTGACTAAAATTGAGGCACAAATGGGAAAGTTGCCAAAGAAAACGGGATAAGTTCATGCAAGTTAATGAACGCTGGCTTAGCCTTAAATTGCCGTTACAAGTTAAAATGCTTAGTGAGAAAGATAATCCAAGTCTACCAGGAACGAGCAAAGGCAGAACTTCAAAAAGTTTCGAAGAATGCAGGGAAAGTACGAAAAAACGTCGGGTCCATGAGCTAACTTCGCAGAACAGCACAGAGGAGCTTAGCTGTGCTGCTAAAATGTCAAGTCGTTTCTCAAATTCTTCTCAAAAATCGGAAAAGACTTTAACTTTGCAGCAAAGCCTAGCATTGTACAAAGACTTGGATTTGTGTAAGAGGAAGTACGCTTTTCTGCGTTCTGTTATCAACGGTATCCTTAAAGGCTGTTTTCCAAGTTTTTATAAATTACAAATATATATGTAAAGCTGAAATATTACCCGAAATTGCTGTTGTGTCGGAAACAGTTGCTGAAGTCAATCTTCAATTCCTATTAAACAAAACCTCTTAAAGCATTGTTGAGATTATAAAAGAAAATCTGTCATCTTTACGGAATACGAGCACTTCATTCGATCTCATATGCAAATGGGGCTTTGATGGCAACTCCGGGCACAGTAATTATAAACAAACATTTATTAATAGTGATAATACGAATAGGTTCTTATTTGTTACTGCTTTTGTGCCATTAAAATTATTAGATACTATAAACAGTACAGAAGTTTGGATAAATTCCCGACCATGTTCAACTCATTTCTGTAGGCCTATGAAATTAATTTTCCAGAATGAAAATAGTGCTCTTATTGCATCCGAGCAAAGCCACATGGAGATGATTATTGAACATCTGGAACATTTCGAGATCAATATTGATGGCAGAAGCATTAATATTAAATACAAAATGCTAATGACGTTGCTTGATGGTGGTGCAATAAATACATTGAGCGGGACAAATGCAGCTCAAAATTGTTTTATATGTGGAGCTAAACCTTCGCAAATGATCCTTCCTTCTGTAGAAAATCGGACACCAAACACCGAATATTATAGATTTGGCCTTTCATCTTTACATTCCTGGATCAGATGCTTCGAGTGTTTACTGCACATCTCCTACAGATTGCCTTTTAAAACATAGCAAATACGCGGCCCAGAAAATTTAACAGCATTTGGAGAAAGAAAGAAAATGATTCAAAAAAATTTTAGGTTAAAAATGGGGTTACTTGTCGACATTCCCAAACCTGGATATGGTACAAGTAACGATGGAAATACGGCTCGACGCTTCTCCGCGAATCCTGAACTGAGTTCAAAAATAACAAGGATAGACAAGGAACTCATATACAATTTCAGTATAATATTTAGGACAGTTGCAACTGGCCGTGAAATTAATGTGGAAAGATTCGTGAAACTCTTGGAAGATACGAAAACCATGTACCTTTCACAATACAGCTTGTATTAAATGCCTAGCAGCGTCCATAAGCTTCTGGTTCATTGAAAAGATATAATTTATTTTTTCCATTTGCCTATTGGTGTTCTTTCTGAAGAAGCATTGGAAGCTAGGCATAAGGAAATCCGAAAGGCCAGGGGCTAGATCATACTCGAAAGTGCTCTAGAACAAGTTCGATGACTGATTTAATGAATCATTTGTTAATTACTTCAGACCCACTCATTTCAAATACATGTTCAAATAGCTCACATACTATATTTTAGAACAAACTGTTAATGATGCGTCTTTGACAGTAACGGATCATACTCCGAGATTAAGCAATCAACGCTGAATGCTTGGTGGAAAAAAGTATGACCAAAAGCAGTTGATGGTGAGATTTTTTATCAACCATTAGCGCATGACTATTCTCAGATAGTTGAGTTGGCCGATGCAGTGGGAGGAGTTTTCGAGAATTTAACTGAAACAGATTTTTAAGACCTAGTGGCTGATGAAGAATTAGATGATGATGATTTGATTAAGATGATTGATGATACAATTGATCAAGACAACGCTCCTGCTGAGGAGAATGAACCAATTGCATTGACATCAAGAGTCATCCACAAAGAACTCGGTAATCTGGCGAAAATTGGGCAATTTTTTCTACAACGTGACCCTAATGTTGAGCGGGCTCTTCGGTTCCAGCGAGATATCAACAATTTCTTGTTTTGTATTCTTAATTTCGTTAAATCAACTCCTTGATTTATTAATAAATACATATATGAATGGACTGATATATGAATTAACGTTGAATAAATAAATTTGAATTAAAAAATACTGAAAAAATTCTGTGCATCTTATTTTTTTTCGATTTATATGATTTTTCATAAAAAAAAATCTGCGATCTCAATTCACACGATACTTTCAGGAACGGATCTTCCGTGTAAACCGGGGGGCAGGTGTAGTTTGCTCGTATTCAGTGGATTATGATTCACCTTTAAATGTATAATGTATTTTGCACAGAGCTAGCTGAAGAATAAGGAGTAGAATTGAATTGAAATCGTTACATTCTCAGATGTATTTTTGCCCCTATTGCTCCATTCACTTTCCAACCGCTCAATTCGTAGTTATATGTCTATCATTCATGAAAGATTGCATAAGCACTCTGCTGAAACTGTTGTGCCACTAACATCGTTTTCGTAAACCAGATCAGAAGGTAGCTTATTCCCTATAGCATTACCACCCACTTAGCCTTATTACTCCAGAGATAGTACTATCAATTGCCATCCTATTTGAATCTTCCAAGAACCGAAATTGATTTAAATAAAGACTTCAGTGCAAAAATCAACAAAAAAATCACTCTAGCAAAACGCTGTTTTCTAGCTTCTCATAAAAAATAAAGTCCTCAAGCCCAAGTCGACTTTGTACAAGGTCCTTATCGTGCCGGTTGAGGTGCATCTCAGGAAATGAAGCCCCACACCTTCAACCAACTTTGTGTAATTAGTTGCATAAGGATACTTAAGAGTAAAGTTGACTAAATGGTTGAAGTCTTGCAAGGACCTTAGCTTACTTAGTAAGTAAGTAATTAATACCAAAACAAATGAGCAAACGGCCATAAATATTTCCTGTATAAGAATTACGAAATATTTGGGTCACTTGCATTGTCTCTGATCCGTTGTGGGCTCACTGACTGACTAACTCTTACTGGCTTTCTTGTCAGTTCATCTAGCCTAATAATTTCATAGACAACTGTCGCAAATTTTGCGCAATTGCCGCAATTTAAGCCCCTAGAAAGAAATTATGGCATGTGGCGCAAGCAGACGTTAACATTTTTAGGGCTTTGAATCTAAACAAAAATGGCAGAAAATTTCCAATTACCATAGTAAAGAAGACTACAAAATAATCGCTAGAAACCATCAAGTTGCAGAATTCGATTTTTCCTAAGCCATATAGCATGTTCCATAACTCCAGGATTAGGTTAACTGAATGTATTTCTCACGACGATCAGAAAATCGGGCTGAGCTGACCTTAGAACGGATACCTAAGCTTTCAATGCACTGAAGGGCAGGGTTGTTAGCAGGTCCTACGTGATTTAAAAAAAAAAGTAAAGGCTGACTGCCAGCGAAGCTTAACTTTAACTTTATTGTTAAAAACAACCTGAAAACGAATTTCCTTTAGTTTTCACAGCTGTATTTTTATAATTTTACGAACGAAAAGAAAAAAAGGCCCCCCAAAAACTAACGACATTTTTGCAAGCAAAAAAAAAAATATAAATATAGTTTAATTTAAGAAACACAGAAATTTTTTAAAGTATTTGAGTTAAAGCCTTACCTTAAGAATGGTTGATTTGAATTTCCTTCGAAGAATATTTGAACACAACGATTTTGCGGAAATTGCACTCGCGCACAGAAATTTTATACCGATTCGATCGAAGAATTCGCCCAGAAAATACTTGAACGTTAAAAACAACGATTTTTTTTCAAATTTGAAACCGAACATTCGAATTAACGAACCGAAATTTGAACTTAACGAGCCGAGAATAATCTAGAACAATACACTCACGAACGAAAAGCGTTCGACCACGGCACAATCACTCGCTTTGGAAAACCCGAAAAATAAACCTTATTACGACGAACGAGTTGTATCGACTTGAATATTTATTAAAAACACATTATATTAGTAACCCGATTTGATTTGAATAAAGGACATTTATGGAAAATCGAGAGGTGAAACCGAGCTTAACGAAACAAAGTAATCGCACCGAGCAGAGCAATCGCGCAAGAATATTCGAAAAAAAAAAACACTCATACGACACACGAAATATTTAAATTTATATATCAACATTATTGAAACAAATAATATTTCACGATTAGCACATAGGCTTTGTTTAAAACGAGCAATAAGAACTTTTCTACAAGCACTGATTTCGCCTATCGATACGCTCATGAAATGAAATCACGAAAAAACACACGATTCGCGTACAAAAATTCTCGAAATTTTTATAAATTTAAACAACGCGAATCACATTTTATTGAACGCAAAACAAAATCAAAACTCAAAACACTTTATTCACCGCAAAATGGATTTTTTCAGAAAATTATTTGATTCCGATCGCGAAACTGAACAAGTTTAATCAAGCACGTAACTCAAAATGGTCGCCAAGCAGCACGATTGCACTTGCAGTGGCCTATGTGACGATGACATCTCGCGATCCTTAGGTTGCGTTGATACTTTTGCGAAGTTTTAATGTTTTTATTTTGTGTTTTAATCTTCAAGCCGAAGAGTTGTAGGAGAATGCGTTGACTTTTTATATCAAGGATATATACACATAGGAGGTTAAAAGTTTGAAGTCTCCCTGCACAAGTGGATTATTTCATGCTTGCAAATTGAATTTAAAGAAGTTTATAGAATTTTTTCCTGCACAATACACAAGATATTTCGAAAATACAAGTGGGAGTTTACACCTTCGTTTTTTAACTGTTTACAAAGCTTATGTTTTTTTCTTATTTAAGAAAGTAAGAGTTTTTTTCAGAAATGTTACGACTTTTTGTTATATAGCGAGGTCTTTCAATGGCCTAACCTAAAAGTACACGCACTTCCAAGTCATAAGAGTTTACGGGTAGAGTTAGCAGCTCGTTTAAAGAAGATAAGGATGCAGAAACCACAATAGAGATATAATCACCAATCATCGTCCTCTTAGAGAAGTCAAATCGCATCGAGATCAAGTGTTTCGCAATCGAAGCTGTTTTAATGTGCTTCGTGAAAATTAGCATTGAACGAAATGCTAAATTTTGAATAATTGGTAAAGTAAAAAAGGCGGCATAGGCAACAAAAATGGAAAAAAGTTCGGTGACCTCTGTTCTAAGATAAATTGATTCTAATAACACGTGAAGACTTTGTCAAAACAACCTTTAACAGAAGCAAGAAAAAGACACCTAGCAAATTGTTTGCCGTAATCACCAGATTTAAGACCTAAACAGCTGTTGTGGGAGAAACTGTAAAGAACCGTGTAATAAAACACATACAAAGTCAAAAACATATTAGTTAGATTACCAAGAACTATGAAAATACAAAGCGAATTAGGTGGAAAGGAAGAGGTAAGAAGAAACTACTTGGGATGTTTCTGGATTTCCGTAGAGCGTTCGAAACTATTGACCGAACAATATTAGTTAAAAAATTGTATAATTATGGCATAAGAGACGTAGAACTGAAGTGGCTTGAGACATACCTTACAAATAGAACACAAAGAACAAAAGTGAATGATAAAATGTCTGAGGCGGCTTTAATTGATATAGGTGTGCCCCAAGGATCAATTCTTGGCGCTCTACTTTTTATAGTATATGCCAGAAATAATAAAACAATGTAAAATAGTTTTATACGCAGACGATACATTGATATATGCCGAAGGAAAAAACAAGGAAGAATGTGTAAATAAACTGAAGAGTGACTTGGAAAGAATGATCAGATGGCTTAATATGAATAAGTTAAAGTTGAATGAAGAAAAAACAAAACTAATGGAAATAGGGTCAAATATAGGGGTGGTCATGGAAATAAATGGATAATATAAAGACATTGTAAGAAGCATTAAATATTTGGGACTAGTTATAGATAACCAATTAAATTTTAATGACCAGATTGATACCACTTGTAAAAAAATCGCCAAAAAAATTGGGTTTTTCAAACACATAAGAAGTAGAGTAAACAACCTTACAGCTATTATTATATATAATACAATAATAAAACCACATTTTGAATACTGCGCTACAATTTTATATGCATGCTGCAACCAGGGACGCTACAGAACAGAGACATGCGGAGCATTCTAAAATGCAACAGATACACGCCAATAAGAGTGATGCTGGATGCACTTAAATGGTTGAATATACGACAAAAACTGGAGCTAAATGCCTTAATTGCAGTTTACAAAATAAAAAACGGTGAAGGGCCAAATCTAATTAATGGAGAGATCAGGAGAGTGCGAGATGTACAACCATACCAGCTGCGTAATGAGGATGATTTTAGAGTTGGTCTCCAGAGGACCACAAGGGGCCAAAATACATTTTTATACAAAGGGCTTATTTTATTCAATTCTTTGCCGGATAACATTTAAACAGAAACAAATTGTATATCTTTCAAAAAGAAATGCGTAGAATTGTGTAAAAGCAAATATAAATAGACTGAATTATTAATAATTTTTATTCTAGTTATAAATCCAAAAAATATATTGAAATAAATTAATGTAATTGCCTTGAAGGATAATCTTGTGATAAAATTAGAAATTAAAAGAAAATATTTTACATTAGAAAAATTGTTAAAATGAATTGTATATACGAAACTTGAATTTTATTTATATATTGTACATTTATTTACATTTGATGTTATGAAAAGTATTTGCAAATACTAATAAAATTACTACTACTACTACTACTACTTGATCTCATTGAAGTCCGTTTCAGTCTAGTTATCTACATTTTGATAAAAAAACAACTCTAGATTTGTACTTTTTGATTTAATGTTATGAAAAAATAAGTTTATGTGCATGATTATTTGAACTAATTTGTTATAAAAACAAAACTAAGCGCATCAGCAATGATCAATTCATTTTATTTTATCAAGTCGATTTCAAGTTGAGCATTTGACTTGATGATTCGTTTGTTCTGCTTGTTAACTTCGCATTAAGAATTTTCCTGTAATGGGTCCGATTTTTAGAATTCAAAGTTTTGACTTATCTCAACGTGACAAGGTCCTTATACTGATTTAAGAAGGATGTCAATATTTTTACGTACTATCGTGAGAATTAATAAAGGTATCGAATCCAAACTAGTTTCATTTGAAACGTTATTGCATAATGAAGACTGAGAAAAGGTTTCAAGTACATTTGATATTATGTTACAAAAACATATAAAAAAAAACAATTTGACTCGTTAAAAATAAAACAAATCCATAACTTTATTACTAGGCCAAATGTTCAAATCAAGAAAACCTTATAAATTAATAGAGTTAAACGTTAAATTAGATTTCGAACTTTTTGTCGTCTTAAAATCTATCCCATATTTGCACCAATTTGGCCGTCAGTTGATCAACATCATGATGTTTTCCAATTGTACACAGTTTTTTGAACGTTTAATTGAAACTCATGCGAAAACAGCTCGTTTGAGTTGAGGCCGGATGATTTAGAAGACCAATTCATATCTTGCAGTGTTCCTCTTCGTTCTTATTAATGCGAATCAAGGACCTATCAATCGCAAACCCTTCGATAAGGTGGGATCCATAAATATTTGTCTATACTATTACAATATTAATTCATGATTTTGTCGATTCGGATGAGGTGTTCAACACCGGCGGACGAAATCCATCCCCAGACCATTATGGTTACTTAAACATGATTGACTGTTCGAACAATGCGGTAGGACTCATCTTTTCTTGAGGTGGCCGCTAAACGCAAACTCTGTTTTCTGTCCGAAAATCTCGACCAGTCGGTTAACATCCAATCCTGTCACGTCATAACTAAATAAGGTTTTCGCACTATAAACTTTACTCGTAGATTGGAAACAAAATCGACAAGGAAAAAAGTACCCACGGATGACGTAGTTAAATCGATCATCAAAAGAACAAAAATAGACTTGGAGTAAACACCTCGACGTCCAAACTGACAGTATTTGTCTAAAAGAAAAAGGTTTCCAGCTGCAGCCGACGTTAGCTCAGAAGCACGACTAGCTACCTCTCTCGACTTAGATTCCCCTATCATGGAATTATCTTGTCTCGAAACTTAAACCAAACCCTGAAAGAGTATTTATGCGAACTTTTATGCAATTCAATCCCAGAAGAGTACCATGCAAACATGAAATAAAACGCTTTGACAATATGTGGCGAAGTTGAAATGTCAATCTGATTCCTGAACATAGCAATATTCGAGCGAGATTAACAAATAATTTAGTTTGAAGACAAGACCAGTCTTAGACACAGACAATTAACTTAAGCCTCTAATTTCAAATCTGTAAACTTCAAAATTGATAAGACGTCATATTCAAAACAAATTAATTGTTACAATAATTTTATGTTCTCGCAGCTTCAAAGTTTCCTTTCAAACATTTTCCATATTCCAGATGGAGCTCTTCAAGGATCAGTGCTAAGTCCTGTTCTCTACATTGTGTACACCTCTGATTTCCCTCACCTGAGTAATTGTGATTTTGCACTTTTTGCAGACGATACCTGTATATTTTCGTCAGATGTAATTGGTCTTAATATTGAAACCAACCTACAATCTGCCTTAAATACAGTCCAAGCGTAATATAATATTTGGAAATTAAAAATCAATGCTTCTAAGACCCAAGCTATCTTTTTTACTTGTAAAAGAAAAGCTTGTCTGCTTCCAAGCAACAGACTTTCAATAGACGGTACCCAGGTCGAGTGGAAATCGCGAGCGAAGTATCTTGGAGTTCACTTGGACAAACGCTTGACCTATAATCTCCACATACTAGAGGTCGTTAACAAGGTTAACATCACTATTAAGACTCTTTATAATTTTATCAACAGAAAATCTAAGCTCGGCAACGAGAACAAATTATGTTTTATGGATCCCCTGTATGGAGCAAATGTGCTAAGACACATGTGCGTAAATTACAAGTCGCGCAGAACAAGACACTAAAAATGATCTTAAACCTTCCTTGGCATTTCTCAACAAATGAATTACACTACCGGGCGTAAATTGAAACTGTGGAAGCGAGAATTGCAAAACTCGCCGCTAAATACAAAATTTCTTGCTTGTTAGCTGATAACGACTTGATTTCAAATCTAGCTGTGTAAAACTTTTATCATCTAGTCTATAAATATATTCCTAATCAATTTTTTGCTATATTGTCTATTTATTTATTTATATATTTATTTATTTGTTCACTTTTTAATTAATTTATTTATTTAAATGTTTATTTATTTATTTATTTATTTATTTATTTGTATATTTATTTATTTATTTATTCATTTATTTACCAACTTTGTGATTGGAATCAAGTTGTACTTATGTCAGCAACTGATCTGAATCCTCTTCTCTCTTGCCCTGGGCAACTTAAATGTGATGGAGGTTTTTCTAGTGACTTTTCCATCAAAACTATAATTCTGTGATATATATTTAAGCTTTATACAAATATTTTAGTTGTATTGTATGTAAACCAAATCCTCAAACATGCTATATTTTGTTAAGGATAATCAAATTGTACTTACTTTGGCCACAATAAAATATCTAATCTAATCTAATAATTTTATGCATTTAAAAAGTTGTCTTTGACGTTCTTTTCATAAACTATAAATAAAGTATAAACGTAATATATTGTATATAATGATACATATGTATCTCGGAATACATGTGCCATGAAAAAAAGTCTAAGATCTATACAAACTAATGCTTTAAATAGGACTACCGGTTGAAACTGTCGTTTTTTTTCAAAAATCAATGCTTTATTGAGGAAAAATAGATATAAATCCAATATTCAAAGTATTACCCATCGCTAGCCACACATTTTTCGCATTTTTCTGGCAATTAATGGATACCCGTTCTGAAAAATTCGACCGGTTTGGCCGCAATCCGCGAATCGATCCATTTTTTGACGTCATCGAAATGACTGAAGTGCTGGTCAGCCAGGCCATGTTGCATCGATCGGAAGAGATAGTAATCGGATGGCGCAAGGTCTGGACTATACGGCGGGTGGGGTAGGACATCCCATTTGAGCGTTTCAAGGTAAGTTTTGACGACATTTGCAACATGTGGCCGAGCATTGTCATATTGCAAAATAACTTTATCGCGTCTTGCGACCGTTTCCGGTCGTTTTTCCTTCAGTGCTCGGCTCAAACTCATCAATTGTCGTCGGTAGACCTCCCCTGTGATCGGTTTAAGCAGCGAAATGCACAGCATAACCTTCAGGCCATGAATATTCTGAACGGCCGTCGATGTTGAGGCATGTCCAGGGTATCCATGCGTTGCCCGACGTTTTGGATTATCGTAATGTACTCATTTTTCATCACCAGTGACGATTCGATGCAAAGAAGACTTCTTTTTGTGGCCTTCAAGCAGCATTACGGACATGCAAAATCGGCATTCGACGTCTCGTGGCTTCAATTCATACGGCACCCAATGTCTTACCATCGGATCATTCCCATTCCTTTCAAGCGATCGGAAATGGTTTGCTGAGCGGCGCCAAGTGATTTTGCAAGTTCTTCTTGCGTTTGTGACGGATCTTGATCGAGCAATGCCTCCAACGCCGGGGCGTTCTTTGTCTTCGGTGTCGAAATCACCATCTTTGAACCGCTTAAACCACAGCTGACACATTCTAACGTCTATGGTATAGTCCGGATAAGCTTCGGTAAGCAATTGATGCGCTTCGGTTGCTTTTTTCTTTAAATGAAAGAAGCATATTAAAACTTCCCGCAAATGTTGTTTTGATGGCACGAATGTAGACATTTTACGGCTTTACAAAAGCTTGTGTGTTTTCAGTAATGACCAATAACCTAGACTGAAATAATTAGACAATGACATGTGACATGAATGAAGTTTCTGATGTGACAGCTGTCATGGTCAAAATTTACCTCAGAGTAATAGATATGAAGTTGTCTGCAATAAAGACATTTTCAACCAGTAGTCCTATTATCATTATTGGAATTTTTATATTTTTTTGCTTACTTATTACTTCTAAATTGTTCATATTTAATTCCACTAAAATCAAAAATTGTTAAGTTTTATTTAATGACAATATTTCAATCATTAACCGTAAATAAAAACCAATAAAAACTTTTCCAATCAGAATATCAACCTCGAACACAATTCACCATGATCGAAATGCACATGTAAATGCATCATTAAATTTTTGGCGAACTTGTGCTTATCTACTTGCTGAGTTATACATTGGCAAGAAAGTGCAAGTTTTTACCTAGCAAGTTGTTGCGCATAAAAATTTTAATTTAAATTGTTTAATACGCTCATCCAGCCTAAAATCTATTAAAATCGTTTAGTTTTATTAGTTTTTATTGTTTTTTAAATAAAATGTGCAGCGATCTGTGTTCGGATTGAATGGTTTGTTTTTTTGTGATTTAATTCCGCGATTTGATTGTGCAGAAAAAATTTTCTTTTTCATTTTAAGCCCTTAATAGTATATTTTGAGTCAAAATTTTGTTGAAATAGTGAAATAATGCCCATATCTGTTTAATTATTTGCAAATTTTCAAAGTTCAATCGTTTCTATAAATGTTTTCTGTGCATTTAAAAAATATCCGCGAGTGCTTTGTTCGGTAGTTATTTTTGCTCCCTTATAGAAATCTCAATTTCATTGCCCCAGTGTTTAAATAGTGTAAATTATTAAAGTTCAATTATTTATCTTTAATTTAATGTATAATTTGTTGCATTCTCTGCGTTTTTTCATTGTTTTTTTTTATCATTTAAATTTCGCGAGTGATATGCCTGTGTGGTTGTTTTTGTAATTGGAAATCAGCTAATGTCACCGAAAAGTCGTTTAACGAAGATTTGAATTCAAAAATATGCGGGGTAAGTCTTTTTTAATATCGTTATTTGCATGAACAATTTTATTCAGTTGCCTTAAAAAACATTGTAGAGAGTTTGATTGAAATATGAAATATAATTTTTCAAGTGGATTTCTGAGATTTCCAAGGCGCATAACGTTTGCCTTCGTGATCTACTAATAGATTCCGTTTCATTTATTTTTGAAATGTTTTTCGATTTTTTTTAAAAATTCATCGAAAGTTCCGTTCCATATCTGAACTGTGTACAGCGAATTTAAATTTAACGGAATTCTTTCGCATGCACAAACCGTTTCGATTGTCTTTCATAACTGTACTACGTTCCTGTTATACGGTCCCATTGCGCCATCTATTCGTAGATGCTAGAAAGAGCTCACACAACACAACTGTGTCGAGCTGTCAAATCATCAGTTTCCAACTCCGGTGCCATATATTCGCGTCGCAATTTGTCCCTTATGAAGGAATTCAGTCAATTTTTCTTTTAAATAAATTCACTTCGGTCTCGAAAGTAACCAGCTCCGACCCTTGGTCATGTCTGTGCTGCCACCAGATCCAGTTTTCGTGCTCCGGCACTCCAATATGGACGCAATCAATTCGTTGGCCTTCCATCAAGACCAGCGTCTGCTTGCCGGCACACTCAAAGGAAGTGTACAGCTCTGGGATCTCAATGTAAGTCAATTCCATGCGAACTTGAAAGCAGACTGATATTGGTACTCTTTCGATAGACAAATCGTTGTGTTAAGAGCTTTGTGGTTGGCTCAGAACCCATTACTGCCATGCATCACTCCGAGGAGAACCTCATTACCCAGGAAAAGGGTGGAACTCTCAAATACTGGTCACTGAGCAACGCTGGCTATGTGTTGGATCGAACCACGGAAACCAATCACATGGCATTTTGTCGCCCGGACTTTGATGATGACTTAGAGACGCTTATCTTTCCCCAGAACGACAACAGTATTGGTATAATCCATACCAAAGATTGGCAGCAGCAAACGCTTCTGGTTCCTGACAAACAATTGAATCTGGGTCAGTTGTCTTGTCTGAAGAAACTTAACTCAAGTGGTCAGGAGTTAATTTTAGCTGGATACGAGTCGGGCGATTTCCTCACTTGGGATCTCCGCTCAGCGAGTGTTGTCAACGAGTGCCGCTTTGACATTGGAGCCGCGACCAGTGTTGACTTCGATGTGCGGACAAATCGTGGCATTGTAGGTGGAACTGAGGACAAGCTCGTTGCTGTTACATTCCAATTGTCGGCCATGGAACTGACCAAGTTGCAGGACATACCCATAAGAAACCCCGGCATAAACTGTATTCGTATTCGTAATGACAGAAAGGTCTTTACCACCGGTGGCTGGGATGGAAAGATTCGTATATTTTCGTGGAAAAGTCTTCGACCCTTGGCTGTTCTGACTGAGCACAAATCGGGCGGCATAATGGACATCGCCTACTCTAATGGACAGGTTTCCTATTGGCGCGCTCCTATCATGGCCGCAGCTGGTATGGATGGAAAGATTTCACTGTGGAATTTGTACAATTAATTAAGTCCAAAACCTCGTTACCTCACAGTGTTCTTGTTCTGTTGAACTGATTTAGTTGGACGGTTCGATAATTTTCCCCCTTTTTTTATGTTTGTTGATGAGAAATGGATTGCAATTAAATATTAATGCGATTTGTTTATTTGTGATAAATTGTTGTTGTTTCATTTAAAATCCACAATGCAAGCTGCTTTCGAAAACAATTCCAATCAATGAAGAGATGCAATTGTAGAGAATATATTTCCAGGCTTTGCAATCGTAGATGTGCTGTTTCTGTTGGGAATTCAATACTAACTTACTTAAGATTGCAGAACAGCTCGGGGTGGACCTGGGCTTCAACCAATATACGACTCCAACCAGCTCGATGTTTAGCTAACTGCCTCCAGTTTCGCGCGCATAGTAGTTTGGGGTGACTTTTCACTTGCGTGCGCCACCTGATTCGCGGCCTTCCTCTTCCCTCGGGAGTGGATTCGATGACTTTCCGGGCCGGGGCATTGTTTTCCATTCGCTTATTCGATGATCTAGCCATCTTATTCGTTGCATCTTAACTCTTCTGGCTAAGTCAATGTCGCTGAACAGCTCGTACAGTTTGTTGTTATATCTTATTTCGTTTGCAGGGTTCGTCATCAGTAATTCCGTCCGTTTCCGAGTTTTGTTGCTTGGCCGAGCAGTTAGCTCGACGGCACAACTCCCAACCTGGAGGGCCAGTTCAAGAGGTCGCACTTATAAGTTTAGCAGGTTGAATCCGGGTGAACTACAACCAGAACCCGATGCCTACCACTTGGAGGTAAAATAAGCGCAATTGATGTGTGCGAAAAGTCAAAACACTGGGCATCGCCAAGTTGACGTCAATTTTGAGGTTTCAATTGGCTTGAGAGGAAGGAACACAGTGAAAGCACGGAGTGTTCCTTGTTGGTTGGTTGTTTGGTCAGAATGAGCTTCATTTGCTCTTCACCTAGGCCTCTGATTGGGCCCATTGTGTTGCCCAATTTCCTTTATGGAAAATATTTTGGTTAAGAGGGGGTTTTTAGAGAAAAAAAGAGCGAAAGATGTCAGGGGGATCTCTATTGAGTGTCTTGATCTGTATGGTTGGGAAATATTTTCGTTCGTTTTGCGAAGTCCATGATCTCACCGATACCTTATTCTTTGCGGTGCGCAAGATCCGCTATCAGTGCCGACCCAATATTATGTATCGCAGTCTCGCTGTAGCTGGACAGTGGCAAAGGAAGTGCTCTAGATCTTCCTCTTCCTCCTCAAAGCTTAAGCATGTTGAGGCTTTGGCATGTTGAACCTATGTAATTGGAAATTTAGTTTAATGTACCCTGTAACCAGTCCCACCGTTCGCCATTCGCCGATTCCATTTGCTGAAGTTCAGAGCTCGTTTTCGCTGCGTTGTTAGTCTGTTTTTCATTTGTCGATTTGGCTTTTCTGCACGTTTTTAGGTTGGCACAATGATTTTTGAATTCCTGGGTTGCCCATTCGTTTATGGCTCTTTTAATAGTTGACAGCGAGACGCAGAACAGTGGCTGGCTTTTTTCTGTTCCTTTCCAAGCCAGTTCGTCAGCTTTTTTCATTCCATGTTACAACTTCGTGTCATGGTACCCATGTCAGACTGACATCCTCACCAGTATCGATACTGGATGGTAGAGAGTAGGGTTTGTAATAGCTTTGATAATTGCAGCAGATGAATATTTGCTTCTCCCGTATGTTGAGGTCGGTGAGCTTTTTTACTCCAGTTTTGAAATATCGATCGATGGGTTTGGGTAGTAAATCCCTGCCAACGATTCAGACGATATGTGAGAACCATTCCAATTACACTGTGGACTCTTGTCGTGTTTCCGTTCGCCAAAGAAGCTCTGGTTGAAAATTTTTTTTTAAAGTTGTGTTTGAAGGTGAAAGTTTTCTCATCTTGCTCGCTTTGACGATCTAGTAGTGGTGTCATTGCCCTTACAACGTTTACAATTTTCCTATGCACAGTGTTTTTCGTGCCATCAATGTGACCCACTTCCTTAAGTCTTATGGCCGAGCATCATGCTTGTCTTTTCACTTCCAGTTGTTCTGGTGTTATATTTAGAGTTGCTTCGAAGTCTGCGGTCAGTGTGGAGTTTTGTGCGCCTGTTATTCCCAAGCACGCCAAACGTTACACTTTAGTGAGCCTGTCGGCTATGTATTTTTTATCTATTGTATTCCACCATACTATTATGCCGTAAAGAAGGCATGGTTTCATTATACAGCTGTACATCTAGTGAACTAGCTTCTCTTTCAGTCCTAATGCCTTTCGTTTTGTACCTCTTATCTCAGGGACATGGCAGTCACTTATTTTGTGTCTTTTTTGTGAAGAGGACCAAGACAGTTTTGCTATGGTTAACATTTAGAGTTATTGAGTATGTCCTGCATGATTTCCCCTATTATTGCTATGCATTTGGCGCTTGTCCCTTCTAATTCTTTAAGGAGCTTCTCTATCACTAGTACCCACAAAAGAGGTGATATAATTCCTCCTTGTGGTGTCTCTCTTAGGACTTTACCTACCCTTGTTTCGTCTGCGATGGAGGCTGTGCTGATGCCGTTCTATAGGACATTTTCAAACCCCTTCTTGATTCTTGTGTTGTTACCGTAGATCAATGGCACGTATCGTAAATCGTTTATTCATTTATTTAGTACACCTGACTTTGTGATATAAAATTGCTGGATTAGGTGATGAAATGATGAGCAATAGCTTCAAGCTCAGATTGAATAATACAAATGTGCTTAAGGACTAATATTTAAGACAGGATTACGCTGTGTATTAGTTTGATGTTGTCCATGTTTATATTCTTTAAAGTAGGGATGATGGATTGTTTGTGAAGAGCAGTGTTAAGATGATATGTAAAATGGTGCATGTTGACGATGCAGTTGCAGTCTTGGCATCTTGGGGGATTTTTTTTAGAGGAATTGGCATTTTAAGCGAGTGTGACCCAATTGCAGCCGAACAAATTTTGTTTTTTCATCATTTCGGGAGCTTAGGGAAAAATTGGGTGGATTGTTTTCGGATTTATGTTTTTGTAGTGATGGTTGTTCATCTGGCATTCGTATGTCTTTACGTCCCTTAATTTGTGTTTGATTTTATTCAAAGGATCGAGTTTGGTGAGTGGGTTGAAAGTCATAAACGGTTATTTTCAGACTAAATTCGCTGCTTTGTCGGCAATTTCGTTACCTAGGATAACCGCGTGACCAGGTACCAGGTTCAGGGGGGTCTGAATTATGCTATCCCTATATTCGATACGATATGGGCGGTGTTGTAGGGGTAATTGGTGGCATCTATGATAAAGAGACTATCCGTGCAAATGAACGACTCTTCGACTTTTTTGCAGACTTTATTGCTTCCAAGAGGACAAAAGCTTCTGTTCTGCATGTTGAGGGAGAAGTCCATGTATTTTTATTGTGACGTTTTTTTTTTTTTTTTTAAATAGTGCTCAAGTGCTCAAGGGATTTGAAGTACCCTTAAAGTGTTTTTTACACAGCACGAGCAGAAGCGGAGGGAGAGAAAGGAGGTACCAGTGCACATTGGTTTTAAATTGTTGTAGGTTGCAGTGCAAAGGAAAAATAGAGCGAGGTAATGCATTCCACATGCGCATTGTGCGGCTTATAAAAGAATTTCTAAATTTCACAGTAAGCCCGAAAGTAGGCTTTAGGGTAAACTGATGAGCATTCGATGATGTACCGGTGTTGCGAGTGAATTTCTGGAGGGGCGGAATGCAATTAGCTATTTCGTCGGAGCATTGGTGGTAGAAATAGCGATAAAACAAAGTCAAGCAAGACACATTTCGACGGTGTTCCAGCGAGTGAATTGTTTTCGATATGTTGTCATCGTCTATGAGTTTTATCGCTCGCTTTTGGAGTTGCAAGGTGGTCTTGGGTGCACCTGCCCAGATGTGAGCGTTGTACTGCATTTTAGGCCGAATAAAAGCCTTATAAATTATGGCTAAATCAGAGGGGGCAAAAAACTTTTTGCACCGGTTTAGAAAACCTAAGCATTTCGCTGCATTCTTGGCTATATCGAATATGTGGTCATTCCAACGTAGGCTAGAATTGACGTACATACCGAGCATTGAAAGCTTTTCGGTTTCTTCGACGCAAATGCCATTCATGGACAATGGCTGGGTGTTAGGGTTTCGCTTGTGTTGTTACTACGAAACCCGTGTTATGTGGTGTTTCTGAACCGTCAAAGAAAAGGAATTTCCATTTTTTTTCCATTGAAATCCTGTACGATCGTTTTAACGGTGGATCGATCGTCTTTTTAACACAAAAGACTCCATGGATTTCAGAAACCACGGCAAGGATATTGATTTTTTGCACATTGCTACTGATCTGGTGCCATATGCAGCACATAGCTGATGAAGGTTTTTTTTTTTTTGTCGTTTAGAACGAAGAGCTTAGAAGGTATTGCAAGACGCTGACGATCTCGTAGGAAACACTAGTTGAGTCCAAGTTTCAATTTCGCTTCTTCACACAGTTTTTCTAGTGAAAGAAGATCAGATTCAGATTAGATGTTCTGCGTTAGTTCAGCCCGCGAAAAATGTCCATTTAATCCGTTAGTTGTACACTTTTATTACCAAAATTGTCTGTTGTGAGCCAACAAGGCTCTTAATTCAAAACCCATATTTAACATCAGAAAGAATGCGTTCGGTCAGATGGTTAAGTTAAAAAAAGAAATAAAACATTTCCAAATTGAATTTGTCTCTATTTATTTCAAAAAATTTGTTGCATCTAAATACTTCTTTTTTTATTCTTTATATATAAACACGAAATAAAACCCTTAAACTTACAAAAATCACTAAAATAAATTACAAATATAAAATATACTACGGAGAGGAGTTAACAATGCAAAAAAAATTAAATAAAACTTAAAGCAGGTTTGTCGGTGTCCGCTTCTAAAGCTCAAAGAAATGGGATTACAACAAAAGACCCAAGAAGTATAGAGAAAGAAAAATAAATAACAATAACAACAAGCAATTGCACAGAGAGTAGTTGAATTTATATATTTTAAGTCCTCAGCCTCATTTTCGCTGTTTGTTCCCCGTTGAAATACTGCTCTCGTCAACGGCTGGCTCCTTGGAAGTCATTCGCTGAAAGTCGCAGTCTATGATTCGTTTCCGCTTTCGCAGCGGTCTGCTGCATTCACTTGATGACGATGTCGCCTGTGGTTCTTTTGTTGCTGAAGCAGGTGCAGAAGGTGATGAGTTTGTTGACGCAACAGTCACAAGCCGTTTGCTGTGCAGTCGGGTTATTTTGTATTTTGGCAGTTTCTGTTTGCAGCTATCGGCTGGATCATCGATCTCAGTTGGAGGAGACTCTGCAGGTGACGGATTGAGATGGGGCGAGCTGACTTCGTCCTTTGATTTTGTGAAATCGAGGGGCTCATCGAACTCTGTGGATTTTGCAGTGGTCGTTTGGGACGGTGAAGGCGGTGCAGGTTGATCTTTTTTTTCTGCTGCTTTGATGAAGTCCATGATGGGCAATGGTATTGGGATTGGTATGGGTAGGGGTATTATGATGGGATATGGCACCATAACTGTGACAGGCGGGGTAGTTCCCAAAAGCCCAGAGACAACATCCGGAGCCGGAAGCAAGTGATGAACTCCGCCAAAAAACCTCGGATGTGGTTGCGGCATAAAGGGTGGCCTTGGTGGAAAATTAGGCGCAGGAAAGAAGCCCGTTGGCAGATTTGTTGGCCTTGCCGCGGGATGCTGCTGCGGAGGTGGTGGTGGCGGACCATCTATAGGTGATATCGTCGGGGCGTTAATGTGTTGCTGCATGTCTTGGACACTTGTGAATGGCTTTGGTGGGAGCTTCGGGCTAGCATTGAGACTGTTTGCTAAAATCTTTGACTTATTGCTCAAGTTCATGAGGTTGTTTTGGCTATTGTTATTGATGCTGTTAAGGTTATTGTTATTGGTTAGTGGGCCGGCACTTGAGGTTACAGCCCGAGATGGCCTTTTTTTCCGACTATGCTTTGGTGACTGGCGGTTATTCATGATACCAGGACTTTTAGACATCAATTTAGCCACCGGCGCCACTGATATTATAGGCTTATGAGGTTGCGATAGCACAATTTGATTTGGAGCTGTCGGCGTCGGAGAAACTGATACCGTTGAAGCTGGTGACGCAGATCTACTGCGACAGTTTCTTAGCCATAAATCCGGTGTTATCAGACTGCCACTGCCACTGGCCGTTTCCAAACCCTTGTCCCGTAAATGTGGATTCATATCGAGGTGTGCTTGAGTTTCTTTACAGAAAATCTGCATCTTGTACTGATTCAAACACTTATCGGAGCAAAACTGCAGCTGCGAAGCACCATCCTGAAAGTCAACATAGCTGACGGCATGCCGCACGTGCCGACACCAGTCGCATGTTTTTGCCTTCTTAAACGAAGCTCGTCTGCTTTGGGTAAAGCATGACTCAGAACAATATTTAGGGCCATCGGCTGTTGTCAAAAAGTCTGTCGAATTATCGGCCACTGGTCGGCGGCACCATACACAACTGTTGTAATCTGAAAAGAGAAAAAAAGAACATTTAAATAAACTGCTTTTTGACTTTTCTGAATGCGGAAGCCTTTTGAGTGAATGAAATCTATATTATGCTTCAGGTTTATCTCGCACAATTATATCGAAACCCCTGTAGGGAGTGGGAGCATTGCATCTTTAAAGTTGCATCCTTCAATTTTCAATTTTCTGTCCAAGGCATTCCGCTTTTATTTCGGACAAGGCGAGGGAGGGAAATGGTATAATGTTCATATTATATCCATGCGTTTTATTTTCCCAGAAAGAGAATGGGGCAGAGGTCGAGTATGCACACCACTCCTGTTTCTGCGAAGGATGAAGTTTCATTTTGATTTTCTTTACATACAATACAACTATGTATGTATGGGTATGTTTGTTTTAGTTTTCTATAATTTTGCAGTTTTAATGATTAGTGATACTGTGATACTTTCAACCCTAAGTCCTTTCTTAGATGATGATGTTTCAAATAAGGATTCCATTTGTTAATTTAGGTTTTGTTGTTCTATATAAGTTGTCTTGCATTCGTGCAGAAAACGTTATAGAAACGAAGTGTTTGTTGTTCAGAATTTATATTGGATCAAATGATTTAGAAACCATTCAAAGAAGGCTCCGTCTCAAATTCAATCAGCTTCTAGAAGTTCAGGTTTCCAATACTTTTAAACAAGTTACTAACCAAAAACAAATATCGTTCTTTTTGATATTGAGAAAGCGTTCGACTCGGTATGGCATAACGGACTTATATATAAAATGATGAACTACAATTTCCCTCTGTATATATGTAAAATAATCCAAAGTTTTTTGTCTGGTCGCAGTTTTAAAGTCCAAATTAATAAAAGTTGCTCTGATGCATTTCAAGTTGTGATGGGAGCTCCACAAGGCGCAGTCCTATTGCCAGCACTTTATAATTTGCACACATCTGATTTTCCGAGCTTACCACAATGTGATGCAGCCATCTTTGCTGATGATACTGCCATATTTTCATCACATAAATTCGCTCTCGATATCGAGAGGAATCTAAACCATGCGATGGAAATATTAGAAGCTTATTTTTCCAAGTGGAAAATAAAATTGAATGGTGACAAAACACAAGCAATATTTTTTAGCCGAAAAAGGAAATCTTGTTTTCTCCCTAGTAGCCAAATCCAGGCTGCTGGAAAAAGTATTGAGTGGGAGAGCTCGGTGAGATATTTAGGTATCTATCTTGACACAAGATTAACGTTCAAGGAACATATCTAGAAAATAGCCGTTAATTTATTATATCCATTTATCAACAGAAAGTCAAAGCTAAGTATTGGTAATAACAAAATACTCCATAAAGTGATTTTTCAAGCTATTCTCCAATACGGCTGCCCTGTTTGGGCGAACAGTGCAAAATCTCACATCAAACGCCTTCAAGTTTCCCAAAACAAAATTCTTCGAATGATGCTTAATCTTCCTTGGTACCACTCTACCCTAGACCTACATGAAAGAGCGAATGTTGAAATGATTTCGGAACGAATACAGAAGCTTAATAACAAATTTAACTTAGGCTGTACTTTTGCTGATAATCACTTAGTTAACGAACTATGTAATTGATATCCCATGTTTTTATTACATTATTATTTACTTGAAATTTATTTATCCATCTATTTATATTAAGTCACATAGTTATTTTGTCTATTTAACCAATTGTTTACTATAACTAATCATTTATTTGTTTACTTATATATTTATATATTTATTTATTTTCTTATTTATACACTTAATTATTTATTAATTTTTATATCAATATATCTATTTATTTATTTCTTTATTTATTTATTTATTTATTTACTTTTTTATTTATTAATTTATACATTTATTTATTTATTTATTCATTTATTTATTTATTTTTTTCTTTTTTCATAAATATATATCTATTTGCTGTTTTTTTTTTTTTTTGTTCTCTCTATAAAGGTTTTTTATCGAATTTTCCTTTAAAACGCTGTATTATTGTATAGTATAACTCATTTCGATTGTGATATCTAATCCTATTTCAGAAGTAATATATAGCCATATAAAATCTCTGAACTGTAAAATGTGCGGTAATACCATAATTTGTAAATTTAATCTCGAAATAAATAAATCTATCTATCTAAATATCGTGCTCTACCCCACGTCGCAAGTTCATCTTAATGGAGCCGAATTTTGAACCGTATGAGCAAGACAATTGAGCGGATCATTTTACAGAAAAAGGTTGCTTTGGAAATGAAGGAGGAGGTTAAACTGCGAATGATATGAGCTGTGTAATATTTTGTTAAGTTTAGTCCGAAAAGGGCAAAAATTTGGACATCGAACCTTCGGAAGAAGGCTCAAGCTTACTTTTTTTTAACCCTCTCAGAATCGATGGGCTGATAAGTAAATAAGGACTCTTTTACGAGTGACAACAAGGCAAGGAAACTTTGCGGAATCAATATCTACGCAGAAGGCCAACCATCGAGCGAAGTAAAACCATGCGAGGCGAAATGTCTAGAACACTTTTTATACCAATACCCAGTTTATCTATCTACCTTTATTTAAGAAAGACTAACATGAACTCTTTTGGATAATACTCATTTATTTTCCACAATTAACACTATAAAATTTTAAAATTCAAATGAGAAATACTTAATTCGCTAACTATTAAAATACTGTGTAAGACCGATGATCGGTTCGCAACACATAAAAATTATAAATTAAGCCTTATGTGTAACCAGTATTAAATTAATAATATTTTTTTTTATTTATAATAATCTTGAACTCTAGAAAGAAAAGTCGAGTTAAAAAAAACTTTCTCCTTTTATTGTAATTTTTCTTATAAATAACTAACCTAATTTAACCTAACTTAACCTAATTTAACCTAACTTAACCTAATTTAACCTAACTTAACCTTATTTAACCTAACTTAACCTAATTTAACATAGCTTAACCTAACTAAACCTAAGCGTTAGCTTCAGCCCAGTCAAGCCACCAATATTTTGCTCTGTTTAATCTATTCATCATCATCCCCCTAGTGCATTGGTACACCGTGAACCCTTTTGTCTGTTGCTCTTCTAGCAGCATGGTATATAATAGCAACATTGTTCGAGTCCGATAAGTAGCCATGTGCGTCCAAATACAGGAATGCTTCAGGTGGTAAATGTCCGTTTTCTAATAAATTTCTAAAATATCCCGGGTTAGGATAAAACAAACCCGATATGAGCTCATTCTCAGTAACATTCGCCGACCGCGCAAAATGATTCCTCACAAGGTCCAGGATAACGTCGGAATGTGCGCTTCTGTACAACCGTGTGCAAGCTCGCAGGGATTTTCGTTCAAATATTCTAAACTTTTCCATATAGGATGGACTTATGTTCCATCATACTGGACTCGCATAACTCAGAATTGGACGCACAAAGGCTTGGTAGCAAATAACCTTCACATCGGATCATAGATAGTTGGAGTAAAAAAGTCCTTTGAGCGACAAAAATGCTGCTTTCGCTTTTTTTAACTGAGTATTAACGTGTTCATTGTAGTACAAAAAATTGTCTAAATGAACACCTAAATACTTCACAACAGTCTTTGACTCGATGCGATGTCCATCTGAAGTAAGCTTTATTTCGAAACCTGTCTTTAAAGTATAAAATTTGTCTATTTTTCTATCAATTTCTTTTTTGCTCATTCGATGCAAATCAAGTGTCTATTTTGATAGCAGCTTTGCAACTTTTCGCTTTTCGCGTGTACGCAAAAAGAAAGGAAGCTTACCCTTTTGCAAACTAGTGTATCCCAGAATTTTTTTTGCTACAAGTTTAAAAAAGGAGTACAATAAAAGGATAAAAAAAAAACCAACCGAATCTTTACAACAGAGTCAATTTTTATTATTTTTGTTTTTAACGTGTTCCTTAATTTTTAAATGCAAAAAGTTTCCTAAATTTTTTACTCTAATGCTTCGGTAATTCGGCATGTCCACCAATTTCTGCCTTAAATATTTTTTTTATTATCTTAAGAAACAACACAAAAAAATTAGTCACCAGTGAATTTCTTATTTAGTAATTTTTAGTTTAAGCGACTTTGTTCTCGAACTACCTGCCACCTGCGTGCACAGCCATCGTCAAATATTAACGTCTGGAGAGCCAACACACTCACGTTATAAGCTTGGATTAAGTTATTTTTAATCCTAGCTGTGTGAACGAAAGCAACATGCTTCTTGTATGTCCATAATAGGAGACGAACAATTGCTGGGCATTGCGGAAAATCTGTTTCGAATACAGTTTGGCACGATTTGAAAATTCCACGGTATTGTATGTTGTATGAGATAAGCCAGCACTTACTCCAACTTTTTCCCTGATTTTATTTGACACCTTACAAATCCCGAAAAATATTTAACTAACAAGCGGACTTTCAATTAGCGGAGTTCATTTAATTTGCTTACGTTTTCCGCTGTTCTGGTCTCTTTTTCCATTTTTCCAAAATCCACTTCGACATTCCATCTGGGAGTGATTTCCAACCTCAAAAGCCTCTTCATTTCGACCTTTTTGAAAATGGTTCTCATGTGCGGTTTAGAATTAAACAAAGTTGGACCCGAGCAAATATAAGGAAAATGCATCATTCTCTTAAGTCTTTCATGGAATAAACAAAGCAACCATGCCTCCAAAAATTGAAGAGAATATTAGTCAAAAAATACTTTTGGAACCTAGAAAAGGATTTACGCACTATTTTGGACAACATACTATTGCAATAAAACACAAACTCAATTTCATCAGTTCTCTTAGGCTTAGCCTTTAAATTGACTTCGTCTTTAACATGTAACCAACATAACAACTTTGTAGTCGGCCGTACTTATCGCGACTTTGAGGATGCACTGTCAATGTCAGAAAATTGTTCACCAAATGAAACGTGACTCGCAAAATTTCAAATTCAATTCAATATCTGAACATTTAATGTAGCTATAAATGAACATATAAGTTAGATGGATGGATAGATCAAAGCCTGAGAACTGCTTTCCAGCGCTGATGGTCATGATGACTTCCATTTGGCTAGACCAAAGTTGATATAGTTGCTTGACCCTTGAACCGGGAGTTCAGCCTTCCCGTTCTTCATGAACCTGGTGGCTGGAGTCGACGGCTTTTTACCTTCCGGACTATATCCACATCTTTGTACAGCTCATAGAGTTCACGGCTATGCCTATCCGATGAAGGAATTTTCTTTCGACAGATCCCAATATTTGCTAATCGTCCTGTATTCGCCTCAAAAAAGCAGGACAAGCAAAATCTGTATTTTTTAGAGCAGTATTTTTGTCCTTCGTGTTAGGAGTTAAGACCCTAGTTGTTATTACAAACCGAAGCACCAGCGGTTACCCAGGATTATTCGCCGTCGGATCTCCACTTTGGTGTTGTTGGTGGAGGATTTATTAGTTTCGAGGCAGTTGAACTCCTTTATACCTCGAAATTGGAGCTGTCAATCATCAGGTTTTGGCTGTAATGATGTTCGAGGTGCATTTTGAAATCATGGGCTATAGTCCAGCAAAATTTCGACAAAATACCTCGGATTTCACATCTCAATATTTTTGTTACTAAAAGGACCTCAGAGCTAAATTTTGGAATATGTGTTCAATTTGAGGTTTCCTTTACTATCAATATATCAGAAAAGGTCATTTACAATTTTGCAAAAAAAGTGCATTTTGAAATCATGGGCTATAGTCCAGCAGAATTTCGACAAAATACCTCGGATTTCACATCTCAATATTTTTGTTACTAAAAGGACCTCAGAGCTAAATTTTGGAATATGTGTTCAATTTGAGGTTTCCTTTACTATCAATATATCAGAAAAGGTCATTTACAATTTTGCAAAAAAAGTGAATTTTGAAATCATGGGCTATAGTCCAGCAGAATTTCGCCAAAATACCTCGGATTGCACATCTCAATATTTTTGTTACTAAAAGGACCTCAGAGCTAAAATTTGAAATATTGGTTCAGTTTGAGATTTTCTTTATTATCAATATATCAGAAAAGGTCATTTGCAATTTTGCGAAAAAAGTGCATTTTGAAATCATGGGCTATAGTCCAGCAGAATTTCGCCAAAATACCTCGGATTTCACATCTCAATATTTTTGTTACTAAAAGGACCTCAGAGCTAAAATTTGAAATATTGGTTCAGTTTAAGATTTTCTTTATTATCAATATATCCGAAAAGGTCATTTGCAATTTTGCGAAAAAAGTGCATTTTGAAATCATGGGCTATAGTCCAGCAAAGTTTCGCCAAATTACCTCGGATTTCACATCTCAATATTTTTATTACTAAAAGGACCTCAAAGCTAAATTTTGGAATATGTGTTCAATTTGAGATTTCCTTTACTATTAATATATCAGAAAAGGTCATT
The DNA here is from genome assembly GCA_963555765.1 of Orthonevra nobilis. Taxonomy (NCBI): domain Eukaryota; kingdom Metazoa; phylum Arthropoda; class Insecta; order Diptera; family Syrphidae; genus Orthonevra; species Orthonevra nobilis. Next base: position 104,230,165 of record OY743224.1, on the reverse strand, counting down.
TGCAATTTTGCGAAAAAAGTGCATTTTGAAATCATGGGCTATAGTCCAGCAAAGTTTCGCCAAATTACCTCGGATTTCACATCTCAATATTTTTATTACTAAAAGGACCTCAAAGCTAAATTTTGGAATATATGTTCGATTTGAGATTTCCTTTACTATTAATATATCAGAAAAGGTCATTTGCAATTTTGCGAAAAAAGTGCATTTTGAAATCATGGGCTATAGTCCAGCAAAGTTTCGCCAAATTACCTCGGATTTCACATCTCAATATTTTTATTACTAAAAGGACCTCAAAGCTAAATTTTGGAATATGTGTTCAATTTGAGATTTCCTTTACTATTAATATATCAGAAAAGGTCATTTGCAATTTTGCGAAAAAAGTGCATTTTGAAATCATGGGCTATAGTCCAGCAGAATTTCGCCAAAATACCTCGGATTTCACATCTCAATATTTTTGTTACTAAAAGGACCTCAGAGCTTAAATTTGAAATATTGGTTCAGTTTGAGATTTTCTTTATTATCAATATATCAGAAAAGGTCATTTGCAATTTTGTGAAAAAAGTGCATTTTGAAATCATGGGCTATAGTCCAGCAGAATTTCGCCAAAATACCTCGGATTTCACATCTCAATATTTTTGTTACTAAAAGGACCTCAGAGCTAAAATTTGAAATATTGGTTCAGTTTGAGATTTTCTTTATTATCAATATATCAGAAAAGGTCATTTGCAATTTTGTGAAAAAAGTGCATTTTGAAATCATGGGCCATAGTCCAGCAGAATTTCGCCAAAATACCTCGGATTTCACATCTCAATATTTTTGTTACTAAAAGGACCTCAGAGCTAAAATTTGAAATATTGGTTCAGTTTGAGATTTTCTTTATTATCAATACATCAGAAAAGGTCATTTGCAATCTTGCGAAAAAAGTGCATTTTGAAAACATGGGCTATAGTCCAGCAGAATTTCGCCAAAAAACCTCGGATTTCACATCTCAATATTTTTGTTACTAAAAGGACCTCAGAGCTAAAATTTGAAATATTGGTTCAGTTTGAGATTTTCTTTATTATCAATACATCAGAAAAGGTCATTTGCAATTTTGTGAAAAAAGTGCATTTTGAAATCATGGGTTATAGTCCAGCAGAATTTCGCCAAAATACCTCGGATTTCACATCTCAATATTTTTGTTACTAAAAGGACCTCAGAGCTAAATTTTGGAATACGTGTTCAATTTGAGATTTCCTTAACTATTGATATATCAGAAAAGGTCATTTGCAATTTTGCGAAAAAAGTGCATTTTGAAATCATGGGCTACAGTCCAGCAGAATTTCGCCAAAATACCTCGGATTTCACATCTCAATATTTTTGTTACTAAAAGGACCTCAGAGCTAAAATTTGAAATATTGGTTCAGTTTGAGATTTTCTTTATTATCAATATATCAGAAAAGGTCATTTGCAATTTTGTGAAAAAAGTGCATTTTGAAATCATGGGCTATAGTCCAGCAGAATTTCGCCAAAATACCTCGGATTTCACATCTCAATATTTTTGTTACTAAAAGGACCTCAGAGCTAAAATTTGAAATATTGGTTCAGTTTGAGATTTTCTTTATTATCAATACATCAGAAAAGGTCATTTGCAATTTTGTGAAAAAAGTGCATTTTGAAATCATGGGCCATAGTCCAGCAGAATTTCGCCAAAATACCTCGGATTTCACATCTCAATATTTTTGTTACTAAAAGTACCTCAGAGCTTAAATTTGAAATATTGGTTCAGTTTGAGATTTCCTTTACTATCAATACATCAGAAAAGGTCATTTGCAATTTTGTGAAAAAAGTGCATTTTGAAATCATGGGTTATAGTCCAGCAGAATTTCGCCAAAATACCTCGAATTTCACATCTCAATATTTTTATTACTAAAAGGACCTCAGAGCTAAATTTTGGAATACGTGTTCAATTTGAGATTTCCTTTACTATCAATACATCAGAAAAGGTCATTTGCAATTTTGTGAAAAAAGTGCATTTTGAAATCATGGGCTATAGTCCAGCAGAATTTCGCCAAAATACCTCGGATTTCACATCTCAATATTTTTGTTACTAAAAGGACCTCAGAGCTAAATTTTGGAATACGTGTTCAATTTGAGATTTCCTTTACTATCAATACATCAGAAAAGGTCATTTGCAATTTTGTGAAAAAAGTGCATTTTGAAATCATGGGCTATAGTCCAGCAGAATTTCGCCAAAATACCTCGGATTTCACATCTCAATATTTTTGTTACTAAAAGGACCTCAGAGCTAAATTTTGGAATACGTGTTCAATTTGAGATTTCCTTTACTATCAATACATCAGAACAGGTCATTTGCAATTTTGTGAAAAAAGTGCATTTTGAAATCATGGGCTATAGTCCAGCAGAATTTCGCCAAAATACCTCGGATTTCATATCTCAATATTTTTGTTACTAAAAGGACCTCAGAGCTAAATTTTGGAATACGTGTTCAATTTGAGATTTCCTTTACTATTGATGTATCAGAAAAGGTCATTTGCAATTTTGCGAAAAAAGTGCATTTTGAAAACATGGGCTATAGTCCAGCAGAATTTCGCCAAAAAACCTCGGATTTCACATCTCAATATTTTTGTTACTAAAAGGACCTCAGAGCTAAATTTTGGAATACGTGTTCAATTTGAGATTTCCTTTACTATCAATACATCAGAAAAGGTCATTTGCAATTTTGCGAAAAAAGTGCATTTTGAAATCATGGGCTATAGTCCAGCAGAATTTCGCCAAAAAACCTCGGATTTCACATCTCAATATTTTTGTTACTAAAAGGACCTCAGAGCTAAATTTTGGAATACGTGTTCAATTTGAGATTTCCTTTACTATTGATGTATCAGAAAAGGTCATTTCAATCTTGCGAAAAAAGTGCATTTTGAAAACATGGGCTATAGTCCAGCAGAATTTCGCCAAAAAACCTCGGATTTCACATCTCAATATTTTTGTTACTAAAAGGACCTCAGAGCTAAATTTTGGAATACGTGTTCAATTTAAGATTTCCTTTACTATCAATACATCAGAAAAGGTCATTTGCAATTTTGCGAAAAAAGTGCATTTTGAAATCATGGGTTATAGTCCAGCAGAATTTCGCCAAAATACCTCGGATTTCACATCTCAATATTTTTGTTACTAAAAGGACCTCAGAGCTAAATTTTGGAATACGTGTTCAATTTGAGATTTCCTTTACTATTGATGTATCAGAAAAGGTCATTTGCAATCTTGCGAAAAAAGTGCATTTTGAAAACATGGGCTATAGTCCAGCAGAATTTCGCCAAAAAACCTCGGATTTCACATCTCAATATTTTTGTTACTAAAAGGACCTCAGAGCTAAATTTTGGAATACGTGTTCAATTTGAGATTTCCTTTACTATCAATATATCAGAAAAGGTCATTTGCAATTTTGTGAAAAAAGTGCATTTTGAAATCATGGGTTATAGTCCAGCAGAATTTCGCCAAAATACCTCGGATTTCACATCTCAATATTTTTGTTACTAAAAGGACCTCAGAGCTAAATTTTGGAATACGTGTTCAATTTGAGATTTCCTTTACTATCAATACATCAGAAAAGGTCATTTGCAATTTTGCGAAAAAAGTGCATTTTGAAATCATGGGCTATAGTCCAGTAGAATTTCGCCAAAATACCTCGGATTTCACATCTCAATATTTTTGTTACTAAAAGGACCTCAGAGCTAAATTTTGGAATACGTGTTCAATTTGAGATTTCCTTTACTTTTGATGTATCAGAAAAGGTCATTTGCAATTTTGCGAAAAAAGTGCATTTTGAAATCATGGGCTATAGTCCAGCAGAATTTCGCCAAAATACCTCGGATTTCACATCTCAATATTTTTGTTACTAAAAGGACCTCAGAGCTAAATTTTGGAATACGTGTTCAATTTGAGATTTCCTTTACTATGAATACATCAGAAAAGGTCATTTGCAATTTTGTGAAAAAAGTGCATTTTGAAATCATGGGTTATAGTCCAGCAGAATTTCGCCAAAATACCTCGGATTTCACATCTCAATATTTTTGTTACTAAAAGGACCTCAGAGCTAAATTTTGGAATAGGTGTTCAATTTGAGATTTCCTTTACTATCAATACATCAGAAAAGGTCATTTGCAATTTTGCGAAAAAAGTGCATTTTGAAATCATGGTCTATAGTCCAGTAGAATTTCGCCAAAATACCTCGGATTTCACATCTCAATATTTTTGTTACTAAAAGGACCTCAGAGCTAAATTTTGGAATACGTGTTCAATTTAAGATTTCCTTTACTATCAATGCATCAGAAAAGGTCATTTGCAATTTTGCGAAAAAAGTGCATTTTGAAATCATGGGCTATAGTCCAGCAGAATTTCGCCAAAATACCTCGGATTTCACATCTCAATATTTTTGTTACTAAAAGGACCTCAGAGCTAAATTTTGGAATACGTGTTCAATTTGAGATTTCCTTTACTATTGATATATCAGAAAAGGTCATTTGCAATTTTGCGAAAAAAGTGCATTTTGAAATCATGGGCTATAGTCCAGCAGAATTTCGCCAAAATACCTCGGATTTCACATCTCAATATTTTTGTTACTAAAAGGACCTCAGAGCTAAATTTTGGAATACGTGTTCAATTTAAGATTTCCTTTACTATCAATGCATCAGAAAAGGTCATTTGCAATTTTGCGAAAAAAGTGCATTTTGAAATCATGGGCTATAGTCCAGCAGAATTTCGCCAAAATACCTCGGATTTCACATCTCAATATTTTTGTTACTAAAAGGACCTCAGAGCTAAATTTTGGAATACGTGTTCAATTTGAGATTTCCTTTACTATTGATGTATCAGAAAAGGTCATTTGCAATTTTGCGAAAAAAGTGCATTTTGAAATCATGGGCTATAGTCCAGCAGAATTTCGCCAAAATACCTCGGATTTCACATCTCAATATTTTTGTTACTAAAAGGACCTCAGAGCTAAATTTTGGAATACGTGTTCAATTTGAGATTTCCTTTACTATTGATGTATCAGAAAAGATCATTTGCAATTTTGCGAAAAAAGTGCATTTTGAATTCATGGGCTATAGTCCAGCAGAATTTCGCCAAAATACCTCGGAATTCACATCTCAATATTTTTGTTACTAAAAGGACCTCAGAGCTAAATTTTGGAATACGTGTTCAATTTGAGATTTCCTTTACTATCAATAAATCAGAAAAGGTCATTTGCAATTTTGTGAAAAAAGTTCATTTTGAAATCATGGGCTATAGTCCAGCAGAATTTCGCCAAAATACCTCGGATTTCACATCTCAATATTTTTGTTACTAAAAGGACCTCAGAGCTAAATTTTGGAATACTTGTTCAATTTGAGATTTCCTTTACTATCAATACATCAGAACAGGTCATTTGCAATTTTGTGAAAAAAGTGCATTTTGAAATCATGGGCTATAGTCCAGCAGAATTTCGCCAAAATACCTCGGATTTCACATCTCAATATTTTTGTTACTAAAAGGACCTCAGAGCTAAATTTTGGAATACGTGTTCAATTTGAGATTTCCTTTACTATCAATACATCAGAACAGGTCATTTGCAATTTTGTGAAAAAAGTGCATTTTGAAATCATGGGCTATAGTCCAGCAGAATTTCGCCAAAATACCTCGGATTTCACATCTCAATATTTTTGTTACTAAAAGGACCTCAGAGCTAAATTTTGGAATACTTGTTCAATTTGAGATTTCCTTTACTATTGATATATCAGAAAAGGTCATTTGCAATTTTGCGAAAAAAGTGCATTTTGAAATCATGGGCTATAGTCCAGTAGAATTTCGCCAAAATACCTCGGATTTCACATCTCAATATTTTTGTTACTAAAAGGACCTCAGAGCTAAATTTTGGAATACGTGTTCAATTTGAGATTTCCTTTACTATCAATACATCAGAACAGGTCATTTGCAATTTTGTGAAAAAAGTGCATTTTGAAATCATGGGCTATAGTCCAGCAGAATTTCGCCAAAATACCTCGGATTTCACATCTCAATATTTTTGTTACTAAAAGGACCTCAGAGCTAAATTTTGGAATACTTGTTCAATTTGAGATTTCCTTAACTATTGATATATCAGAAAAGGTCATTTGCAATTTTGCGAAAAAAGTGCATTTTGAAATCATGGGCTATAGTCCAGTAGAATTTCGCCAAAATACCTCGGATTTCACATCTCAATATTTTTGTTACTAAAAGGACCTCAGAGCTAAATTTTGGAATACTTGTTCAATTTGAGATTTCCTTTACTATTGATATATCAGAAAAGGTCATTTGCAATTTTGCGAAAAAAGTGCATTTTGAAATCATGGGCTATAGTCCAGCAGAATTTCGCCAAAATACCTCGGATTTCACATCTCAATATTTTTGTTACTAAAAGGACCTCAGAGCTAAATTTTGGAATACGTGTTCAATTTGAGATTTCCTTTACTATTGATGTATCAGAAAAGATCATTTGTAATTTTGCGAAAAAAGTGCATTTTGAAATCATGGGCTATAGTCCAGCAGAATTTCGCCAAAATACCTCGGATTTCACATCTCAATATTTTTGTTACTAAAAGGACCTCAGAGCTAAATTTTGGAATACGTGTTCAATTTAAGATTTCCTTTACTATCAATACATCAGAAAAGGTCATTTGCAATTTTGCGAAAAAAGTGCATTTTGAAATCATGGGCTATAGTCCAGCAGAATTTCGCCAAAATACCTCGGATTTCACATCTCAATATTTTTGTTACTAAAAGGACCTCAGAGCTAAATTTTGGAATACGTGTTCAATCTGAGATTTCCTTTACTATTAATACATCAGAAAAGGTCATTTGCAATTTTGTGAAAAAAGTGCATTTTGAAATCATGGGCTATAGTCCAGCAGAATTTCGCCAAAATACCTCGGATTTCACATCTCAATATTTTTGTTACTAAAAGGACCTCAGAGCTAAATTTTGGAATACGTGTTCAATCTGAGATTTCCTTTACTATTAATACATCAGAAAAGGTCATTTGCAATTTTGTGAAAAAAGTGCATTTTGAAATCATGGGCTATAGTCCAGCAGAATTTCGCCAAAATACCTCGGATTTCACATCTCAATATTTTTGTTACTAAAAGGACCTCAGAGCTAAATTTTGGAATACGTGTTCAATTTGAGATTTCCTTTACTATCAATACATCAGAAAAGGTCATTTGCAATTTTGTGAAAAAAGTGCATTTTGAAATCATGGGCTATAGTCCAGCAGAATTTCGCCAAAATACCTCGGATTTCACATCTCAATATTTTTGTTACTAAAAGGAATTCAGAGCTAAATTTTGGAATACGTGTTCAATTTGAGATTTCCTTTACTATCAATACATCAGAACAGGTCATTTGCAATTTTGTGAAAAAAGTGCATTTTGAAATCATGGGCTATAGTCCAGCAGAATTTCGCCAAAATACCTCGGATTTCACATCTCAATATTTTTGTTACTAAAAGGACCTCAGAGCTAAATTTTGGAATACGTGTTCAATTTGAGATTTCCTTTACTATCAATACATCAGAAAAGATCATTTGCAATTTTGTGAAAAAAGTGCATTTTGAAATCATGGGCTATAGTCCAGCAGAATTTCGCCAAAATACCTCGGATTTCACATCTCAATATTTTTGTTACTAAAAGGACCTCAGAGCTAAATTTTGGAATACGTGTTCAATTTGAGATTTCCTTTACTATCAATACATCAGAACAGGTTATTTGCAATTTTGTGAAAAAAGTGCATTTTGAAATCATGGGCTATAGTCCAGCCCATTCCAGCAGAATTTCGCCAAAATACCTCGGATTTCACATCTCAATATTTTTGTTACTAAAAGGACCTCAGAGCTAAATTTTGGAATACGTGTTCAATTTGAGATTTCCTTTACTATCAATACATCAGAAAAGGTCATTTGCAATTTTGTGAAAAAAGTGCATTTTGAAATCATGGGCTATAGTCCAGCAGAATTTCGCCAAAATACCTCGGATTTCACATCTCAATATTTTTGTTACTAAAAGGACCTCAGAGCTAAATTTTGGAATACGTGTTCAATTTGAGATTTCCTTTACTATCAATACATCAGAAAAGGTCATTTGCAATTTTGTGAAAAAAGTGCATTTTGAAATCATGGGCTATAGTCCAGCAGAATTTCGCCAAAATACCTCGGATTTCACATCCCAATATTTTTGTTACTAAAAGGACCTCAGAGCTAAATTTTGGAATACGTGTTCAATTTGAGATTTCCTTTACTATCAATACATCAGAACAGGTCATTTGCAATTTTGTGAAAAAACTGCATTTTGAAATCATGGGCTATAGTCCAGCAGAATTTCGCCAAAATACCTCGGATTTCACATCTCAATATTTTTGTTACTAAAAGGACCTCAGAGCTAAATTTTGGAATACGTGTTCAATTTGAGATTTCCTTTACTATCAATACATCAGAAAAGGTCATTTGCAATTTTGTGAAAAAAGTGCATTTTGAAATCATGGGCTATAGTCCAGCAGAATTTCGCCAAAATACCTCGGATTTCACATCTCAATATTTTTGTTACTAAAAGGAATTCAGAGCTAAATTTTGGAATACGTGTTCAATTTGAGATTTCCTTTACTATCAATACATCAGAACAGGTCATTTGCAATTTTGTGAAAAAAGTGCATTTTGAAATCATGGGCTATAGTCCAGCAGAATTTCGCCAAAATACCTCGGATTTCACATCTCAATATTTTTGTTACTAAAAGGACCTCAGAGCTAAATTTTGGAATACGTGTTCAATTTGAGATTTCCTTTACTATCAATACATCAGAAAAGGTCATTTGCAATTTTGTGAAAAAAGTGCATTTTGAAATCATGGGCTATAGTCCAGCAGAATTTCGCGAAAATACCTCGGATTTCACATCTCAATATTTTTGTTACTAAAAGGACCTCAGAGCTAAATTTTGGAATACGTGTTCAATTTGAGATTTCCTTTACTATCAATACATCAGAACAGGTCACTTGCAATTTTGTGAAAAAAGTGCATTTTGAAATCATGGGCTATAGTCCAGCAGAATTTCGCCAAAATACCTCGGATTTCACATCTCAATATTTTTGTTACTAAAAGGACCTCAGAGCTAAATTTTGGAATACGTGTTCAATTTGAGATTTCCTTTACTATCAATACATCAGAACAGGTCATTTGCAATTTTGTGAAAAAAGTGCATTTTGAAATCATGGGCTATAGTCCAGCAGAATTTCGCCAAAATACCTCGGATTTCACATCTCAATATTTTTGTTACTAAAAGGACCTCAGAGCTAAATTTTGGAATACGTGTTCAATTTGAGATTTCCTTTACTATCAATACATCAGAAAAGGTCATTTGCAATTTTGTGAAAAAAGTGCATTTTGAAATCATGGGCTATAGTCCAGCAGAATTTCGCCAAAATACCTCGGATTTCACATCTCAATATTTTTCTTACTAAAAGGACCTCAGAGCTAAATTTTGGAATACGTGTTCAATTTGAGATTTCCTTTACTATCAATACATCAGAAAAGGTTATTTGCAATTTTGTGAAAAAAGTGCATTTTGAAATCATGGGCTATAGTCCAGCAGAATTTCGCCAAAATACCTCGGATTTAACATCTCAATATTTTTGTTACTTAAAGGACCCCAGAGCTAAATTTTGGGATTTCTGTTCAATTTGAGATTTCCTTTACTATCAATACATCAGAACAGGTCATTTTCAATTTTGTGAAAAAAGTGCATTTTGAAATCATGGGCTATAGTCCAGCAGAATTTCGCCAAAATACCTCGGATTTCACATCTCAATATTTTTGTTATTAAAAGGACCTCAGAGCTAAATTTTGGAATACGTGTTCAATTTGAGATTTCCTTTACTATCAATACATCAGAAAAGGTCATTTGCAATTTTGTGAAAAAAGTGCATTTTGAAATCATGGGCTATAGTCCAGCAGAATTTCGCCAAAATACCTCGGATTTCACATCTCAATATTTTTGTTACTTAAAGGACCCCAGAGCTAAATTTTGGAATACGTGTTCAATCTGAGATTTCCTTTACTATTAATACATCAGAAAAGGTCATTTGCAATTTTGTGAAAAAAGTGCATTTTGAAATCATGGGCTATAGTCCAGCAGAATTTCGCCAAAATACCTCGGATTTCACATCTCAATATTTTTGTTACTAAAAGGACCTCAGAGCTAAATTTTGGAATACGTGTTCAATTTGAGATTTCCTTTACTATCAATACATCAGAAAAGGTCATTTGCAATTTTGTGAAAAAAGTGCATTTTGAAATCATGGGCTATAGTCCAGCAGAATTTCGCCAAAATACCTCGGATTTCACATCTCAATATTTTTGTTACTAAAAGGACCTCAGAGCTAAATTTTGGAATACGTGTTCAATTTGAGATTTCCTTTACTATCAATACATCAGAAAAGGTCATTTGCAATTTTGTGAAAAAAGTGCATTTTGAAATCATGGGCTATAGTCCAGCAGAATTTCGCCAAAATACCTCGGATTTCACATCCCAATATTTTTGTTACTAAAAGGACCTCAGAGCTAAATTTTGGAATACGTGTTCAATTTGAGATTTCCTTTACTATCAATACATCAGAACAGGTCATTTGCAATTTTGTGAAAAAAGTGCATTTTGAAATCATGGGCTATAGTCCAGCAGAATTTCGCCAAAATACCTCGGATTTCACATCTCAATATTTTTGTTACTAAAAGGACCTCAGAGCTAAATTTTGGAATACGTGTTCAATTTGAGATTTCCTTTACTATCAATACATCAGAAAAGATCATTTGCAATTTTGTGAAAAAAGTGCATTTTGAAATCATGGGCTATAGTCCAGCAGAATTTCGCCAAAATACCTCGGATTTCACATCTCAATATTTTTGTTACTAAAAGGACCTCAGAGCTAAATTTTGGAATACGTGTTCAATTTGAGAATTCCTTTACTATCAATACATCAGAACAGGTTATTTGCAATTTTGTGAAAAAAGTGCATTTTGAAATCATGGGCTATAGTCCAGCCCATTCCAGCAGAATTTCGCCAAAATACCTCGGATTTCACATCTCAATATTTTTGTTACTAAAAGGAATTCAGAGCTAAATTTTGGAATACGTGTTCAATTTGAGATTTCCTTTACTATCAATACATCAGAACAGGTCATTTGCAATTTTGTGAAAAAAGTGCATTTTGAAATCATGGGCTATAGTCCAGCAGAATTTCGCCAAAATACCTCGGATTTCACATCTCAATATTTTTGTTACTAAAAGGACCTCAGAGCTAAATTTTGGAATACGTGTTCAATTTGAGATTTCCTTTACTATCAATACATCAGAAAAGGTCATTTGCAATTTTGTGAAAAAAGTGCATTTTGAAATCATGGGCTATAGTCCAGCAGAATTTCGCGAAAATACCTCGGATTTCACATCTCAATATTTTTGTTACTAAAAGGACCTCAGAGCTAAATTTTGGAATACGTGTTCAATTTGAGATTTCCTTTACTATCAATACATCAGAACAGGTCACTTGCAATTTTGTGAAAAAAGTGCATTTTGAAATCATGGGCTATAGTCCAGCAGAATTTCGCCAAAATACCTCGGATTTCACATCTCAATATTTTTGTTACTAAAAGGACCTCAGAGCTAAATTTTGGAATACGTGTTCAATTTGAGATTTCCTTTACTATCAATACATCAGAAAAGGTCATTTGCAATTTTGTGAAAAAAGTGCATTTTGAAATCATGGGCTATACAGCAGAATTTCGCCAAAATACCTCGGATTTCACATCTCAATATTTTTCTTACTAAAAGGACCTCAGAGCTAAATTTTGGAATACGTGTTCAATTTGAGATTTCCTTTACTATCAATACATCAGAAAAGGTCATTTGCAATTTTGTGAAAAAAGTGCATTTTGAAATCATGGGCTATAGTCCAGCAGAATTTCGCCAAAATACCTCGGATTTAACATCTCAATATTTTTGTTACTTAAAGGACCCCAGAGCTAAATTTTGGGATTTCTGTTCAATTTGAGATTTCCTTTACTATCAATACATCAGAACAGGTCATTTTCAATTTTGTGAAAAAAGTGCTTTTGAAATCATGGGCTATAGTCCAGCAGAATTTCGCCAAAATACCTCGGATTTCACATCTCAATATTTTTGTTACTAAAAGGACCTCAGAGCTAAATTTTGGAATACGTGTTCAATTTGAGATTTCCTTTACTATCAATACATCAGAAAAGGTCATTTGCAATTTTGTGAAAAAAGTGCATTTTGAAATCATGGGCTATAGTCCAGCAGAATTTCGCCAAAATACCTCGGATTTAACATCTCAATATTTTTGTTACTTAAAGGACCCCAGAGCTAAATTTTGGGATTTCTGTTCAATTTGAGATTTCCTTTACTATCAATACATCAGAACAGGTCATTTTCAATTTTGTGAAAAAAGTGCATTTTGAAATCATGGGCTATAGTCCAGCAGAATTTCGCCAAAATACCTCGGATTTCACATCTCAATATTTTTGTTACTAAAAGGACCTCAGAGCTAAATTTTGGAATACGTGTTCAATTTGAGATTTCCTTTACTATTGATATATCAGAAAAGATCATTTGCAATTTTACGAAAAAAGTGCATTTTGAAATCATGGGCTATAGTCCAGCAGAATTTCGCCAAATACCTCGGATTTCACATCTCAATCTTTTTGTTACTAAAAGGACCTCAGAGCTAAATTTTGGAATACGTGTTCAATTTGAGATTTCCTTTACTATCAATACATCAGAAAAGGTCATTTGCAATTTTGTGAAAAAAGTGCATTTTGAAATCATGGGCTATAGTCCAGCAGAATTTCGCCAAAATACCTCGGATTTCACATCTCAATATTTTTGTTACTAAAAGGACCTCAGAGCTAAATTTTGGAAAACGTGTTCAATTTGAGATTTCCTTTACTATCAATACATCAGAAAAGGTCATTTGCAATTTTGTGAAAAAAGTGCATTTTGAAATCATGGGCTATAGTCCAGCAGAATTTCGCCAAAATACCTCGGATTTCACATCTCAATATTTTTGTTACTAAAAGGACCTCAGAGCTAAATTTTGGAATACGTGTTCAATTTGAGATTTCCTTTACTATCAATACATCAGAAAAGGTCATTTGCAATTTTGTGAAAAAAGTGCATTTTGAAATCATGGGCTATAGTCCAGCAGAATTTCGCCAAAATACCTCGGATTTCACATCTCAATATTTTTGTTACTAAAAGGAATTCAGAGCTAAATTTTGGAATACGTGTTCAATTTGAGATTTCCTTTACTATCAATACATCAGAACAGGTCATTTGCAATTTTGTGAAAAAAGTGCATTTTGAAATCATGGGCTATAGTCCAGCAGAATTTCGCCAAAATACCTCGGATTTCACATCTCAATATTTTTGTTACTAAAAGGACCTCAGAGCTAAATTTTGGAATACGTGTTCAATTTGAGATTTCCTTTACTATCAATACATCAGAAAAGGTCATTTGCAATTTTGTGAAAAAAGTGCATTTTGAAATCATGGGCTATAGTCCAGCAGAATTTCGCGAAAATACCTCGGATTTCACATCTCAATATTTTTGTTACTAAAAGGACCTCAGAGCTAAATTTTGGAATACGTGTTCAATTTGAGATTTCCTTTACTATCAATACATCAGAACAGGTCACTTGCAATTTTGTGAAAAAAGTGCATTTTGAAATCATGGGCTATAGTCCAGCAGAATTTCGCCAAAATACCTCGGATTTCACATCTCAATATTTTTGTTACTAAAAGGACCTCAGAGCTACATTTTGGAATACGTGTTCAATTTGAGATTTCCTTTACTATCAATACATCAGAACAGGTCATTTGCAATTTTGTGAAAAAAGTGCATTTTGAAATCATGGGCTATAGTCCAGCAGAATTTCGCCAAAATACCTCGGATTTAACATCTCAATATTTTTGTTACTTAAAGGACCCCAGAGCTAAATTTTGGGATTTCTGTTCAATTTGAGATTTCCTTTACTATCAATACATCAGAACAGGTCATTTTCAATTTTGTGAAAAAAGTGCATTTTGAAATCATGGGCTATAGTCCAGCAGAATTTCGCCAAAATACCTCGGATTTCACATCTCAATATTTTTGTTACTAAAAGGACCTCAGAGCTAAATTTTGGAAAACGTGTTCAATTTGAGATTTCCTTTACTATCAATACATCAGAAAAGGTCATTTGCAATTTTGTGAAAAAAGTGCATTTTGAAATCATGGGCTATAGTCCAGCAGAATTTCGCCAAAATACCTCGGATTTCACATCTCAATCTTTTTGTTACTAAAAGGACCTCAGAGCTAAATTTTGGAATACGTGTTCAATTTGAGATTTCCTTTACTATCAATACATCAGAAAAGGTCATTTGCAATTTTGTGAAAAAAGTGCATTTTGAAATCATGGGCTATAGTCCAGCAGAATTTCGCCAAAATACCTCGGATTTCACATCCCAATATTTTTGTTACTAAAAGGACCTCAGAGCTAAATTTTGGAATACGTGTTCAATTTGAGATTTCCTTTACTATCAATACATCAGAACAGGTCATTTGCAATTTTGTGAAAAAAGTGCATTTTGAAATCATGGGCTATAGTCCAGCAGAATTTCGCCAAAATACCTCGGATTTCACATCTCAATATTTTTGTTACTAAAAGGACCTCAGAGCTAAATTTTGGAATACGTGTTCAATTTGAGATTTCCTTTACTATCAATACATCAGAAAAGGTCATTTGCAATTTTGTGAAAAAAGTGCATTTTGAAATCATGGGCTATAGTCCAGCAGAATTTCGCCAAAATACCTCGGATTTCACATCTCAATATTTTTGTTACTAAAAGGAATTCAGAGCTAAATTTTGGAATACGTGTTCAATTTGAGATTTCCTTTACTATCAATACATCAGAACAGGTCACTTGCAATTTTGTGAAAAAAGTGCATTTTGAAATCATGGGCTATAGTCCAGCAGAATTTCGCCAAAATACCTCGGATTTCACATCTCAATATTTTTGTTACTAAAAGGACCTCAGAGCTAAATTTTGGAATACGTGTTCAATTTGAGATTTCCTTTACTATCAATACATCAGAACAGGTCATTTGCAATTTTGTGAAAAAAGTGCATTTTGAAATCATGGGCTATAGTCCAGCAGAATTTCGCCAAAATACCTCGGATTTCACATCTCAATATTTTTGTTACTAAAAGGACCTCAGAGCTAAATTTTGGAATACGTGTTCAATTTGAGATTTTCTTTACTATTGATGTATCAGAAAAGGTCATTTGCAATTTTGCGAAAAAAGTGCATTTTGAAATCATGGGCTATAGTCCAGCGTAATTTCGCCAAAATACCTCGGATTTCACATCTCAATATTTTTCTTACTAAAAGGACCTCAGAGCTAAATTTTGGAATACGTGTTCAATTTGAGATTTCCTTTACTATCAATACATCAGAAAAGGTCATTTGCAATTTTGTGAAAAAAGTGCATTTTGAAATCATGGGCTATAGTCCAGCAGAATTTCGCCAAAATACCTCGGATTTAACATCTCAATATTTTTGTTACTTAAAGGACCCCAGAGCTAAATTTTGGGATTTCTGTTCAATTTGAGATTTCCTTTACTATCAATACATCAGAACAGGTCATTTTCAATTTTGTGAAAAAAGTGCATTTTGAAATCATGGGCTATAGTCCAGCAGAATTTCGCCAAAATACCTCGGATTTCACATCTCAATATTTTTGTTACTAAAAGGACCTCAGAGCTAAATTTTGGAATACGTGTTCAATTTGAGATTTCCTTTACTATTGATATATCAGAAAAGATCATTTGCAATTTTACGAAAAAAGTGCATTTTGAAATCATGGGCTATAGTCCAGCAGAATTTCGCCAAAATACCTCGGATTTCACATCTCAATATTTTTGTTACTAAAAGGACCTCAGAGCTAAATTTTGGAAAACGTGTTCAATTTGAGATTTCCTTTACTATCAATACATCAGAAAAGGTCATTTGCAATTTTGTGAAAAAAGTGCATTTTGAAATCATGGGCTATAGTCCAGCAGAATTTCGCCAAAATACCTCGGATTTCACATCTCAATATTTTTGTTACTAAAAGGACCTCAGAGCTAAATTTTGGAAAACGTGTTCAATTTGAGATTTCCTTTACTATCAATACATCAGAAAAGGTCATTTGCAATTTTGTGAAAAAAGTGCATTTTGAAATCATGGGCTATAGTCCAGCAGAATTTCGCCAAAATACCTCGGATTTCACATCTCAATATTTTTGTTACTAAAAGGACCTCAGAGCTAAATTTTGGAATACGTGTTCAATTTGAGATTTCCTTTACTATCAATACATCAGAAAAGGTCATTTGCAATTTTGTGAAAAAAGTGCATTTTGAAATCATGGGCTATAGTCCAGCAGAATTTCGCCAAAATACCTCGGATTTCACATCTCAATATTTTTGTTACTAAAAGGACCTCAGAGCTAAATTTTGGAATACGTGTTCAATTTGAGATTTCCTTTACTATCAATACATCAGAAAAGGTCATTTGCAATTTTGTGAGAAAAGTGCATTTTGAAATCATGGGCTATAGTCCAGCAGAATTTCGCCAAAATACCTCGGATTTCACATCTCAATATTTTTGTTACTAAAAGGACCTCAGAGCTAAATTTTGGAATACGTGTTCAATTTGAGATTTCCTTTACTATTGATATATCAGAAAAGATCATTTGCAATTTTACGAAAAAAGTGCATTTTGAAATCATGGGCTATAGTCCAGCAGAATTTCGCCAAAATACCTCGGATTTCACATCTCAATATTTTTGTTACTAAAAGGACCTCAGAGCTAAATTTTGGAAAACGTGTTCAATTTGAGATTTCCTTTACTATCAATACATCAGAAAAGGTCATTTGCAATTTTGTGAAAAAAGTGCATTTTGAAATCATGGGCTATAGTCCAGCAGAATTTCGCCAAAATACCTCGGATTTCACATCTCAATATTTTTGTTACTAAAAGGACCTCAGAGCTAAATTTTGGAAAACGTGTTCAATTTGAGATTTCCTTTACTATCAATACATCAGAAAAGGTCATTTGCAATTTTGTGAAAAAAGTGCATTTTGAAATCATGGGCTATAGTCCAGCAGAATTTCGCCAAAATACCTCGGATTTCACATCTCAATATTTTTGTTACTAAAAGGACCTCAGAGCTAAATTTTGGAATACGTGTTCAATTTGAGATTTCCTTTACTATCAATACATCAGAAAAGGTCATTTGCAATTTTGTGAGAAAAGTGCATTTTGAAATCATGGGCTATAGTCCAGCAGAATTTCGCCAAAATACCTCGGATTTCACATCTCAATATTTTTGTTACTAAAAGGAATTCAGAGCTAAATTTTGGAATACGTGTTCAATTTGAGATTTCCTTTACTATCAATACATCAGAAAAGGTCATTTGCAATTTTGTGAAAAAAGTGCATTTTGAAATCATGGGCTATAGTCCAGCAGAATTTCGCCAAAATACCTCGGATTTCACATCTCAATATTTTTGTTACTAAAAGGAATTCAGAGCTAAATTTTGGAATTCGGGTTCAATTTGAGATTTCCTTTACTATCAATACATCAGAAAAGGTCATTTGCAATTTTGTGAAAAAAGTGCATTTTGAAATCATGGGCTATAGTCCAGCAGAATTTCGCCAAAATACCTCGGATTTCACATCTCAATATTTTTGTTACTAAAAGGAATTCAGAGCTAAATTTTGGAATTCGGGTTCAATTTGAGATTTCCTTTACTATCAATACATCAGAAAAGGTCATTTGCAATTTTGTGAAAAAAGTGCATTTTGAAATCATGGGCTATAGTCCAGCAGAATTTCGCCAAAATACCTCGGATTTCACATCTCAATATTTTTGTTACTAAAAGGAATTCAGAGCTAAATTTTGGAATTCGGGTTCAATTTGAGATTTCCTTTACTATCAATACATCAGAAAAGGTCATTTGCAATTTTGTGAAAAAAGTGCATTTTGAAATCATGGGCTATAGTCCAGCAGAATTTCGCCAAAATACCTCGGATTTCACATCTCAATATTTTTGTTACTAAAAGGAATTCAGAGCTAAATTTTGGAATTCGGGTTCAATTTGAGATTTCCTTTACTATCAATACATCAGAAAAGGTCATTTGCAATTTTGTGAAAAAAGTGCATTTTGAAATCATGGGCTATAGTCCAGCAGAATTTCGCCAAAATACCTCGGATTTCACATCTCAATATTTTTGTTACTAAAAGGACCTCAGAGCTAAATTTTGGAAAACGTGTTCAATTTGAGATTTCCTTTACTATCAATACATCAGAAAAGGTCATTTGCAATTTTGTGAAAAAAGTGCATTTTGAAATCATGGGCTATAGTCCAGCAGAATTTCGCCAAAATACCTCGGATTTCACATCTCAATATTTTTGTTACTAAAAGGAATTCAGAGCTAAATTTTGGAATTCGGGTTCAATTTGAGATTTCCTTTACTATCAATACATCAGAAAAGGTCATTTGCAATTTTGTGAAAAAAGTGCATTTTGAAATCATGGGCTATAGTCCAGCAGAATTTCGCCAAAATACCTCGGATTTCACATCTCAATATTTTTGTTACTAAAAGGAATTCAGAGCTAAATTTTGGAATTCGGGTTCAATTTGAGATTTCCTTTACTATCAATACATCAGAAAAGGTCATTTGCAATTTTGTGAAAAAAGTGCATTTTGAAATCATGGGCTATAGTCCAGCAGAATTTCGCCAAAATACCTCGGATTTCACATCTCAATATTTTTGTTACTAAAAGGAATTCAGAGCTAAATTTTGGAATTCGGGTTCAATTTGAGATTTCCTTTACTATCAATACATCAGAAAAGGTCATTTGCAATTTTGTGAAAAAAGTGCATTTTGAAATCATGGGCTATAGTCCAGCAGAATTTCGCCAAAATACCTCGGATTTCACATCTCAATATTTTTGTTACTAAAAGGACCTCAGAGCTAAATTTTGGAAAACGTGTTCAATTTGAGATTTCCTTTACTATCAATACATCAGAAAAGGTCATTTGCGATTTTGTGAAAAAAGTGCATTTTGAAATCATGGGCTATAGTCCAGCAGAATTTCGCCAAAATACCTCGGATTTCACATCTCAATATTTTTGTTACTAAAAGGACCTCAGAGCTAAATTTTGGAATACGTGTTCAATTTGAGATTTCCTTTACTATCAATACATCAGAAAAGGTCATTTGCAATTTTGTGAAAAAAGTGCATTTTGAAATCATGGGCTATAGTCCAGCAGAATTTCGCCAAAATACCTCGGATTTCACATCTCAATATTTTTGTTACTAAAAGGACCTCAGAGCTAAATTTTGGAATACGTGTTCAATTTGAGATTTCCTTTACTATCAATACATCAGAAAAGGTCATTTGCAATTTTGTGAAAAAAGTGCATTTTGAAATCATGGGCTATAGTCCAGCAGAATTTCGCCAAAATACCTCGGATTTCACATCTCAATATTTTTGTTACTAAAAGGAATTCAGAGCTAAATTTTGGAATACGTGTTCAATTTGAGATTTCCTTTACTATCAATACATCAGAACAGGTCACTTGCAATTTTGTGAAAAAAGTGCATTTTGAAATCATGGGGTATAGTCCAGCAGAATTTCGCCAAAATACCTCGGATTTCACATCTCAATATTTTTGTTACCTCAGAGCTAAATTTTGGAATACGTGTTCAATTTGAGATTTCCTTTACTATCAATACATCAGAAAAGGTCATTTGCAATTTTGTGAAAAAAGTGCATTTTGAAATCATGGGCTATAGTCCAGCAGAATTTCGCCAAAATACCTCGGATTTCACATCTCAATATTTTTGTTACTAAAAGGAATTCAGAGCTAAATTTTGGAATACGTGTTCAATTTGAGATTTCCTTTACTATCAATACATCAGAACAGGTCACTTGCAATTTTGTGAAAAAAGTGCATTTTGAAATCATGGGGTATAGTCTAGCAGAATTTCGCCAAAATACCGCGGATTTCACATCTCAATATTTTTGTTACTAAAAGGACCTCAGAGCTAAATTTTGGAAAACGTGTTCAATTTGAGATTTCCTTTACTATCAATACATCAGAAAAGGTCATTTGCGATTTTGTGAAAAAAGTGCATTTTGAAATCATGGGCTATAGTCCAGCAGAATTTCGCCAAAATACCTCGGATTTCACATCTCAATATTTTTGTTACTAAAAGGACCTCAGAGCTAAATTTTGGAATACGTGTTCAATTTGAGATTTCCTTTACTATCAATACATCAGAAAAGGTCATTTGCAATTTTGTGAAAAAAGTGCATTTTGAAATCATACCTATACATAAAATACCTCGGATTTCACATCTCAATATTTTTGTTACTAAAAGGACCTCAGAGCTAAATTTTGGAATACGTGTTCAATTTGAGATTTCCTTTACTATCAATACATCAGAAAAGGTCATTTGCAATTTTGTGAAAAAAGTGCATTTTGAAATCATGGGCTATAGTCCAGCAGAATTTCGCCAAAATACCTCGGATTTCACATCTCAATATTTTTGTTCCTAAAAGGAATTCAGAGCTAAATTTTGGAATACGTGTTCAATTTGAGATTTCCTTTACTATCAATACATCAGAACAGGTCATTTGCAATTTTGTGAAAAAAGTGCATTTTGAATTCATGGGCTATAGTCCAGCAGAATTTCGCCAAAATACCTCGGATTTCACATCTCAATATTTTTGTTACTAAAAGGACCTCAGAGCTAAATTTTGGAATACGTGTTCAATTTGAGATTTCCTTTACTATCAATACATCAGAAAAGGTCATTTGCAATTTTGTGAAAAAAGTGCATTTTGAAATCATGGGCTATAGTCCAGCAGAATTTCGCCAAAATACCTCGGATTTCACATCTCAATATTTTTGTTACTAAAAGGAATTCAGAGCTAAATTTTGGAATTCGGGTTCAATTTGAGATTTCCTTTACTATCAATACATCAGAACAGGTCACTTGCAATTTTGTGAAAAAAGTGCATTTTGAAATCATGGGCTATAGTCCAGCAGAATTTTGCCAAAATACCTCGGATTTCACATCTCAATATTTTTGTTACTAAAAGGACCTCAGAGCTAAATTTTGGAATACGTGTTCAATTTGAGATTTCCTTTACTATCAATACATCAGAAAAGGTCATTTGCAATTTTGTGAAAAAAGTGCATTTTGAAATCATGGGCTATAGTCCAGCAGAATTTCGCCAAAATACCTCGGATTTCACATCTCAATATTTTTGTTACTAAAAGGAATTCAGAGCTAAATTTTGGAATACGTGTTCAATTTGAGATTTCCTTTACTATCAGTACATCAGAACAGGTCATTTGCAATTTTGTGAAAAAAGTGCATTTTGAAATCATGGGCTATAGTCCAGCAGAATTTCGCCAAAATACCTCGGATTTCACATCTCAATATTTTTGTTACTAAAAGGACCTCAGAGCTAAATTTTGGAATACGTGTTCAATTTGAGATTTCCTTTACTATCAATACATCAGAACAGGTCATTTGCAATTTTGTGAAAAAAGTGAATTTTGAAATCATGGGCTATAGTCCAGCAGAATTTCGCCAAAATACCTCGGATTTCACATCTCAATATTTTTGTTACTAAAAGGACCTCAGAGCTAAATTTTGGAATACGTGTTCAATTTGAGATTTCCTTTACTATCAATACATCAGAAAAGGTCATTTGCAATTTTGTGAAAAAAGTGCATTTTGAAATCATGGGCTATAGTCCAGCAGAATTTCGCCAAAATACCTCGGATTTCACATCTCAATATTTTTGTTACTAAAAGGAATTCAGAGCTAAATTTTGGAATACGTGTTCAATTTGAGATTTCCTTTACTATCAATACATCAGAACAGGTCATTTGCAATTTTGTGAAAAAAGTGCATTTTGAAATCATGGGCTATAGTCCAGCAGAATTTCGCCAAAATACCTCGGATTTCACATCTCAATATTTTTGTTACTAAAAGGACCTCAGAGCTAAATTTTGGAATACGTGTTCAATTTGAGATTTCCTTTACTATCAATACATCAGAACAGGTCATTTGCAATTTTGTGAAAAAAGTGCATTTTGAAATCATGGGCTATAGTCCAGCAGAATTTCGCCAAAATACCTCGGATTTCACATCTCAATATTTTTGTTACTAAAAGGACCTCAGAGCTAAATTTTGGAATACGTGTTCAATTTGAGATTTCCTTTACTATCAATACATCAGAAAAGGTCATTTGCAATTTTGTGAAAAAAGTGCATTTTGAAATCATGGGCTATAGTCCAGCAGAATTTCGCCAAAATACCTCGGATTTCACATCTCAATATTTTTGTTACTAAAAGGAATTCAGAGCTAAATTTTGGAATACGTGTTCAATTTGAGATTTCCTTTACTATCAATACATCAGAATAGGTCATTTGCAATTTTGTGAAAAAAGTGCATTTTGAAATCATGGGCTATAGTCCAGCAGAATTTCGCCAAAATACCTCGGATTTCACATGTCAATATTTTTGTTACTAAAAGGACCTCAGAGCTAAATTTTGGAATACGTGTTCAATTTGAGATTTCCTTTACTATCAATACATCAGAAAAGGTCATTTGCAATTTTGTGAAAAAAGTGCATTTTGAAATCATGGGCTATAGTCCAGCAGAATTTCGCCAAAATACCTCGGATTTCACATCTCAATATTTTTGTTACTAAAAGGACCTCAGAGCTAAATTTTGGAATACGTGTTCAATTTGAGATTTCCTTTACTATCAATACATCAGAACAGGTCATTTGCAATTTTGTGAAAAAAGTGCATTTTGAAATCATGGGCTATAGTCCAGCAGAATTTCGCCAAAATACCTCGGATTTCACATCTCAATATTTTTGTTACTAAAAGGACCTCAGAGCTAAATTTTGGAATACGTGTTCAATTTGAGATTTCCTTTACTATCAATACATCAGAACAGGTCATTTGCAATTTTGTGAAAAAAGTGCATTTTGAAATCATGGGCTATAGTCCAGCAGAATTTCGCCAAAATACCTCGGATTTCACATCTCAATATTTTTGTTACTAAAAGGACCTCAGAGCTAAATTTTGGAATACGTGTTCAATTTGAGATTTCCTTTACTATCAATACATCAGAAAAGGTCATTTGCAATTTTGTGAAAAAAGTGCATTTTGAAATCATGGGCTATAGTCCAGCAGAATTTCGCCAAAATACCTCGGATTTCACATCTCAATATTTTTGTTACTAAAAGGACCTCAGAGCTAAATTTTGGAATACGTGTTCAATTTGAGATTTCCTTTACTATCAATACATCAGAACAGGTCATTTGCAATTTTGTGAAAAAAGTGCATTTTGAAATCATGGGCTATAGTCCAGCAGAATTTCGCCAAAATACCTCGGATTTCACATCTCAATATTTTTGTTACTAAAAGGACCTCAGAGCTAAATTTTGGAATACGTGTTCAATTTGAGATTTCCTTTACTATCAATACATCAGAAAAGGTCATTTGCAATTTTGTGAAGAAAGTGCATTTTGAAATCATGGGCTATAGTCCAGCAGAATTTCGCCAAAATACCTCGGATTTCACATCTCAATATTTTTGTTACTAAAAGGACCTCAGAGCTAAATTTTGGAATACGTGTTCAATTTGAGATTTCCTTTACTATCAATACATCAGAAAAGGTCATTTGCAATTTTGTGAAAAAAGTGCATTTTGAAATCATGGGCTATAGTCCAGCAGAATTTCGCCAAAATACCTCGGATTTCACATCTCAATATTTTTGTTACTAAAAGGACCTCAGAGCTAAATTTTGGAATACGTGTTCAATTTGAGATTTCCTTTACTATCAATACATCAGAAAAGGTCATTTGCAATTTTGTGAAAAAAGTGCATTTTGAAATCATGGGCTATAGTCCAGCAGAATTTCGCCAAAATACCTCGGATTTCACATCTCAATATTTTTGTTACTAAAAGGAATTCAGAGCTAAATTTTGGAATTCGTGTTCAATTTGAGATTTCCTTAACCATCAATACATCAGAACAGGTCATTTGCAATTTTGTGAAAAAAGTGCATTTTGAAATCATGGGCTATAGTCCAGCAGAATTTCGCCAAAATACCTCGGATTTCACATCTCAATATTTTTGTTACTAAAAGGACCTCAGAGCTAAATTTTGGAATACGTGTTCAATTTGAGATTTCCTTTACTATCAATACATCAGAAAAGGTCATTTGCAATTTTGTGAAAAAAGTGCATTTTGAAATCATGGGCTATAGTCCAGCAGAATTTCGCCAAAATACCTCGGATTTCACATCTCAATATTTTTGTTACTAAAAGGACCTCAGAGCTAAATTTTGGAATACGTGTTCAATTTGAGATTTCCTTTACTATCAATACATCAGAACAGGTCATTTGCAATTTTGTGAAAAAAGTGCATTTTGAAATCATGGGCTATAGTCCAGCAGAATTTCGCCAAAATACCTCGGATTTCACATCTCAATATTTTTGTTACTAAAAGGACCTCAGAGCTAAATTTTGGAATACGTGTTCAATTTGAGATTTCCTTTACTATCAATACATCAGAACAGGTCATTTGCAATTTTGTGAAAAAAGTGCATTTTGAAATCATGGGCTATAGTCCAGCAGAATTTCGCCAAAATAGCTCGGATTTCACATCTCAATATTTTTGTTACTAAAAGGAATTCAGAGCTAAATTTTGGAATACGTGTTCAATTTGAGATTTTCTTTACTATCAATACATCAGAACAGGTCATTTGCAATTTTGTGAAAAAAGTGCATTTTGAAATCATGGGCTATAGTCCAGCAGAATTTCGCCAAAATACCTCGGATTTCACATCTCAATATTTTTGTTACTAAAAGGACCTCAGAGCTAAATTTTTTAATACGTGTTCAATTTGAGATTTCCTTTACTATTGATATATCAGAAAAGGTCATTTGCAATTTTGCGAAAAAAGTGCATTTTGAAATCATGGGCTATAGTCCAGCAGAATTTCGCCAAAATACCTCGGATTTCACATCTCAATATTTTTGTTACTAAAAGGACCTCAGAGCTAAATTTTGGAATACGTGTTCAATTTGAGATTGCCTTTACTATCAATACATCAGAAAAGGTCATTTGCAATTTTGTGAAAAAAGTGCATTTTGAAATCATGGGCTATAGTCCAGCAGAATTTCGCCAAAATACCTCGGATTTCACATCTCAATATTTTTGTTACTAAAAGGACCTCAGAGCTAAATTTTGGAATACGTGTTCAATTTGAGATTTCCTTTACTATCAATACATCAGAAAAGGTCACTTGCAATTTTGTGAAAAAAGTGCATTTTGAAATCATGGGCTATAGTCCAGCAGAATTTTGCCAAAATACCTCGGATTTCACATCTCAATATTTTTGTTACTAAAAGGAACTCAGAGCTAAATTTTGGAATACGTGTTCAATTTGAGATTTCCTTTACTATTGATATGTCAGAAAAGGTCATTTGCAATTTTGCGAAAAAAGTGCATTTTGAAATCATGGGCTATAGTCCAGCGTAATTTCGCCAAAATACCTCGGATTTCACATCTCAATATTTTTGTTACTAAAAGGACCTCAGAGCTAAGATTTCCTTTACTATTGATATGTCAGAAAAGGTCATTTGCAATTTTGCGAAAAAAGTGCATTTTGAAATCATGGGCTATAGTCCAGCAGAATTTCGCCAAAATACCTCGGATTTCACATGTCAATATTTTTGTTACTAAAAGGACCTCAGAGCTAAATTTTGGAATATGTGTTCAATTTGAGATTTCCTTTACTATCAATACATCAGAAAAGGTCATTTGCAATTTTGCGAAAAAAGTGCATTTTTAAATCATGGGCTATAGTCCAGCAGAATTTCGCCAAAATACCTCGGATTTCACATCTCAATATTTTTGTTACTAAAAGGACCTCAGAGCTAAATTTTGGAAAACGTGTTCAATTTGAGATTTCCTTTACTATCAATACATCAGAAAAGTTCATTTGCAATTTTGTGAAAAAAGTGCATTTTGAAATCATGGGCCAGCAGAATTTCGCCAAAATACCTCGGATTTCACATCTCAATATTTTTGTTACTAAAAGGACCTCAGAGCTAAATTTTGGAATACGTGTTCAATTTGAGATTTCCATTACTATTGTTGTATCAGAAAAGGTCATTTGCAATTTTGTGAAAAAAGTGCATTTTGAAATCATGGGCTATAGTCCAGCAGAATTTCGCCAAAATACCTCGGATTTCACATCTCAATATTTTTGTTACTAAAAGGACCTCAGAGCTAAATTTTTTAATACGTGTTCAATTTGAGATTTCCTTTACTATTGATATATCAGAAAAGGTCATTTGCAATTTTGCGAAAAAAGTGCATTTTGAAATCATGGGCTATAGTCCAGCAGAATTTCGCCAAAATACCTCGGATTTCACATCTCAATATTTTTGTTACTAAAAGGACCTCAGAGCTAAATTTTGGAATACGTGTTCAATTTGAGATTGCCTTTACTATCAATACATCAGAAAAGGTCATTTGCAATTTTGTGAAAAAAGTGCATTTTGAAATCATGGGCTATAGTCCAGCAGAATTTCGCCAAAATACCTCGGATTTCACATCTCAATATTTTTGTTACTAAAAGGACCTCAGAGCTAAATTTTGGAATACGTGTTCAATTTGAGATTTCCTTTACTATTGATATATCAGAAAAGGTCATTTGCAATTTTGCGAAAAAAGTGCATTTTGAAATCATGGGCTATAGTCCAGCAGAATTTTGCCAAAATACCTCGGATTTCACATCTCAATATTTTTGTTACTAAAAGGAACTCAGAGCTAAATTTTGGAATACGTGTTCAATTTGAGATTTCCTTTACTATTGATATGTCAGAAAAGGTCATTTGCAATTTTGCGAAAAAAGTGCATTTTGAAATCATGGGCTATAGTCCAGCGTAATTTCGCCAAAATACCTCGGATTTCACATGTCAATATTTTTGTTACTAAAAGGACCTCAGAGCTAAATTTTGGAATATGTGTTCAATTTGAGATTTCCTTTACTATCAATACATCAGAAAAGGTCATTTGCAATTTTGCGAAAAAAGTGCATTTTTAAATCATGGGCTATAGTCCAGCAGAATTTCGCCAAAATACCTCGGATTTCACATCTCAATATTTTTGTTACTAAAAGGACCTCAGAGCTAAATTTTGGAAAACGTGTTCAATTTGAGATTTCCTTTACTATCAATACATCAGAAAAGGTCATTTGCAATTTTGCGAAAAAAGTGCATTTTGAAATCATGGGCTATAGTCCAGCGTAATTTCGCCAAAATACCTCGGATTTCACATGTCAATATTTTTGTTACTAAAAGGACCTCAGAGCTAAATTTTGGAATATGTGTTCAATTTGAGATTTCCTTTACTATCAATACATCAGAAAAGGTCATTTGCAATTTTGCGAAAAAAGTGCATTTTTAAATCATGGGCTATAGTCCAGCGTAATTTCGCCAAAATACCTCGGATTTCACATCTCAATATTTTTGTTACTAAAAGGACCTCAGAGCTAAGATTTCCTTTACTATTGATATGTCAGAAAAGGTCATTTGCAATTTTGCGAAAAAAGTGCATTTTGAAATCATGGGCTATAGTCCAGCGTAATTTCGCCAAAATACCTCGGATTTCACATGTCAATATTTTTGTTACTAAAAGGACCTCAGAGCTAAATTTTGGAATATGTGTTCAATTTGAGATTTCCTTTACTATCAATACATCAGAAAAGGTCATTTGCAATTTTGCGAAAAAAGTGCATTTTTAAATCATGGGCTATAGTCCAGCAGAATTTCGCCAAAATACCTCGGATTTCACATCTCAATATTTTTGTTACTAAAAGGACCTCAGAGCTAAATTTTGGAAAACGTGTTCAATTTGAGATTTCCTTTACTATCAATACATCAGAAAAGTTCATTTGCAATTTTGTGAAAAAAGTGCATTTTGAAATCATGGGCCAGCAGAATTTCGCCAAAATACCTCGGATTTCACATCTCAATATTTTTGTTACTAAAAGGACCTCAGAGCTAAATTTTGGAATACGTGTTCAATTTGAGATTTCCATTACTATTGTTGTATCAGAAAAGGTCATTTGCAATTTTGTGAAAAAAGTGCATTTTGAAATCATGGGCTATAGTCCAGCAGAATTTCGCCAAAATACCTCGGATTTCACATCTCAATATTTTTGTTACTAAAAGGACCTCAGAGCTAAATTTTTTAATACGTGTTCAATTTGAGATTTCCTTTACTATTGATATATCAGAAAAGGTCATTTGCAATTTTGCGAAAAAAGTGCATTTTGAAATCATGGGCTATAGTCCAGCAGAATTTCGCCAAAATACCTCGGATTTCACATCTCAATATTTTTGTTACTAAAAGGACCTCAGAGCTAAATTTTGGAATACGTGTTCAATTTGAGATTGCCTTTACTATCAATACATCAGAAAAGGTCATTTGCAATTTTGTGAAAAAAGTGCATTTTGAAATCATGGGCTATAGTCCAGCAGAATTTCGCCAAAATACCTCGGATTTCACATCTCAATATTTTTGTTACTAAAAGGACCTCAGAGCTAAATTTTGGAATACGTGTTCAATTTGAGATTTCCTTTACTATCAATACATCAGAAAAGGTCACTTGCAATTTTGTGAAAAAAGTGCATTTTGAAATCATGGGCTATAGTCCAGCAGAATTTTGCCAAAATACCTCGGATTTCACATCTCAATATTTTTGTTACTAAAAGGAACTCAGAGCTAAATTTTGGAATACGTGTTCAATTTGAGATTTCCTTTACTATTGATATGTCAGAAAAGGTCATTTGCAATTTTGCGAAAAAAGTGCATTTTGAAATCATGGGCTATAGTCCAGCGTAATTTCGCCAAAATACCTCGGATTTCACATCTCAATATTTTTGTTACTAAAAGGACCTCAGAGCTAAGATTTCCTTTACTATTGATATGTCAGAAAAGGTCATTTGCAATTTTGCGAAAAAAGTGCATTTTGAAATCATGGGCTATAGTCCAGCAGAATTTCGCCAAAATACCTCGGATTTCACATGTCAATATTTTTGTTACTAAAAGGACCTCAGAGCTAAATTTTGGAATATGTGTTCAATTTGAGATTTCCTTTACTATCAATACATCAGAAAAGGTCATTTGCAATTTTGCGAAAAAAGTGCATTTTTAAATCATGGGCTATAGTCCAGCAGAATTTCGCCAAAATACCTCGGATTTCACATCTCAATATTTTTGTTACTAAAAGGACCTCAGAGCTAAATTTTGGAAAACGTGTTCAATTTGAGATTTCCTTTACTATCAATACATCAGAAAAGTTCATTTGCAATTTTGTGAAAAAAGTGCATTTTGAAATCATGGGCCAGCAGAATTTCGCCAAAATACCTCGGATTTCACATCTCAATATTTTTGTTACTAAAAGGACCTCAGAGCTAAATTTTGGAATACGTGTTCAATTTGAGATTTCCTTTACTATCAATACATCAGAAAAGGTCATTTGCAATTTTGTGAAAAAAGTGCATTTTGAAATCATGGGCTATAGTCCAGCAGAATTTCGCCAAAATACCTCGGATTTCACATCTCAATATTTTTGTTACTAAAAGGACCTCAGAGCTAAATTTTGGAATACGTGTTCAATTTGAGATTTCCTTTACTATCAATACATCAGAAAGGGTCATTTGCAATTTTGTGAAAAAAGCGCATTTTGAAATCATGGGCTATAGTCCAGCAGAATTTCGCCAAAATACCTCGGATTTCACATCTCAATATTTTTGTTACTAAAAGGACCTCAGAGCTAAATTTTGGAATACGTGTTCAATTTGAGATTTCCTTTACTATTGCTATATTAGAAAAGGTCATTTGCAATTTTGCGAAAAAAGTGCATTTTGAAATCATGGGCTATAGTCCAGCAGAATTTCGCCAAAATACCTCGGATTTCACATCTCAATATTTTTGTTACTAAAAGGACCTCAGAGCTAAATTTTGGAATACGTGTTCAATTTGAGATTTCCTTTACTATCAATACATCAGAAAAGGTCATTTGCAATTTTGCGAAGAAAGTGCATTTTGAAATCATGGGCTATAGTCCAGCAGAATTTCGCCAAAATACCTCGGATTTCACATCTTAATATTTTTGTTACTAAAAGGACCTCAGAGCTAAATTTTGGAACACGTGTTCAATTTGAGATTTCCTTTACTATCAATACATCAGAAAAGGTCATTTGCAATTTTGCGAAAAAAGTGCATTTTGAAATCATGGGCTATAGTCCAGCAGAATTTCGCCAAAATACCTCGGATTTCACATCTTAATATTTTTGTTACTAAAAGGACCTCAGAGCTAAATTTTGGAACACGTGTTCAATTTGAGATTTCCTTTACTATCAATACATCAGAAAAGGTCATTTGCAATTTTGCGAAAAAAGTGCATTTTGAAATCATGGGCTATAGTCCAGCAGAATTTCGCCAAAATACCTCGGATTTCACATCTCAATATTTTTGTTACTAAAAGGACCTCAGAGCTAAATTTTGGAATACTTGTTCAATTTGAGATTTCCTTTACTATCAATACATCAGAAAAGGTCATTTGCAATTTTGCGAAGAAAGTGCATTTTGAAATCATGGGCTATAGTCCAGCAGAATTTCGCCAAAATACCTCGGATTTCACATCTTAATATTTTTGTTACTAAAAGGACCTCAGAGCTAAATTTTGGAACAAGTGTTCAATTTGAGATTTCCCTTACTATCAATACATCAGAAAAGGTCATTTGCAATTTTGCGAAAAAAGTGCATTTTGAAATCATGGGCTATAGTCCAGCAGAATTTCGCCAAAATACCTCGGATTTCACATCTCAATATTTTTGTTACTAAAAGGACCTCAGAGCTAAATTTTGGAATACGTGTTCAATTTGAGATTTCCTTTACTATTGATGTATCAGAAAAGGTCATTTGCAATTTTGCGAAAAAAGTGCATTTTGAAATCATGGGCTATAGTCCAGCAGAATTTCGCCAAAATACCTCGAATTTCACATCTCAATATTTTTGTTACTAAAAGGACCTCAGAGCTAAATTTTGGAATACTTGTTCAATTTGAGATTTCCTTTACTATCAATACATCAGAAAAGGTCATTTGCAATTTTGCGAAAAAAGTGCATTTTGAAATCATGGGCTATAGTCCAGCAGAATTTCGCCAAAATACCTCGGATTTCACATCTCAATATTTTTGTTACTAAAAGGACCTCAGAGCTAAATTTTGGAATACGTGTTCAATTTGAGATTTCCTTTACTATTGATGTATCAGAAAAGGTCATTTGCAATTTTGCGAAAAAAGTGCATTTTGAAATCATGGGCTATAGTCCAGCAGAATTTCGCCAAAATACCTCGGATTTCACATCTCAATATTTTTGTTACTAAAAGGACCTCAGAGCTAAATTTTGGAAAACGTGTTCAATTTGAGATTTCCTTTACTATCAATACATCAGAAAAGGTCATTTGCAATTTTGCGAAAAAAGTGCATTTTGAAATCATGGGCTATAGTCCAGCAGAATTTCGCCAAAATACCTCGGATTTCACATCTCAATATTTTTGTTACTAAAAGGACCTCAGAGCTAAATTTTGGAACACGTGTTCAATTTGAGATTTCCTTTACTATCAATACATCAGAAAAGGTCATTTGCAATTTTGTGAAAAAAGTGCATTTTGAAATCATGGGCTATAGTCCAACAGAATTTCGCCAAAATACCTCGGATTTCACATCTCAATATTTTTGTTACTAAAAGGACCTCAGAGCTAAATTTTGGAACACGTGTTCAATTTGAGATTTCCTTTACTATCAATACATCAGAAAAGGTCATTTGCAATTTTGTAAAAAAAGTGCATTTTGAAATCATGGGCTATAGTCCAGCAGAATTTCGCCAAAATACCTCGGATTTCACATCTCAATATTTTTGTTACTAAAAGGACCTCAGAGCTAAATTTTGGAACACGTGTTCAATTTGAGATTTCCTTTACTATCAATACATCAGAAAAGGTCATTTGCAATTTTGTGAAAAAAGTGCATTTTGAAATCATGGGCTATAGTCCAGCACAATTTCGCCAAAATACCTCGGATTTCACATCTCAATATTTTTGTTACTAAAAGGACCTCAGAGCTAAATTTTGAAATACGTGTTCAATTTGAGATTTTCTTTACTATCAATACATCAGAAAAGGTCATTTGCAATTTTGTGAAAAAAGTGCATTTTGAAATCATGGGCTATAGTCCAGCAGAATTTCGCCAAAATACCTCGGATTTCACATCTCAATATTTTTGTTACTAAAAGGACCTCAGAGCTAAATTTTGGAATACTTGTTCAATTTGAGATTTCCTTTACCATCAATACATCAGAAAATTTCATTTGCAATTTCGCGAAAAAAGTGCATTTTGAAATCATGGGCTATAGTCCAGCAGAATTTCGCCAAAATACCTCGGATTTCACATCTCAATATTTTTGTTACTAAAAGGACCTCAGAGCTTAATTTTGGAGTAAGTGTTCAATTTGAGATTTCCTTTACTATTGATGTATCAGAAAAGGTCATTTGCAATTTTGCGAAAAAAGTGCATTTTGAAATCATGGGCTATAGTCCAGCAGAATTTCGCCAAAATACCTCGAATTTCACATCTCAATATTTTTGTTACTAAAAGGACCTCAGAGCTAAATTTTGGAATACTTGTTCAATTTGAGATTTCCTTTACTATCAATACATCAGAAAAGGTCATTTGCAATTTTGCGAAGAAAGTGCATTTTGAAATCATGGGCTATAGTCCAGCAGAATTTCGCCAAAATACCTCGGATTTTACATCTTAATATTTTTGTTACTAAAAGGACCTCAGAGCTAAATTTTGAAATACGTGTTCAATTTGAGATTTCCTTTACTATTGATATATCAGAAAAGGTCATTTGCAATTTTGCGAAAAAAGTGCATTTTGAAATCATGGGCTATGTCTAGCAGAATTTCGCCAAAATACCTCGGATTTCACATCTCAATATTTTTGTTACTAAAAGGACCTCAGAGCTAAATTTTGAAATACGTGTTCAATTTGAGATTTCCTTTACTATTGATATATCAGAAAAGGTCATTTGCAATTTTGCGAAAAAAGTGCATTTTGAAATCATGGGCTATAGTCCAGCAGAATTTCGCCAAAATACCTCGGATCTCACATCTCAATATTTTTGTTACTAAAAGGACCTCAGAGCTAAATTTTGAAATACGTGTTCAATTTGAGATTTCCTTTACTATTGATATATCAGAAAAGGTCATTTGCAATTTTGCGAAAAAAGTGCATTTTGAAATCATGGGCTATAGTCCAGCAGAATTTCGCCAAAATACCTCGGATCTCACATCTCAATATTTTTGTTACTAAAAGGACCTCAGAGCTAAATTTTGAAATACGTGTTCAATTTGAGATTTCCTTTACTATTGATATATCAGAAAAGGTCATTTGCAATTTTGCGAAAAAAGTGCATTTTGAAATCATGGGCTATAGTCCAGCAGAATTTCGCCAAAATACCTCGGATTTCACATCTCAATATTTTTGTTACTAAAAGGACCTCAGAGCTAAATTTTGGAATACGTGTTCAATTTGAGATTTCCTTTACTATCAATACATCAGAAAAGGTCATTTGCAATTTTGTGAAAAAAGTGCATTTTGAAATCATGGGCTATAGTTCAGCAGAATTTCGCCAAAATACCTCGGATTTCACATCTCAATATTTTTGTTACTAAAAGGACCTCAGAGCTAAATTTTGAAATACGTGTTCAATTTGAGATTTCCTTTACTATTGATATATCAGAAAAGGTCATTTGCAATTTTGCGAAAAAAGTGCATTTTGAAATCATGGGCTATAGTCCAGCAGAATTTCGCCAAAATACCTCGGATCTCACATCTCAATATTTTTGTTACTAAAAGGACCTCAGAGCTAAATTTTGAAATACGTGTTCAATTTGAGATTTCCTTTACTATTGATATATCAGAAAAGGTCATTTGCAATTTTGCGAAAAAAGTGCATTTTGAAATCATGGGCTATAGTTCAGCAGAATTTCGCCAAAATACCTCGGATCTCACATCTCAATATTTTTGTTACTAAAAGGACCTCAGAGCTAAATTTTGAAATACGTGTTCAATTTGAGATTTCCTTTACTATTGATATATCAGAAAAGGTCATTTGCAATTTTGCGAAAAAAGTGCATTTTGAAATCATGGGCTATAGTTCAGCAGAATTTCGCCAAAATACCTCGGATCTCACATCTCAATATTTTTGTTACTAAAAGGACCTCAGAGCTAAATTTTGAAATACGTGTTCAATTTGAGATTTCCTTTACTATTGATATATCAGAAAAGGTCATTTGCAATTTTGCGAAAAAAGTGCATTTTGAAATCATGGGCTATGTCTAGCAGAATTTCGCCAAAATACCTCGGATTTCACATCTCAATATTTTTGTTACTAAAAGGACCTCAGAGCTAAATTTTGGAATACGTGTTCAATTTGAGATTTCCTTTACTATCAATACATCAGAAAAGGTCATTTGCAATTTTGTGAAAAAAGTGCATTTTGAAATCATGGGCTATAGTCCAGCAGAATTTCGCCAAAATACCTCGGATTTCACATCTCAATATTTTTGTTACTAAAAGGACCTCAGAGCTAAATTTTGGAATACGTGTTCAATTTGAGATTTCCTTTACTATCAATACATCAGAAAAGGTCATTTGCAATTTTGTGAAAAAAGTGCATTTTGAAATCATGGGCTATAGTCCAGCACAATTTCGCCAAAATACCTCGGATTTCACATCTCAATATTTTTGTTACTAAAAGGACCTCAGAGCTACATTTTGGAATACGTGTTCAATTTGAGATTTCCTTTACTATCAATACATCAGAAAATGTCATTTGCAATTTTGCGAAAAAAGTGCATTTTGAAATCATGGGCTATAGTCCAGCAGAATTTCGCCAAAATACCTCGGATTTCACATCTCAATATTTTTGTTACTAAAAGGACCTCAGAGCTAAATTTTGGAATAAGTGTTCAATTTGAGATTTCCTTTACTGTCAATACATCAGAAAAGGTCATTTGCAATTTTGTGAAAAAAGTGCACTTTGAAATCATGGGCTATAGTCCAGCAGAATTTCGCCAAAATACCTCGGATTTCACATCTCAATATTTTTGTTACTAAAAGGACCTCAGAGCTAAATTTTTTAATACTTGTTCAATTTGAGATTTCCTTTACTATCAATACATCAGAAAAGGTCATTTGCAATTTTGTGAAAAAAGTGCATTTTGAAATCATGGGCTATAGTCCAGCAGAAGTTCGCCAAAATACCTCGGATTTCAAATCTCAATATTTTTGTTACTAAAAGGACCTCAGAGCTAAAATTTGGAACACGTGTTCAATTTGAGATTTCCTTTACTATCAATACATCAGAAAAGGTTATTTGCAATTTTGTGAAAAAAGTGCATTTTGAAATCATGGGCGCCAAAATACCTCGGATTTCACATCTCAATATTTTTGTTACTAAAAGGACCTCAGAGCTAAATTTTGGAATACGTGTTCAATTTGAGATTTCCTTTACTATCAATACATCAGAAAAGGTCATTTGCATTTTGTGAAAAAGTGCATTTTGAAATCATGGGCTATAGTCCAGCAGAATTTCGCCAAAATACCTCGGATTTCACATCTCAATATTTTTGTTACTAAAAGGACCTCAGAGCTAAATTTTGGAACACGTGTTCAATTTGAGATTTCCTTTACTATCAATACATCAGAAAGAGGTCATTTGCAATTTTGTGAAAAAAGTGCATTTTGAAATCATGGGCTATAGTCCAGCACAATTTCGCCAAAATACCTCGGATTTCACATCTCAATATTTTTGTTACTAAAAGGACCTCAGAGCTAAATTTTGGAACACGTGTTCAATTTGAGATTTCCTTTACTATCAATACATCAGAAAAGGTCATTTGCAATTTTGCGAAAAAAGTGCATTTTGAAATCATGGGCTATAGTCCAGCAGAATTTCGCCAAAATACCTCGGATTTCACATCTCAATATTTTTGTTACTAAAAGGACCTCAGAGCTAAATTTTGGAATACGTGTTCAATTTGAGATTTCCTTTACTATCAATACATCAGAAAAGGTCATTTGCAATTTTGCGAAAAAAGTGCATTTTGAAATCATGGGCTATAGTCCAGCAGAATTTCGCCAAAATACCTCGGATTTCACATCTTAATATTTTTGTTACTAAAAGGACCTCAGAGCTAAATTTTGGAACACGTGTTCAATTTGAGATTTCCTTTACTACCAATTTACTATCAATACATCAGAAAAGGTCATTTGCAATTTTGCGAAAAAAGTGCATTTTGAAATCATGGGCTATAGTCCAGCAGAATTTCGCCAAAATACCTCGGATTTCACATCTCAATATTTTTGTTACTAAAAGGACCTCAGAGCTAAATTTTGGAAAATGTGTTCAATTTGAGATTTCCTTTACTATCAATACATCAGAAAAGGTCATTTGCAATTTTGCGAAAAAAGTGCATTTTGAAATCATGGGCTATAGTCCAGCAGAATTTCGCCAAAATACCTCGGATTTCACATCTCAATATTTTTGTTACTAAAAGGACCTCAGAGCTAAATTTTGGAATACGTGTTCAATTTGAGATTTTCTTTACTATCAATACATCAGAAAAGGTCATTTGCAATTTTGTGAAAAAAGTGCATTTTGAAATCATGGGCTATAGTCCAGCACAATTTCGCCAAAATACCTCGGATTTCACATCTCAATTTTTTTGTTACTAAAAGGACCTCAGAGCTACATTTTGGAATACGTGTTCAATTTGAGATTTCCTTTACTATCAATACATCAGAAAATATCATTTGCAATTTTGCGAAAAAAGTGCATTTTGAAATCATGGGCTATAGTCCAGCAGAATTTCGCCAAAATACCTCGGATTTCACATCTCAATATTTTTGTTACTAAAAGGACCTCAGAGCTAAATTTTGGAATAAGTGTTCAATTTGAGATTTCCTTTACTGTCAATACATCAGAAAAGGTCGTTTGCAATTTTGTGAAAAAAGTGCATTTTGAAATCATGGGCTATAGTCCAGCAGAATTTCGCCTAAATACCTCGGATTTCACATCTCAATATTTTTGTTACTAAAAGGACCTCAGAGCTAAATTTTGGAATACTTGTTCAATTTGAGATTTCCTTTACTATCAATACATCAGAAAAGGTCATTTGCAATTTTGTGAAAAAAGTGCATTTTGAAATCATGGGCTATAGTCCAGCAGAATTTCGCCAAAATACCTCGGATTTCAAATCTCAATATTTTTGTTACTAAAAGGACCTCAGAGCTAAATTTTGGAACACGTGTTCAATTTGAGATTTCCTTTACTGTCAATACATCAGAAAAGGTCATTTGCAATTTTGTGAAAAAAGTGCATTTTGAAATCATGGGCTATAGTCCAGCAGAATTTCGCCTAAATACCTCGGATTTCACATCTCAATATTTTTGTTACTAAAAGGACCTCAGAGCTAAATTTTTTAATACTTGTTCAATTTGAGATTTCCTTTACTATCAATACATCAGAAAAGGTCATTTGCAATTTTGTGAAAAAAGTGCATTTTGAAATCATGGGCTATAGTCCAGCAGAAGTTCGCCAAAATACCTCGGATTTCAAATCTCAATATTTTTGTTACTAAAAGGACCTCAGAGCTAAAATTTGGAACACGTGTTCAATTTGAGATTTCCTTTACTATCAATACATCAGAAAAGGTTATTTGCAATTTTGTGAAAAAAGTGCATTTTGAAATCATGGGCGCCAAAATACCTCGGATTTCACATCTCAATATTTTTGTTACTAAAAGGACCTCAGAGCTAAATTTTGGAATACGTGTTCAATTTGAGATTTCCTTTACTATC
Organism: Orthonevra nobilis; assembly: GCA_963555765.1. Taxonomy (NCBI): domain Eukaryota; kingdom Metazoa; phylum Arthropoda; class Insecta; order Diptera; family Syrphidae; genus Orthonevra; species Orthonevra nobilis. Next base: position 104,191,951 of record OY743224.1, on the reverse strand, counting down.
AATACATCAGAAAAGGTCATTTGCATTTTGTGAAAAAGTGCATTTTGAAATCATGGGCTATAGTCCAGCACAATTTCGCCAAAATACCTCGGATTTCACATCTCAATATTTTTGTTACTAAAAGGACCTCAGAGCTAAATTTTGGAACACGTGTTCAATTTGAGATTTCCTTTACTATCAATACATCAGAAAAAGGTCATTTGCAATTTTGTGAAAAAAGTGCATTTTGAAATCATGGGCTATAGTCCAGCACAATTTCGCCAAAATACCTCGGATTTCACATCTCAATATTTTTGTAACTAAAAGGACCTCAGAGCTAAATTTTGGAACACGTGTTCAATTTGAGATTTCCTTTACTATCAATACATCAGAAAAGGTCATTTGCAATTTTGTGAAAAAAGTGCATTTTGAAATCATGGGCTATAGTCCAGCAGAATTTCGCCAAAAGACCTCGGATTTCACAACTCAATATTTTTGTTACTAAAAGGACCTCAGAGCTAAATTTTGGAATACTTGTTCAATTTGAGATTTCCTTTACTATCAATACATCAGAAAAGGTCATTTGCAATTTTGCGAAAAAAGTGCATTTTGAAATCATGGGCTATAGTCCAGCAGAATTTCGCCAAAATACCTCGGATTTCACATCTCAATATTTTTGTTACTAAAAGGACCTCAGAGCTAAATTTTGGAACACGTGTTCAATTTGAGATTTCCTTTACTATCAATACATCAGAAAAGGTCATTTGCAATTTTGTGAAAAAAGTGCATTTTGAAATCATGGGCTATAGTCCAGCAGAATTTCGCCAAAATACCTCGGATTTCACATCTCAATATTTTTGTTACTAAAAGGACCTCAGAGCTAAATTTTGGAGTACGTGTTCAATTTGAGATTTCCTTTACTATTGATGTATCAGAAAAGGTCATTTGCAATTTTGCGAAAAAAGTGCATTTTGAAATCATGGGCTATAGTCCAGCAGAATTTCGCCAAAATACCTCGAATTTCACATCTCAATATTTTTGTTACTAAAAGGACCTCAGAGCTAAATTTTGGAACACGTGTTCAATTTGAGATTTCCTTTACTGTCAATACATCAGAAAAGGTCATTTGCAATTTTGTGAAAAAAGTGCATTTTGAAATCATGGGCGCCAAAATACCTCGGATTTCACATCTAAATATTTTTGTTACTAAAAGGACCTCAGAGCTAAATTTTGGAATACGTGTTCAATTTGAGATTTCCTTTACTATCAATACATCAGAAAAGGTCATTTGCATTTTGTGAAAAAGTGCATTTTGAAATCATGGGCTATAGTCCAGCACAATTTCGCCAAAATACCTCGGATTTCACATCTCAATATTTTTGTTACTAAAAGGACCTCAGAGCTAAATTTTGGAATACGTGTTCAATTTGAGATTTCCTTTACTATCAATACGTCAGAAAAGGTCATTTGCAATTTTGTGAAAAAAGTGCATTTTGAAATCATGGGCTATAGTCCAGCACAATTTCGCCAAAATACCTCGGATTTCACATCTCAATATTTTTGTTACTAAAAGGACCTCAGAGCTAAATTTTGGAATACGTGTTCAATTTGAGATTTCCTTTACTATCAATACGTCAGAAAAGGTCATTTGCAATTTTGTGAAAAAAGTGCATTTTGAAATCATGGGCTATAGTCCAGCAGAATTTCGCAAAAATACCTCGGATTTCACATCTCAATATTTTTGTTACTAAAAGGACCTCAGAGCTAAATTTTGAAATACGTGTTCAATTTGAGATTTCCTTTACTATTGATATATCAGAAAAGGTCATTTGCAATTTTGCGAAAAAAGTGCATTTTGAAATCATGGGCTATAGTTCAGCAGAATTTCGCCAAAATACCTCGGATCTCACATCTCAATATTTTTGTTACTAAAAGGACCTCAGAGCTAAATTTTGAAATACGTGTTCAATTTGAGATTTCCTTTACTATTGATATATCAGAAAAGGTCATTTGCAATTTTGCGAAAAAAGTGCATTTTGAAATCATGGGCTATAGTTCAGCAGAATTTCGCCAAAATACCTCGGATCTCACATCTCAATATTTTTGTTACTAAAAGGACCTCAGAGCTAAATTTTGAAATACGTGTTCAATTTGAGATTTCCTTTACTATTGATATATCAGAAAAGGTCATTTGCAATTTTGCGAAAAAAGTGCATTTTGAAATCATGGGCTATGTCTAGCAGAATTTCGCCAAAATACCTCGGATTTCACATCTCAATATTTTTGTTACTAAAAGGACCTCAGAGCTAAATTTTGGAATACGTGTTCAATTTGAGATTTCCTTTACTATCAATACATCAGAAAAGGTCATTTGCAATTTTGTGAAAAAAGTGCATTTTGAAATCATGGGCTATAGTCCAGCAGAATTTCGCCAAAATACCTCGGATTTCACATCTCAATATTTTTGTTACTAAAAGGACCTCAGAGCTACATTTTGGAATACGTGTTCAATTTGAGATTTCCTTTACTATCAATACATCAGAAAATGTCATTTGCAATTTTGCGAAAAAAGTGCATTTTGAAATCATGGGCTATAGTCCAGCAGAATTTCGCCAAAATACCTCGGATTTCACATCTCAATATTTTTGTTACTAAAAGGACCTCAGAGCTAAATTTTGGAATAAGTGTTCAATTTGAGATTTCCTTTACTGTCAATACATCAGAAAAGGTCATTTGCAATTTTGTGAAAAAAGTGCACTTTGAAATCATGGGCTATAGTCCAGCAGAATTTCGCCAAAATACCTCGGATTTCACATCTCAATATTTTTGTTACTAAAAGGACCTCAGAGCTAAATTTTTTAATACTTGTTCAATTTGAGATTTCCTTTACTATCAATACATCAGAAAAGGTCATTTGCAATTTTGTGAAAAAAGTGCATTTTGAAATCATGGGCTATAGTCCAGCAGAAGTTCGCCAAAATACCTCGGATTTCAAATCTCAATATTTTTGTTACTAAAAGGACCTCAGAGCTAAAATTTGGAACACGTGTTCAATTTGAGATTTCCTTTACTATCAATACATCAGAAAAGGTTATTTGCAATTTTGTGAAAAAAGTGCATTTTGAAATCATGGGCGCCAAAATACCTCGGATTTCACATCTCAATATTTTTGTTACTAAAAGGACCTCAGAGCTAAATTTTGGAATACGTGTTCAATTTGAGATTTCCTTTACTATCAATACATCAGAAAAGGTCATTTGCATTTTGTGAAAAAGTGCATTTTGAAATCATGGGCTATAGTCCAGCAGAATTTCGCCAAAATACCTCGGATTTCACATCTCAATATTTTTGTTACTAAAAGGACCTCAGAGCTAAATTTTGGAACACGTGTTCAATTTGAGATTTCCTTTACTATCAATACATCAGAAAGAGGTCATTTGCAATTTTGTGAAAAAAGTGCATTTTGAAATCATGGGCTATAGTCCAGCACAATTTCGCCAAAATACCTCGGATTTCACATCTCAATATTTTTGTTACTAAAAGGACCTCAGAGCTAAATTTTGGAACACGTGTTCAATTTGAGATTTCCTTTACTATCAATACATCAGAAAAGGTCATTTGCAATTTTGTGAAAAAAGTGCATTTTGAAATCATGGGCTATAGTCCAACCCAATTTCGCCAAAATACCTCGGATTTCACATCTCAATATTTTTGTTACTAAAAGGACCTCAGAGCTACATTTTGGAATACGTGTTCAATTTGAGATTTCCTTTACTATCAATACATCAGAAAATGTCATTTGCAATTTTGCGAAAAAAGTGCATTTTGAAATCATGGGCTATAGTCCAGCAGAATTTCGCCAAAATACCTCGGATTTCACATCTCAATATTTTTGTTACTAAAAGGACCTCAGAGCTAAATTTTGGAATAAGTGTTCAATTTGAGATTTCCTTTACTGTCAATACATCAGAAAAGGTCATTTGCAATTTTGTGAAAAAAGTGCACTTTGAAATCATGGGCTATAGTCCAGCAGAATTTCGCCAAAATACCTCGGATTTCACATCTCAATATTTTTGTTACTAAAAGGACCTCAGAGCTAAATTTTTTAATACTTGTTCAATTTGAGATTTCCTTTACTATCAATACATCAGAAAAGGTCATTTGCAATTTTGTGAAAAAAGTGCATTTTGAAATCATGGGCTATAGTCCAGCAGAAGTTCGCCAAAATACCTCGGATTTCAAATCTCAATATTTTTGTTACTAAAAGGACCTCAGAGCTAAAATTTGGAACACGTGTTCAATTTGAGATTTCCTTTACTATCAATACATCAGAAAAGGTTATTTGCAATTTTGTGAAAAAAGTGCATTTTGAAATCATGGGCGCCAAAATACCTCGGATTTCACATCTCAATATTTTTGTTACTAAAAGGACCTCAGAGCTAAATTTTGGAATACGTGTTCAATTTGAGATTTCCTTTACTATCAATACATCAGAAAAGGTCATTTGCATTTTGTGAAAAAGTGCATTTTGAAATCATGGGCTATAGTCCAGCAGAATTTCGCCAAAATACCTCGGATTTCACATCTCAATATTTTTGTTACTAAAAGGACCTCAGAGCTAAATTTTGGAACACGTGTTCAATTTGAGATTTCCTTTACTATCAATACATCAGAAAGAGGTCATTTGCAATTTTGTGAAAAAAGTGCATTTTGAAATCATGGGCTATAGTCCAGCACAATTTCGCCAAAATACCTCGGATTTCACATCTCAATATTTTTGTTACTAAAAGGACCTCAGAGCTAAATTTTGGAACACGTGTTCAATTTGAGATTTCCTTTACTATCAATACATCAGAAAAGGTCATTTGCAATTTTGCGAAAAAAGTGCATTTTGAAATCATGGGCTATAGTCCAGCAGAATTTCGCCAAAATACCTCGGATTTCACATCTCAATATTTTTGTTACTAAAAGGACCTCAGAGCTAAATTTTGGAATACGTGTTCAATTTGAGATTTCCTTTACTATCAATACATCAGAAAAGGTCATTTGCAATTTTGCGAAAAAAGTGCATTTTGAAATCATGGGCTATAGTCCAGCAGAATTTCGCCAAAATACCTCGGATTTCACATCTCAATATTTTTGTTACTAAAAGGACCTCAGAGCTAAATTTTGGAACACGTGTTCAATTTGAGATTTCCTTTACTATCAATACATCAGAAAAGGTCATTTGCAATTTTGCGAAAAAAGTGCATTTTGAAATCATGGGCTATAGTCCAGCAGAATTTCGCCAAAATACCTCGGATTTCACATCTCAATATTTTTGTTACTAAAAGGACCTCAGAGCTAAATTTTGGAATACGTGTTCAATTTGAGATTTCCTTTACTATCAATACATCAGAAAAGGTCATTTGCAATTTTGCGAAAAAAGTGCATTTTGAAATCATGGGCTATAGTCCAGCAGAATTTCGCCAAAATACCTCGGATTTCACATCTCAATATTTTTGTTACTAAAAGGACCTCAGAGCTAAATTTTGGAATACGTGTTCAATTTGAGATTTCCTTTACTATCAATACATCAGAAAAGGTCATTTGCAATTTTGCGAAAAAAGTGCATTTTGAAATCATGGGCTATAGTCCAGCAGAATTTCGCCAAAATACCTCGGATTTCACATCTCAATATTTTTGTTACTAAAAGGACCTCAGAGCTAAATTTTGGAATACGTGTTCAATTTGAGATTTTCTTTACTATCAATACATCAGAAAAGGTCATTTGCAATTTTGTGAAAAAAGTGCATTTTGAAATCATGGGCTATAGTCCAGCACAATTTCGCCAAAATACCTCGGATTTCACATCTCAATTTTTTTGTTACTAAAAGGACCTCAGAGCTACATTTTGGAATACGTGTTCAATTTGAGATTTCCTTTACTATCAATACATCAGAAAATGTCATTTGCAATTTTGCGAAAAAAGTGCATTTTGAAATCATGGGCTATAGTCCAGCAGAATTTCGCCAAAACACCTCGGATTTCACATCTCAATATTTTTGTTACTAAAAGGACCTCAGAGCTAAATTTTGGAATACTTGTTCAATTTGAGATTTCCTTTACTATTGATGTATCAGAAAAGGTCATTTGCAATTTTGCGAAAAAAGTGCATTTTGAAATCATGGGCTATAGTCCAGCAGAATTTCGCCAAAAAACCTCGGATTTCATATCTCAATATTTTTGTTACTAAAAGGACCTCAGAGCTAAATTTTGGAACACGTGTTCAATTTGAGATTTCCTTTACTATCAATACATCAGAAAAGGTCATTTGCAATTTTGTGAAAAAAGTGCATTTTGAAATCATGGGCTATAGTCCAGCAGAATTTCGCCAAAATACCTCGAATTTCACATCTCAATATTTTTTTTACTAAAAGGACCTCAGAGCTAAATTTTGGAATACTTGTTCAATTTGAGATTTCCTTTACTATCAATACATCAGAAAAGGTCATTTGCAATTTTGCGAAAAAAGTGCATTTTGAAATCATGGGCTATAGTCCAGCAGAATTTCGCCAAAATACCTCGGATTTCACATCTCAATATTTTTGTTACTAAAAGGACCTCAGAGCTAAATTTTGGAATACGTGTTCAATTTGAGATTTTCTTTACTATTGATGTATCAGAAAAGGTCATTTGCAATTTTACGAAAAAAGTGCATTTTGAAATCATGGGCTATAGTCCAGCAGAATTTCGCCAAAATACCTCGGATTTCACATCTCAATATTTTTGTTACTAAAAGGACCTCAGAGCTAAATTTTGGAAAACGTGTTCAATTTGAGATTTCCTTTACTATCAATACATCAGAAAAGGTCATTTGCAATTTTGCGAAAAAAGTGCATTTTGAAATCATGGGCTATAGTCCAGCAGAATTTCGCCAAAATACCTCGGATTTCACATCTCAATATTTTTGTTACTAAAAGGACCTCAGAGCTAAATTTTGGAACACGTGTTCAATTTGAGATTTCCTTTACTATCAATACATCAGAAAAGGTCATTTGCAATTTTGTGAAAAAAGTGCATTTTGAAATCATGGGCTATAGTCCAGCAGAATTTCGCCAAAATACCTCGGATTTCACATCTCAATATTTTTGTTACTAAAAGGACCTCAGAGCTAAATTTTGGAACACGTGTTCAATTTGAGATTTCCTTTACTATCAATACATCAGAAAAGGTCATTTGCAATTTTGTGAAAAAAGTGCATTTTGAAATCATGGGCTATAGTCCAGCAGAATTTCGCAAAAATACCTCGGATTTCACATCTCAATATTTTTGTTACTAAAAGGACCTCAGAGCTAAATTTTGGAACACGTGTTCAATTTGAGATTTCCTTTACTATCAATACATCAGAAAAAGGTCATTTGCAATTTTGTGAAAAAAGTGCATTTTGAAATCATGGGCTATAGTCCAGCAGAATTTCGCCAAAAGACCTCGGATTTCACATCTCAATATTTTTGTTACTAAAAGGACCTCAGAGCTAAATTTTGGAATACTTGTTCAATTTGAGATTTCCTTTACTATCAATACATCAGAAAAGGTCATTTGCAATTTTGCGAAAAAAGTGCATTTTGAAATCATGGGCTATAGTCCAGCAGAATTTCGCCAAAATACCTCGGATTTCACATCTCAATATTTTTGTTACTAAAAGGACCTCAGAGCTAAATTTTGGAACACGTGTTCAATTTGAGATTTCCATTACTATCAATACATCAGAAAAGGTCATTTGCAATTTTGTGAAAAAAGTGCATTTTGAAATCATGGGCTATAGTCCAGCAGAATTTCGCCAAAATACCTCGGATTTCACATCTCAATATTTTTGTTACTAAAAGGACCTCAGAGCTAAATTTTGGAGTACGTGTTCAATTTGAGATTTCCTTTACTATTGATGTATCAGAAAAGGTCATTTGCAATTTTACGAAAAAAGTGCATTTTGAAATCATGGGCTATAGTCCAGCAGAATTTCGCCAAAATACCTCGAATTTCACATCTCAATATTTTTGTTACTAAAAGGACCTCAGAGCTAAATTTTGGAATACTTGTTCAATTTGAGATTTCCTTTACTATCAATACATCAGAAAAGGTCATTTGCAATTTTGCGAAAAAAGTGCATTTTGAAATCATGGGCTATAGTCCAGCAGAATTTCGCCAAAATACCTCGAATTTCAAATCTCAATATTTTTGTTACTAAAAGGACCTCAGAGCTAAATTTTGGAACACGTGTTCAATTTGAGATTTCCTTTACTGTCAATACATCAGAAAAGGTCATTTGCAATTTTGTGAAAAAAGTGCATTTTGAAATCATGGGCGCCAAAATACCTCGGATTTCACATCTAAATATTTTTGTTACTAAAAGGACCTCAGAGCTAAATTTTGGAATACGTGTTCAATTTGAGATTTCCTTTACTATCAATACATCAGAAAAGGTCATTTGCATTTTTTGAAAAAGTGCATTTTGAAATCATGGGCTATAGTCCAGCACAATTTCGCCAAAATACCTCGGATTTCACATCTCAATATTTTTGTTACTAAAAGGACCTCAGAGCTAAATTTTGGAATACGTGTTCAATTTGAGATTTCCTTTACTATCAATACGTCAGAAAAGGTCATTTGCAATTTTGTGAAAAAAGTGCATTTTGAAATCATGGGCTATAGTCCAGCAGAATTTCGCAAAAATACCTCGGATTTCACATCTCAATATTTTTGTTACTAAAGGGACCTCAGAGCTAAATTTTGGAACACGTGTTCAATTTGAGATTTCCTTTACTATCAATACATCAGAAAAAGGTCATTTGCAATTTTGTGAAAAAAGTGCATTTTGAAATCATGGGCTATAGTCCAGCACAATTTCGCCAAAATACCTCGGATTTCACATCTCAATATTTTTGTTACTAAAAGGACCTCAGAGCTAAATTTTGGAATACGTGTTCAATTTGAGATTTCCTTTACTATCAATACATCAGAAAAGGTCATTTGCAATTTTGTGAAAAAAGTGCATTTTGAAATCATGGGCTATAGTCCAGCAGAATTTCGCCAAAATACCTCGGATTTCAGATCTCAATATTTTTGTTACTAAAAGGACCTCAGAGCTAAATTTTGGAATACGTGTTCAATTTGAGATTTCCTTTACTATCAATACATCAGAAAAGGTCATTTGCAATTTTGTGAAAAAAGTGCATTTTGAAATCATGGGCTATAGTCCAGCAGAATTTCGCCAAAATACCTCGGATTTCACATCTCAATATTTTTGTTACTAAAAGGACCTCAGAGCCTAAATTTTGGAATACGTGTTCAATTTGAGATTTCCTTTACTATCAATACATCAGAAAAGGTCATTTGCAATTTTGTGAAAAAAGTGCATTTTGAAATCATGGGCTATAGTCCAGCAGAATTTCGCCAAAATACCTCGATTTCACATCTCATATTTTTGTTACTAAAAGGACCTCAGAGCTAAATTTTGGGAATACGTGTTCAATTTGAGATTTCCTTACTATCAATACATCAGAAAAGGTCATTTGCAATTTGTGAAAAAAGTGCATTTTGAAATCATGGGCTATAGTCCAGCAGAATTTCGCCAAAATACCTCGGATTTCACATCTCAATATTTTTGTACTAAAAGGACCTCAGAGCTAAATTTTGGAATACGTGTTCAATTTGAGATCTCCTTTACTATCAGTACATCAGAAAAGGTCATTTGCAATTTTGTGAAAAAAGTGCATTTTGAAATCATGGGCTGTAGTCCAGCAGAATTTCGCCAAAATACCTCGGATTTCACATCTCAATATTTTTGTTACTAAAAGGACTCAGAGCTTAATTTTGGAATACGTGTTCAATTTGAGATTTCCTTTACTATCAATACATCAGAAAAGGTCATTTGCAATTTTGTGAAAAAAGTGCATTTTGAAATCATGGGCTATAGTCAGCAGAATTTCGCCAAATACCTCGGATTTCACATCTCAATATTTTTGTTACTAAAGGACCTCAGAGCTAAATTTTGGAATATGTGTTCAATTTGAGATTTCCTTTACTATCAATACATCAGAAAAGGTCATTTGCAATTTTGTGAAAAAAGTGCATTTTGAAATCATGGGCTGTAGTCCAGCAGAATTTCGCCAAAATACCTCGGATTTCACATCTCAATATTTTTGTTACCTAAAGGACCTCAGAGCTAAATTTTGGAATATATGTTCAATTTGAGATTTCCTTTACTATCAATATATCAAAAAAGGTCATTTGCATTTCCGTAAAAAGTGCATTTTGAAATCATGGGCTATAGTCCAGCAGAATTTCGCCAAAATACCTCGGATTTCACATCTCAATATTTTTGCTACTAAAAGGACCTCAGAGCTAAATTTTGGAATATGTGTTCAATTTGAGATTTCCTTTACTATCAATATATCAGAAAGGTCACTTTGCAATTTTCCGTAAAAAGTGCATTTGAAATCATGGGCTATAGTCCAGCAGAATTTCGCCAAAATACCTCACATCTCAATATTTTTGTTACCTAAAGGACCTCAGAGCTAAATTTTGGAATATATGTTCAATTTGAGATTTCCTTTACTATCAATATATCAAAAAAGGTCATTTGCAATTTTCCGTAAAAAGTGCATTTTGAAATCATGGGCTATAGTCCAGCAGAATTTCGCCAAAATACCTCGGATTTCACATCTCAATATTTTTGCTACTAAAAGGACCTCAGAGCTAAATTTTGGAATATGTGTTCAATTTGAGATTTCCTTTACTATCAATATATCAGAAAAGGTCATTTGCAATTTTCCGTAAAAAGTGCATTTTGAAATCATGGGCTATAGTCCAGCAGAATTTCGCCAAAATACCTCGGATTTCACATCTCAATATTTTTGTTACCTAAAGGACCTCAGAGCTAAATTTTGGAATATATGTTCAATTTGAGATTTCCTTTACTATCAATATATCAAAAAAGGTCATTTGCATTTTCCGTAAAAAGTGCATTTTGAAATCATGGGCTATAGTCCAGCAGAATTTCGCCAAAATACCTCGGATTTCACATCTCAATATTTTTGCTACTAAAAGGACCTCAGAGCTAAATTTTGGAATATGTGTTCAATTTGAGATTTCCTTTACTATCAATATATCAGAAAAGGTCATTTGCAATTTTCCGTAAAAAGTGCATTTTGAAATCATGGGCTATAGTCCAGCAGAATTTCGCCAAAATACCTCGGATTTCACATCTCAATAACTTTGTTACTAAAAGGACCTCAAAGCTAAATTTTGGAATATGAGTTCAATTTGAGATTTCCTTTACTATTAATATATCAGAAAAGGTCATTTGCAATTTTCCGTAAAAAGTGCATTTTGAAATCATGGGCTATAGTCCAGCAGAATTTCGCCAAAATACCTCGGATTTCACATCTCAATATTTTTGTTACTAAAAGGACCTCAGAGCTAAATTTTGGAATATGGGTTCAATTTGAGATTTCCTTTACTATCAATATATCAGAAAAGGTCATTTGCACTTTTGCGAAAAAATTGCATTTTGAAATCATGGGCTATAGTCCAGCAGAATTTCGCCAAAATACCTCAGATTTCACATCTCAATATTTTTGTTACCTAAAGGACCTCAGAGCTAAATTTTGGAATATATGTTCAATTTGAGATTTCCTTTACTATCAATATATCAAAAAAGGTCATTTGCATTTTCCGTAAAAAGTGCATTTTGAAATCATGGGCTATAGTCCAGCAGAATTTCGCCAAAATACCTCGGATTTCACATCTCAATATTTTTGCTACTAAAAGGACCTCAGAGCTAAATTTTGGAATATGTGTTCAATTTGAGATTTCCTTTACTATCAATATATCAGAAAAGGTCATTTGCAATTTTCCGTAAAAAGTGCATTTTGAAATCATGGGCTATAGTCCAGCAGAATTTCGCCAAAATACTCGGATTTCACATCTCAATAACTTTGTTACTAAAAGGACCTCAAAGCTAAATTTTGGAATATGAGTTCAATTTGAGATTTCCTTTACTATTAATATATCAGAAAAGGTCATTTGCAATTTTCCGTAAAAAGTGCATTTTGAAATCATGGGCTATAGTCCAGCAGAATTTTGCCAAAATACCTCGGATTTCACATCTCAATAACTTTGTTACTAAAAGGACCTCAAAGCTAAATTTTGGAATATGAGTTCAATTTGAGATTTCCTTTACTATTAATATATCAAAAAAGGTCATTTGCATTTTCCGTAAAAAGTGCATTTTGAAATCATGGGCTATAGTCCAGCAGAATTTCGCCAAAATACCTCGGATTTCACATCTCAGTATTTTTGTTACTAAAAGGACCTCAGAGCTAAATTTTGGAATATGCGTTCAATTTGAGATTTCCTTCACTACCAATATATCAGAAAAGGTCATTTTGAATTATGCGAAAAAAAGTGCATTTTGAAATCATGGGCTATAGTCCAGCAGAATTTCGCCAAAATACCTCGGATTTCACATCTCAGTATTTTTGTTACTAAAGGGACCTCAGAGCTAAATTTTGGAATATGCGTTCAATTTGAGATTTCCTTCACTATCAATATATCAGAAAAGGTCATTTGCAATTTTGCGAAAAAAGTGCATTTTGAAATCATGGGCTATAGTCCAGCAGAATTTCGCCAAAATACCTCAGATTTCACATCTCAATAACTTTGTTACTAAAAGGACCTCAAAGCTAAATTTTGGAATATGAGTTCAATTTGAGATTTCCTTTACTATTAATATATCAGAAAAGGTCATTTGCAATTTTGCGAAAAAAGTGCATTTTGAAATCATGGCTATAGTCCAGCAGAATTTCGCCAAAATACCTCGGATTTCACATCTCAGTATTTTTGTTACTAAAAGGACCTCAAAGCTAAATTTTGGAATATGTTTTCAATTTGAGATTTCCTTTACTATTAATATATCAGAAAAGGTCATTTGCAATTTTGCGAAAAAAGTGCATTTTGAAATCATGGGCTATAGTCCAGCAGAATTTCGCCAAAATACCTCGGATTTCACATCTCAGTATTTTTGTTACTAAAAGGACCTCAAAGCTAAATTTTGGAATATGTGTTCAATTTTGGATTTCCTTTACTATCAATATATGAGAAAAGGTCATTTGCAATTTTGCGAAAAAAGTGTATTTTGAAATCCAGCAGAATTTCGCAAAAATACCTCGGAATTCAGATCTCAATATTTTTGTTACTAAACGGACCTCAGAGCTAAATTTTGGAATATGTGTTCAATTTGAGATTTCCTTTACTATCAATGTATCAGAAAAGGTCATTTGCAGTTTTGCGAAAAAAGTCCATTTTGAAATCATGGGCTATAGTCCAGCAGAATTTCGCCAAAATACCTCGGATTTCACATCTCAGTATTTTTGTTACTAAAAGGACCTCAAAGCTAAATTTTGGAATATGTGTTCAATTTGAGATTTCCTTTACTATCAATATATCTGAAAAGGTCATTTGCAATTTTGCGAAAAAAGTGCATTTTGAAATCATGGGCTATAGTCCAGCAGAATTTCGCAAAAATACCTCGGAATTCAGATCTCAATATTTTTGTTACTAAACGGACCTCAGAGCTAAATTTTGGAATATGTGTTCAATTTGAGATTTCCTTTACTATTAATATATCAGAAAAGGTCATTTGCAATTTTGCGAAAAAAGTGCTTTTTTTTAAATCATGGGCTATAGTCCAGCAGAATTTCGCCAAAATACCTCGGATTTCACATCTCAGTATTTTTGTTACTAAAAGGACCTCAAAGCTAAATTTTGGAATATGTGTTCAATTTGAGATTTCATTTACTATTAATATATCAGAAAAGGCCATTTGCAATTTTGCGAAAAAAGTCCATTTTGAAATCATGGGCTATAGTCCAGCAGAATTTCGCCAAAATACCTCGGATTTCACATCTCAGTATTTTTGTTACTAAAAGGACCTCAAAGCTAAATTTTGGAATATGTGTTCAATTTGAGATTTCCTTTACTATTAATATATCAGAAAAGGTCATTTGCAATTTTGCGAAAAAAGTGCTTTTTTTAAATCATGGGCTATAGTCCAGCAGAATTTCGCCAAAATACCTCGGATTTCACATCTCAGTATTTTTGTTACTAAAAGGACCTCAAAGCTAAATTTTGGAATATGTGTTCAATTTGAGATTTCCTTTACTATTAATATATCAGAAAAGGTCATTTGCAATTTTGCGAAAAAAAGTGCTTTTTTTAAATCATGGGCTATAGTCCAGCAGAATTTCGCCAAAATACCTCGGATTTCACATCTCAGTATTTTTGTTACTAAAAGGACCTCAAAGCTAAATTTTGGAATATGTGTTCAATTTGAGATTTCATTTACTATTAATATATCAGAAAAGGTCATTTGCAATTTTGCGAAAAAAGTGCTTTTTTTAAATCATGGGCTATAGTCCAGCAGAATTTCGCCAAAATACCTCGGATTTCACATCTCAGTATTTTTGTTACTAAAAGGACCTCAAAGCTAAATTTTGGAATATGTGTTCAATTTGAGATTTCATTTACTATTAATATATCAGAAAAGGCCATTTGCAATTTTGCGAAAAAAGTGCATTTGAAACCATGGGATATAAACCAGCAGAATTTCGCCTAAATACCTCGGATTTCACATCTCAGTATTTTTGTTACTAAAAGGACCTCAGAGCTAAATTTTGGAATATGCGTTCAATTTGAGATTTCCTTCACTATCAATATATCAGAAAAGGTCATTTGCAATTTTGCGAAAAAAGTGCATTTTGAAATCATGGGCTATAGTCCAGCAGAATTTCGCCAAAATACCTCAGATTTCACATCTCAATAACTTTGTTACTAAAAGGACCTCAAAGCTAAATTTTGGAATATGAGTTCAATTTGAGATTTCCTTTACTATTAATATATCAGAAAAGGTCATTTGCAATTTTGTGAAAAAAGTGCATTTTGAAATCATGGGCTATATTCCAGCAGAATTTCGCCAAAATACCTCGGATTTCACATCTCAATATTTTTGTTACTAAAAGGACCTCAGAGCTAAATTTTGGAATATGTGTTCAATTTGAGATTTCATTTACTATTAATATATCAGAAAAGGCCATTTGCAATCTTGCGAAAAAAGTGCATTTTGAAACCATGGGATATAGTCCAGCAGAATTTCGCCTAAATACCTCGGATTTCATATCTCAGTATTTTTGTTACTAAAAGGACCTCAGAGCTAAATTTTGGAATATGCGTTCAATTTGAGATTTCCTTCACTATCAATATATCAGAAAAGGTCATTTGCAATTTTGCGAAAAAAGTGCATTTTGAAATCATGGGCTATGTATAGTCCAGCAGAATTTCGCAAAAATACCTCGGATTTCACATCTCAATAACTTTGTTACTAAAAGGACCTCAAAGCTAAATTTTGGAATATGAGTTCAATTTGAGATTTCCTTTACTATTAATATATCAGAAAAGGTCATTTGCAATTTTGCGAAAAAAAGTGCATTTTGAAATCATGGGCTATGTATAGTCCAGCAGAATTTCGCCAAAATACCTCGGATTTCACATCTCAATATTTTTGTTACTAAAAGGACCTCAGAGCTAAATTTTTAAATATGAGTTCAGTTTCAGATTCTCTTTATTATTACTGTATCAGAAAAGGACTATTGCAATTTTGCGAAAAAAGTGAATTTTGAAATAATGGGCTATAGTCCAGCAGAATTTCGCCAAAATACCTCGGATTTCACATCTCAATGTTTTTGTTACTAAAAGGACCTCAGAGCTAAATTTTGGAATATGAGTTCAATTTGAGATTTCCTTTACTATTAATATATCAGAAAAGGTCATTTGCAATTTTGCGAAAAAAGTGCATTTTGAAATCATGGGCTATGTATAGTCCAGCAGAATTTCGCCAAAATACTTTGGATTTCACATCTCAATATTTTTGTTACTAAAAGGACCTCAGAGCTAAATTTTTAAATATGAGTTCAGTTTCAGATTCTCTTTATTATTACTGTATCAGAAAAGGACTATTGCAATTTTGCGAAAAAAGTGAATTTTGAAATAATGGGCTATAGTCCAGCAGAATTTCGCCAAAATACCTCGGATTTCACATCTCAATGTTTTTGTTACTAAAAGGACCTCAGAGCTAAATTTTTAAATATGAGTTCAGTTTCAGATTCTCTTTATTATTACTGTATCAGAAAAGGACTATTGCAATTTTGCGAAAAAGTGAATTTGAAATAATGGGCTATAGTCCAGCAGAATTTCGCCAAAATACCTCGGATTTCACATCTCAATGTTTTTGTTACTAAAAGGACATCAGAGCTAAATTTTGGAATATGTGTTCAATTTGAGATTTCCTTTACTATCAATATATCAGAAAAGGTCATTTGCAACTTTGCGAAAAAAGTGCATTTTGAAATCATGGGCTATAGTCCAGCAGAATTTCGCCAAAATACCTCGGATTTCACATCTCAATATTTTTGTTACTAAAAGGACCTCAGAGCTAAATTTTGGAATATGTGTTCAATTTGAGATTTCCTTTACTATCAATATATTAGAAAAGGTCATTGGCAATTTTGCGAAACAAGTGCATTTTGAAATAATGGGCTATAGTCCAGCAGAATTTCGCCAAAAAACCTCGGATTTCACATCTCAATATTTTTGTTACTAAAAGGACATCAGAGCTAAATTTTGGAATATGTGTTCAATTTGAGATTTCCTTTACTATCAATATATCAGAAAAGGTCATTTGCAACTTTGCGAAAAAAGTGCATTTTGAAATCATGGGCTATAGTCCAGCAGAATTTCGCCAAAATACCTCGGATTTCACATCTCAGTATTTTTGTTACTAAAAGGACCTCAAAGCTAAATTTTGGAATATGTGTTCAATTTGAGATTTCATTTACTATTAATATATCAGAAAAGGCCATTTGCAATTTTGCGAAAAAAGTGCATTTTGAAACCATGGGTTATAGTCCAGCAGAATTTCGCCTAAATACCTCGGATTTCACATCTCAATAACTTTGTTACTAAAAGGAGCTCAGAGCTAAATTTGGAATATGCGTTCAATTTGAGATTTCCTTTACTATCAATATATCAGGAAAGGTCATTTGCAATTTTGCGAAAAAAGTGTATTTTGAAATCCAGCAGAATTTCGCAAAAATACCTCGGAATTCAGATCTCAATATTTTTGTTACTAAACGGACCTCAGAGGCTAAATTTTGGAATATGTGTTCAATTTGAGATTTCCTTTACTATTAATATATCAGAAAAGGTCATTTGCAATTTTGCGAAAAAAGTCCATTTTGAAATCATGGGCTATAGTCCAGCAGAATTTCGCAAAAATACCTCGGAATTCAGATCTCAATATTTTTGTTACTAAACGGACCTCAGAGCTAAATTTTGGAATATGTGTTTCAATTTGAGATTTCCTTTACTATTAATATATCAGAAAAGGTCATTTGCAATTTTGCGAAAAAAGTGCTTTTTTTAAATCATGGGCTATAGTCCAGCAGAATTTCGCCAAAATACCTCGGATTTCACATCTCAGTATTTTTGTTACTAAAAGGACCTCAAAGCTAAATTTTGGAATATGTGTTCAATTTGAGATTTCATTTACTATTAATATATCAGAAAAGGCCATTTGCAATTTTGCGAAAAAAGTGCATTTTGAAACCATGGGTTATAGTCCAGCAGAATTTCGCCTAAATACCTCGGATTTCACATCTCAATAACTTTGTTACTAAAAGGAGCTCAGAGCTAAATTTTGGAATATGCGTTCAATTTGAGATTTCCTTTACTATCAATATATCAGGAAAGGTCATTTGCAATTTTGCGAAAAAAGTGCATTTTGAAATCATGGCTATAGTCCAGCAGAATTTCGCCAAAATACCTCGGATTTCACATCTCAGTATTTTTGTTACTAAAAGGACCTCAAAGCTAAATTTTGGAATATGTGTTCAATTTGAGATTTCCTTTACTATTAATATTTCAGAAAAGGTCATTTGCAATTTTGCGAAAAAAGTGCTTTTTTTAAATCATGGCTATAGGTCCAGCAGAATTTCGCCAAAATACCGCGGATTTCACATCTCAGTATTTTTGTTACTAAAAGGACCTCAAAGCTAAATTTTGGAATATGTGTTCAATTTGAGATTTCATTTACTATTAATATATCAGAAAAGG